>CM076579.1:1274774141-1275374141 GCA_034641835.2 Pinus albicaulis
AGCTCCAAAGTATGGAAAAAGAAGGAATTGCAGGTTGAAAATTGTGGCATAGCGTTATTTGCAGAAGGTGAAGAAAATCAATGGTACATTGATAGCGGATGCTCAAGACACATGACAGGTGACAAAAACAAACGTATTACATATAATGCTCTAGAAAAGGAAAAGAAGGTTACATTTGGAAATGATACTCTTGCGGTAATTAAGGGAAAAGGTTCTGTGTTTCTAAAAGAAAAGGTGAAAGCTAATGATGTCATGTATGTGGATGGATTAAGGCATAACCTGTTAAGTGTAAGTCAAATGTGTGATAAAGGAACTAAATTTGTCTTTAGTTCAAAAGAATGTGTGGTACGTGATCTTGATACAGGTAAAACAATTATAAAAGGAAAAAGAACTCCAAGCAACCTGTATGTATTGAAGAACTGCAAAGAACAATGTTACTTGAGCAAATCTTCAGAAAACTGGCTATGGCATAGAAGGTTGGGGCATCTGAGCTTCTCTCAGATCAACAAATCAAGCAGACTTCAAGTTGTCTATGATCTTCCCAATATTACTCCACCCGAAAATATCATATGCAAATCTTGCCAATTTCGTAAGCAAACCAGAGTACAGTTTAATGCCAAAGAAGGATCATCAAGTAAGCCTCTTGAACTTATTCATACTGACATATGTGGACCTGTGAGGAAAAAGTCACCACGTGGTGAACAATACTTTATCTTATTTATTGATGATTTCTCTAGAATGTGTTGGATTGGGCTGCTTAAACACAAAGATGAAGCATTTGAGAAATTTCAGACCTTCAAAGCACTAGTTGAAAATGAATTAGATCTAAAAATCAAGTGTCTTAGATCTAATCGAGGAGGAGAATATACATCAAATGAATTCCTTGAATTTTGTGAACAACATGGCATAAAAAGACAATTTTCTGTAGCTGGCACTCCACAACAAAATGGCATAGCAGAAAGAATGAACAGAACAGTTCAACAAATGGCTAGAGCTATGCTTGATGACTCCGAAACACCTGACACTTTTTGGGGAGAAGCAGCACATACAGCGGTAAATATTCTTAACAAGGCACATGTTCGAGTAAATAGTGATAAAACTCCATATGAACTCTGGTATGGTAATCCTCCCACTGTGAAGCATTGTAGAGTTTTTGGAAGCAGATGTTTTATCAAAAATAATGACGAAAAACTTGGCAAGTTTGAATCCAGAGCAGATGAAGGAATACTTCTTGGCTACTCCTCTAGGAGTAGAGCATATAAATGTTACAATAAAAGACTTCGGAAGATTGTTGAATGTATTGATGTTGTTATTGATGAGTCTCCTGCAGCCCCAAAAGAAGAAAAACAAACAAAAAATGAAGACGATGGTGACATATATCCTCCTACATCAAATAGCAATGATATAGATAGTGAACCCAATGAAGAACCTGAAGATGAGTTATCTGAAAAAGCTCCATCCAGATATGTTCAAAAGAATCATCCAGAATCTCAAATTTTGGGAGATAAGGGATCAGGTGTACAAACAAGAAGAACTCTTGTGGGCTCTTCTAGCTATCTGGCATTTCTATCCACTATTGAACCACACAATGTCAATCAAGCTAGAAAAGATGAATGTTGGATTCAAGCCATGAATGAAGAGCTTGATCAAATAAAAAATAATCACACTTGGGAATTAGTACCAAGACCTCATGACAAAAATTTCATTGGAACCAAATGGATATTCAAAAACAAGTTAAATGAGAATGGGGAGGTTATAAGAAATAAAGTTATACTTGTCTGCAAGGGGTATGCTCAACAAGAATGTATAGACTTTGAAGAAACTTTTGCTCCTGTAGCTAGACTTGAAGCCATAAGAATGTTTCTTGCTTTTTCAAGCTTCCAACAAATCAAAGTTTATCAAATGGATGTTAAATCTGCTTTTCTCAATGGTGATCTAGAAGAAGAAGTTTATATAGAACAACCGGAAGGATTCATTTTGGGAAATGATGAAAATCTTGTTTGTAGACTTAAAAAGGCTCTATATGGTCTCAAACAAGCTCCAAGGGCATGGTATTATCGTCTTGACAAATATCTTCATCAACAAGGATTTTCAAAGGGGTCTGCTGATAGCAACTTATACACAAAAGCTGAAAATGATAAACTATTGATTGTGGTTGTATATGTTGATGATATCATTTTTGGAAGTAATGAAGAATCTATGAGTCAGAAATTTGCTTCTGCTATGCAGCAAGAATTTGAAATGTCTTTACTTGGGGAACTAACATTCTTTCTTGGCTTGCAAGTGCATCAAACTACAGATGGAATATTCTTATCACATGCAAAATACCTTAAGAAAATTATGAAGAAGTATGGCATGGAAGAGTGCAAACCTGTAAGTACACCAATGATAACCGGATGTAATCTCAGTTCTCATGATGATTCTCCCACGGTGAATCAACCAGAATATAGATCTATGATAGGAATTCTACTTTATCTCACTGGGACTAGACCAGACATTATGCATGCAGTTGGGATTGTTGGACGATTCCAAGCTAATCCAAAAGAGTCTCACCTTCAGGCTGTCAAAAGAATATTAAAATATCTACAAGGAACTCAAGACTTTGGACTATGGTATCCAAAGAATGTTGATCTTACTCTTCATGCTTACACTGATGCAGATTGGGCTAGAAATGTTGATGATTAGAAAAGCACTAGTGGTGGTGCATTCTATATGGGGCCTCAGTTAGTATCCTGGTTAAGCAAGAAGCAAAACTCTATTGCCTTATCTACAGCAGAAGCAGAATATGTGGCTGCCGCATCATGTTGCACTCAACTTCTTTGGATGATGCAAACCTTACAAGACTTTCAAATCAAATGTTCACCTCTTATCTCCATTATGTGTGATAATACAAGTGCCATCAGTATCTCAAAGAATCATGTTATGCACTCCAAGACCAAGCGCATTCCCATCAAGTATCACTTCTTACGTGAATAAGTGCTTGAACAAAAGGTGAAGTTGGAGTATGTTCCCTCCAAAGAACAAGTTGTTGATATATTGACCAAACCTCTGCCCAAGGAAGCGTTCAAATATCTCAGACAGAAGCTGGGAGTAGTCTCTGCCATGCAGAAAATCAGAACTGCTTATATTCAGAAGATTAAATTGGATACGCGGGTTTCCTGAAAGACAGTCGCGTATATACGCAAGTTTATACAAAGAAAACCACGTATGGTTAGTTGCTAACAAATTTTACTTGGGGTCAGCATTCTTCAGCACAGCTGCAGTGCTGTTTGGTATCTCTGATGCTGTATGGTATCTCTGATGATGTTTCAACACTTATATTTCTATTTCATTCTCTGATATTGGGTAAAGATTCCTTGATGATTGGTTGTTGAAAGTGTTCAGGTTGCACAAGCTAAGGAGGAGTTTTGGTCATATGGAAAGGATGCATTGGATGCACAGTTTTAGGGGGAGCATTAGCCTTGCTGAATGTAATGCATTGTTGGCATTATGATGATTCTGAATTATGATCTCTCTTGAGGTCTTTTTGATATTGGTTATAAAAATTCATATGTGTAATTTGATGAAAAGGCTATGACCTATGATGTAAATTGTAATATTCAGTCATGTAAAGGGCTCAGTCAAATTTGTAAACCCACTTGGTTGGGTAGTTGAGTCAAATTGTGTAAACCCACTAGGTTGGGTACATGAGTCATATATGTAAATCCACTTGGTTGGATCTTTGATGTAAGTATGAGTCCTTGGCTATAGAGTCATGTACTTCATTGAAAAATATGTTTGAAGATTCAGCATGAACTCAGGGGGAGCATGGTAACTTCAGTGCACATCAGATCTACAAAGCTCTTCTTTCTACATAAGAAGAAAAACCTTGTTTTGGTTTTGATCTACTCTTTGCCCTTGATGTCAAAGGGGGAGTGTTTATCATGGTGTTTAACTTGTTTATAATGGTGTTTGAATAGGGGGAGAATATCATGGTGCTTGCATAATGATTATAATCAATGTATCTATCTGTTGCGATGATCAAACACCATCATGTTTGCCATCCAGTCCAAAGGGGGAGATTGTTGGCAATATGATGCAGAGTGTTGTCCTTGATGGCAACCTACTTGATAAAGTTGATGGCAACCTATTTGATGAAGTTGTTCTTGATGGAAACCTATTGAACTTGATGGAAACCTACTTGATGAGTTAAGGGGGAGATTGTTGACAATGTGATACAATGTATTGACTTTGATGGAACCTGCTTGATGAAGTTGTCCTTGATGGAAAAGATGTAAATCTGATGTATCTACAGATCCGTTCAGAAGTAGCAGAAGAAATAAATTCAGAAAGTGCCAGAATAATGTTGAACAAGGTATGTCACAAGGCATACGCGGTTTTATTAAGGAGAAGTCACGTATGCCAATTTGCACTCTATTTTTATAAAACCAGGGGGCATTACCATGGTATTGGCCCAAAGTATTGAGCGCTTGATTATCTATTTGATCTCGTCCAGGAATACCATCAGTGGTTGAGTGGTTTTGACTCATTGTATTGATAAAGGCCAAATCTATTTAAGGAGAAGAAAATCATAGTGCAAGGTTGTGTGCAAGTGTCTGGGCATTAATGAATACTTCACTCTGAAGTATATCTTCATGGTTGAACTATGTTCTTAATTGATAGATCTAAATATATGATGCACCTATGAATATGATGAAGGTTCAAGATCTCTAGATCTAGAAATGATGAATCTCTAGGATGATCTGAAAAGAAGTGATGAAGACCTGGCACAAATCTGATGAAGAAATTGAAGAAATCTGGGTAAGTTCATAGATCTGATCTATTCTGCAAAGTTTATCTTTAATATATCTATACGCAGGTTCGTTTCATGAAAAGTGCATGTATACGTGGATCTGATTCAATAAAAGCGCGTATGGGCAGTTAGGGTTTTCTGAAAAAATGCACAGATGTATACGCGGGTTCGTTTCATGAAAAGCGCATGTATACGCAGGTCTGATTAAATAAAAGTGCGTATGGTATATGAACTAATGATTGCTCAAGGTTGAATGTGTTTCTGCATATCTATTCTGAAGTCTAGGTTATCTCTGATATTCTAGTTACAGTGGTTTCACTGTTATGTTTGAAGCATTGGGCGAAGTATATTTGTTGATAAGTGAAGGGTTGTGTTGAAGCTGTTTGATCTAGTTTGAAAATTGATGAAACGTGGTCGGCAATAGTGTTGAGGGTTGAAGCCTTCAGTAAGGGGGTAGTAGCTCCCTTCCAGTGGTAGCTGGTAAACGAGAGCAGGGGGTAGTAGCTCCCTTCCAGGAGAGGCTGGTAAACGAGAGCAGGGGGTTGTAGCTCCCTTCCAGGAGAGGCTGGTAAACGAGAGAAGGTTGTAGCCTTTTGCAGGTGGGTGCCTACGTGCTAGTATGAGTCTGCACCAGTACATGATTGTAAGAAGTTTTCTTTATATAATAAATATTGAAGACTGAGACGACGGCAGCGGTGGTTTTCTCTCGAATTGGGTTTCCACCTTAAATCCTGGTGTTCATGTGTGTTGCTTATGTGTGGTGATTTATTCTATTCTTACTGCACCTATTTACTAGACATCTGATGAATGAATGATGCAATGATCTAAGTTAAGAATTAAATGCATATTTAGATCTCTGAGCATACACGAGTTTACTTAAGGATATACACGTGTATACGCGAGTTGTGTTCATTAAAGTAGTGTATGGGTTTAAAAGCAAGAAAAAGTTAAAAAGTTTTCAGTCAACACTAAATACTGATTCACCCACCCCCTCTCAGCATTTTTCCCAACACCAACTCTTCTTTCATGAATGAGCATTTCTTTAAATTTATCAGCATTTTCTCTTGATGAAGCTTCTTCAAGACATAATTAAGATGCCTTAAATGTTCTTCTTTAGTTCTGCTGAAAACTAATATATCATCCAGATACACTATCACAAATTTACCAATGAATTCCTTCAATACTTCATTCATAAGTCTCATGAAAGTGCTAGGTGCATTTTACAACCCAAAAGGCATTTGTTGAAAATGCAACAAGATGATGGAGATTAGTGAAAAGAAGTCGCCTTCACTAAGTGGGCCCGCAGGCTATTTTTGGCGCAAAGTCTATTTTTAGACTATGTCTATTTTTAAACATATGGATAATGGTCTATGAGTTGCAGGATGCTATTTATGGATGATTTGTCAAGTTGGTAAAAATATATGGACCTCTATTTTTAGATATTGGGCGAAGTCTATTTTTAGACTACCAGTCTAAAAATAGATCAGTCAAATATTATTAGCCCTTAATAATATTTGGACTATAAACATTATCTTATCCTCTTGGAGCACTTCAGTTTGATGCTTGGATGTGGCACATGCAGCTGACAGAAGAAAATGCACTTTTCCTAGGGGTTAGTTGAGCTATTTCATGGTTGACTTCAGTTAGAACTCATGGTGGAGTTGATGAGACAGTTGGTGGAGTTGTGTTTGGTTTAATTTAGTTGAACTAGTTGTATTTAGTCTAACTGATAAATACACTAGTGATGAGTGGTGTGAATTAATTATTAATTAATTCACTAATTATTAACTCATAAATCAACTAAATAATACATCAGTTAACTGCAATGCATGGACAGTTCAGTGGAGACCAGTGTTAGAGGTGGGTGAAAGGGTGAGTCTACAATCAGTTGTGACTATAGTTGTGCATGAGATTTGCACACACATTGATTGAGATTTCCAATGAGGATTGCGCAGTCAAGGAGGGTGGGATTCGAACTTGGATCTCATCATTATTCATCTTGGATTGCGCAGTAGAGGCAGGTAGATAAGTGGAAGAGATTTGAACTTGTGACTTGTTCATATCTGAGCTAGTTTGTGTGTAGCATGTGAGATAGTGCTGAGAGCTATGAGGAGCTTTGTGCTATGTATTGTTACATTTTCTCGATCATTATAATATACAGATAGTTGGGGGTTTTCAGCTGTAGGCTTTCCCCATTACATACTGTGTTATATGTGTGCTTGATTATGTTTTAATGTGCGCATGCGACTGCTTCTATTTCCGCAAATTAATGATCAATTGTAGAAGAGGTTATGTATTATGCATGAAGCTTAAATAGTGTGTAATCAGGATAATCTCGGTGAATAATTCATCTATTATTCAAATTTATACATGGTATCAGAGAGAAATTGATCATCGGATGTATTACGGTGATTACAATTTATTTCGGTAGACAGAGTCTGTAAGCGGGCCAGGTAGCCTCTGGATCCATCCTTTATTTGAAAGGTGATATATCTAGTAAATTCCCCTACAGTCGATCTCTGTGCTAGAAATACCTTGTTCTCACAGATCAGAAGCGGTTGAGTTTTGGGCTGGTGGAATTCGAATTTGCAACAGTGTTTTCTTGGTGTCGAAGTCAAAATGTCTTTCAACGGATTGCGATTGGAGTATGCTCTTGAAGGTAGCTCGAATTATATTTCATGGAGAGATAGGATGGAGGCGGTGTTAGATGACAATGGGCTGAAGGAGTTCATAGATGCTAAAGTCCCAAAGCCTACTGATGCTGCTCAAGTTGAGGCTTGGCAAAAGAAGACAGCAAAGCGTCGAAGGATTCTGTTGGAGGGCGTGAAGGATCACATTGTATCTAGCCTACATGGAAAAGCTTCTCCATACTTGATGTGGAAAGCGTTGACAGGTTTATTCCAAAGCAAGAGCGACCAGAGGAAGTTGGCGCTCAAGGATAAAATCAGACACATAAAGATGGAGAAAGGCGACAGTATGCCCAAGTACCTCATGAAGTTCATCCAGTGCAGGGATGAGCTGGGAAGTGTGGGGGTGACTGTAGATGATGAGGAATTAGTGAGCGTGGCTCTCCTTGGTCTTCCGAAGAGTTGGCATGCCTATCAGGATTCTGTCAATGGTCGGGAGAAATTGCCAGGATGGGAGCGACTTTGGTCAGATCTTGTGCAAGAGGAGATAAGGTAGAGTACCAGGGACGGATCTTCATCAAAGGCATTACGGTGAAGAAAATTGCACTTTGGCTGCCAAAGCAAAGAAGGGGAAGAGCAAGAAATCTTCTCATTCCGGTGCGAAAGGTAAGAAGCAGGACATGTCCAAGGTGAAGTGCTTTCACTGTCACCAGCATGGACATTATGCCACAAATTGTCCACAGAAGAAGAAAAATAAGCAGGTTGTTGGATCTACACTGGGAGAGGCCTTAGCCTCGCAGTTTGAGCTGGATTTTTCATTGATCGCATGCTTGGTATCAAGTGTGATGGGCTCAGTTTGGTTCTTGGACACTGGTGCGTCTTTTCACATGATAGGAGATCGAGATCTGTTTTCTGATCTGGATGAGAAAGATCTTGGAGTGCACATCAAGATGGGCGATGATGGTAGATACAGTGCGACCAGTATCGGTACCATTTCCTTTGAGAGGGAGTCTGGTAAACCCTTCGTATTGAAGGAAGTGATGCATGTTCCGGGATTGAAAAAGAATCTTATCTCTGTGGTGATGTTAGAAGACAAGGGATATGATGTTGTCTTCAGCAAAGGAAAGGCTTTCCTGCGCAGTAAGACAACTGGAGAAATCCGGAAGATAGGGGTTCAAGTTAAGAACCTTTATCAATTGCAAGTAGATGGCTGCGCAGCAATGGCATGCAAGGTAGAAGGAGTGGTGAGCTGGGATGATGGCGAGCTGTGGCACCGGAGATTGGGCCACCTTCACCATGGAGCTTTGAAGATATTGCAACAGATTTCTACTGGGCTTCCTAAGGGCACTCTTGCGCAGTCAGATCATTGCAAGGGGTGTACCTTGGGAAAATTTGTGAAAGCCACCTTTCATGAGAAGGATAGTCGCACCACGACAATCCTTGAGAGAATTCACACAGACGCGTGTGGACCTTTCTCAGTAGCTTCGACAGCAAAGCACAGGTACTATGTGATCTTTGTTGATGATTATTCTCGGAAGTGCTGGATCTTCTTCATGCAGAAGAAGAGTGAGAAATACTCAAAGTTCTATGAGTTCAAGGCTCTGGTTGAGAAGGAATCGAGGAAGCATGTGAAGGCTCTTAGGAGCGACAATGGTGGTGAATTCATCTTTGGCGAATTCAAGGAATTTTGCAGTGCAGAAGGGATTCGAAGAGAGCTCATAGCACCTCATAACCCACAACAGAATGGGGTTGCTGAGCGGAAGAACAGAACAATCATGGGTGCTACACGGGTGATGTTGCATGATCAGGGCCTAACCATTCACTTGTCGGCGGAGGCATGCAATACTACAGTATATGTGCAGAACCGTTGTCCTCATGAATACTTAGCATGAGTACACGAGAGCGTTTTACGGTAAGAGGCACGATATTTCCCATTTGAGGATTTTTGGTTCACCTGTTTACATTCATGTGACGAAGGATGCCAGGAAGAAGCTAAAGCCGACCGCAGAGGTTGGGATATTTTTGGGGTACACTGATACACCCCACAACTATCGTGTCTATCTTCCAGACAGTCGCAAGACTGTTGTGCAACGGGATATCAAATTTCAGGAGGAGAAAGCCATGAAGTGTTCGCTTGAGAGGGAGCCACACTTGCATGCAGATGAGGAGCTATTAGTTCCTAAGGATGAGTCTCAGGATGTGGATCAGCCACAATATGAGGTTCATGGAGTGGAAGAGACCACTCATGCAACGCCAACCATCAGAGGGTGGAAGCGCACAACAGAAGCTGAGCAACTAGCTCAAGATGCAAAGAAGGTTCTAGGAGCACCTACATCACAGCGCAGACAGAGACAGTCACCGAACCGGTACACTGGATACATGGCTCTTGTGAGAAAATGTGTCGTGAAAGAGCCATCCTCTTTCGAGGAAGCTGTGGAGGACCCCGCATGGGTAGATGCCATGGTGGAAAAGTATGATTCGATTGTCAGAAATAGTGCATGGGAGATTGTCCCGAGGCTGGAGGGGAAATCAGTGGTGGGTTCGAGATGGATTTACAAAGTGAAGCAGGCAGCTGATGGGAGTGTGGAGAATTACAAGGCAAGATTTGTTGCCCGAGGCTTCTCACAGATAGAGGGGATCGATTATGAGGAGACCTTTGCACCTGTCGCAAGGTATTCTTCCATACGGACGATTCTTGCTCTCTCAGCGCAGATGGGGTGGCACATTCATCGGATGGATGTGAAGACTGCGTTCCTCAACGGAGTCATTGAGGAGGAGGTGTACATAGAAGTGGCAGAAGGGTTTCGGGACCTTCGGTGAGTCTCATGTGTGCGGACTCGAGAGGCGTTGTATGGGTTTGAAGCAGGCACCTGAAGTGGCTTGGTACACACGGATAGACGGTTATTTCACCAGACTTGGATTCTCCAAGAGTGAGGTGGATCCTAACCTGTACCAGATTGTGGTGGAGGGTAAGTTGCTGATCATTGTACTTTATGTAGATGATCTGATTTTGACGAGTGATGAGATGTTGATACTTTCATGCAAGGAGGATCTTGCTAGAGAGTTTGAGATGAAGGACTTGGGCCTCCTTCATTATTTCCTGGGATTGGAGATTTGGCAGCGCAGTGGTGGACTATTTGTTTCTCAGAGAAAGTATGCTCGGGAGATTCTGGAGAGGTTCAACATGCATGGCTGCAAGCCTGTTGACACTCCTCTTCCTGGAGGTTGGAGGAAGGAGGATGCTACTTCAGCGGAGGTAGTGGATACCACTGTCTATCGACAGTTGGTGGGGTCGCTTATGTATCTGGTCAATACACGACCCGATATATGCTATGTTGTTAACCAGCTTTCGCAAGCTATGGTTAAGCCTACCAAGCTCTTCTGGAAGGCAGGCAAGCATGTATTTCGTTATCTTAGAGGCACATCGGGATATGGCTTGTGGTACAGACAGGAGGATGAGGTGAAGCTATGTGGCTTCACGGATGCAGATTGGGCAGGGAGCCCAACGGACAGAAAGAGCACATCTGGAGGGATCTTCAGTATCGGGTCGACAGCAGTTTCTTGGTACAGCATGAAGCAGAGATCTGTGGCACTCAGTTCAGCAGAGGCCGAGTATATGGCAACGAGTTTGGCTGCATGCGAGGCTATATGGATGAGGAAGATCCTGGTCGGGTTGTTCGGGACACACTTGGAGCCTGCTGTGATTTATTGTGATAACCAGAGTTGCATTAAAATATCAGCTAATCCAGTATTTCATGATAGATCCAAACACATCGACATCAGGTACCATCATATCAGAGATTGTGTGCAGCGGAGAATCATGTCACTTTCATACATTCCCACAGAGGATCAAGATGCTGATATCTTGACGAAGGCGCTCACCAGGAGAAAATTCGAATGCCACAGAGGCAGGATAGGGGTTGCAGATAATCCATATCTTGTTGAGAGGGAGTGCTGAAAATGCAACAAGATGAAGGAGCTTAGTGAAAAGAAGTCGCCTTCACTAAGTGGGCCCGCAGGCTATTTTTGGCGCAAAGTCTATTTTTAGACTATGTCTATTTTTAGACATATGGATCATGGTCTATGAGTTGCAGGATGCTATTTATGGATGATTAGTCAAGTTGGTAAAAATAGATGGACCTCTATTTGTAGACATTGGGCGGAGTCTATTTTTAGACTGCCAGTCTAAAAATAAAACAGTCGAATATTATTAACCCTTAATAATATTTGGACTATAAACATTATCTTATCCTCTTGGAGCACTTCAGTTTGATGCTTGGATGTGGCACATGCAGCTGACAGAAGGAAATACGCTTTTCCTAGGGTTTGGTTGAGCTATTGCATGGTTGACTTCAGTTAGAACTCATGTGGCAGAGTTTGGTGGAGTTGATGAGACAGTTGGTGGAGTTGTGTTTGGTTTAACTTAGTTGAACTAGTTGTATTTAGTCTAACTGATAAATACACTAGTGATGAGTGGTGTGAATTAATTATTAATTAATTCACTAATCATTAACTCATAAATCAACTAAAGAACACATCAGTTAACTGCAATGCATGGACAGTTCAGTGGAGACTAGTGTTAGAGGTGGGTGAAAGGGTGAGTCTACTATCAGTTGTGACTATAGTTGTGCATGAGATTTGCACACACATTGATTGAGATTGCCAATGAGGATTGCACAGTACAAGCCAGTGGGATTCAAACTTGGATCTCATCATTATTCATCTTGGATTACGCAGTAGAGGCAGGCTAACAGGTGGAGGAGATTTGAACTTGTGACTTGTTCATATCTGAGCTAGTTAGTGTGTAACAATTGGAGATAGTGCTGAGAGCTTGTGAGGAGTTTGTGCTATGTATTGTTACATTTTCTCTATCATTATAATATACAGATAGTTGGGGGTTTTCAGCTGTAAGCTTTCCCCATTACATACTGTGTTATATGTGTGCTTGATTATGTTTTAATGTGCACATGCGACTGCTTCTATTTCCGCAAATTGATGATAAATTGTAGAAGAGGTTATGTATTATGCATGAAGCTTAAATAGTGTGTAATCGGGATAATCTCGGTGAATAATTCAGCTATTATTCAAATTTCTACAGCATTACCATCCATTCATACAGTCCTTCATTTGTTTTAAAGGCAGTTTTCCACTCATCACCCTCTCTTATTCTAATCTGATGATATCCACTTTTCAAATCTATCTTTGAAAAATATTTAGCACCACTCAAACAGTCCATCAAATCCTCAACTCTGGGCAAAGGGAATCTGTACCTGATTGTGATCTTATTGATTGCTCTGGAATCAGTACACATCCTCCAACCTCCATCTTTCTTTGGGCTCAATACTGCTGGTACTGCACATGGACTCAAACTTTCTCTAATCAGCCCCTTGTCCACCAATTCCTGTACTTGTCTCCTGATTTCCTCATTTTCTTTGGGAGTCATTCTGTAGGCTGCCTTATTTGGCAGATTTGAACTAGGGATAAAATCTATCTGATGGCTGATCTTTCTCACAGGTGGCAGCTCATCAGGTAAATCATCCACAACAATGTCACAATAATTGTCTAACATTTCTTGGATTTCTATTGGCAAATCAGAAATCTTTGTAGAAGTAAGAACTACTTTAGGTTTGCAAACTAAAGCAAAACTTACCTCTTCTTCTTCTATCTGCTACAGATATTCCTTCCCGCTCAACAACAAGGTCTTTGGATCAATCACTCTGTTGGATGGCTCTCCTTCTTCCATGGGTATCAATGTATGATGTACCCCATCCTTGAAGAACTTGTAAGTGTTCTTCTTGCCATCATGCACTGCTGCTCTGTCAAACTGCCAAGGTCTACCCAGCAGTATATGACACACATCCATGGGCATTACATCACACGGGACCTTATCTTTGTATTTGCCCATTTGCAGCTCTATCTCACACTGTTCTTTTACAACCATACGAATGTCTTTGTCGTAGGGACACCTGTGTGTAAAGGATTTGGATATCCACCATCTTGACTTCAACTTCTCTGCTCACCTCGAGCAGAAACAGATTGTTTGTCACACATGCTGCTCGATGACTAGGCGGCGGCCATTTCCATGGACTTTGCATATGCTCCTAAACAAGGTCTTCCTTTGTTTCAGCTAAGTGACCTCTTTGGTTTTGTTTCATGATTGCTTTAACCCTTTAGGACTCTTCACTCTCTTGGTAGGAAAATTTATTCTTCAATTTACTCTACTCCAACACTAGTTTGTGACGTTTCTTGAATGACACCCATTCTCCTTTGGACATTCCTTAGTGCACTTGCTGTCCCTGTTTGACCATCTCTCCTTCTCGGCCTCTCTCTTGCCTCTGTCTCTGCCTCCTCTTCCTTTTCCTATGTAAGAACCCCTTCTGCCCCTTGCATCATCCTCTGTAGATGCATTCTAAGGTGAGCTACTGTTAGCTCCATCCCTGGGTGTAGTAGGCTTTCCTCTACCACCCTGACTTCCCTTTCCACGGAAAGTACCTCTCTTCTTGGCAGACTATTTCCTCAAGAGTTTCTCCTCTGCTTTCAAGGCCATCTGGTAGGCCTCTTCCACTGTCTTAGGAGACAGAAAACCAATCTCATCTTGGATCTCCAGCTTGAGACCATTCACATATCTGGCAGTATTCTCCGGTGTGTCTTAGAATTGCCCAGCTCTTATGCTTACTCTATAGAATTCCTCTATGTATTCCTTTACTGTCAGCAACCTCTGTCTCAGGTTCTGCATTTTCCTAAACAATGTCAGCAAATAATCACTAGGCAAGAATTTACCTTTTAATTTAACCATCATTATGGTCTAGCTTTTGATAGGCTGCTTGCCAACTCTCCTCCTTTCTGCCTGCACTCCATCCCACCAGAGTGCAGCATGTACTTTCAACTTTGTCACTGCAAACTTGACCTTTTTATCTTCACTTATTTCTTCATAGTCGAAGCACTTGTTCATTTCATTTATCCAGTCCACCAGCTCCTCTGGATTCAATCCTCCTGCAAAATTTGATACTTCAATCTTGGGCTTAACTGCAGACCCCAGAACAGTTCTGAGGAGCCTCAATTCAGGAGGAATCTCAACATTTTCTTCCGCTTATTCTGTTTCAGGTTCACTGATGTCTTCAGGATCTCTAGGTTTTCTTCGCTCCATGGCATCCATTCTGGCCTCGAACCTCTGCAAAATCCCCAACACCTCTGCATTAGCAATAGGTCTCCTTCTGCCAGCACCTCTACCAATTCGGATTGCCATGTTAGCTCTGTGTAAAAACAACTCAAAAATGCTCTGATACCACAAATGGCAGCAAAAAAACTGAAACTCGGCCCCTAAGGAGAGCTGGTCTATTTTCGTAGCTCTGTCAACATTTTTTGCTAGAACCCCGTTCTCTTCCTCCACGTGGTCTACCCCAACTTCTTTGATTTTATTTATCAAATTCGAGGAATTTGATAAATAAACATTATCAACAACCTTTGAAAATTAAAATATATCTCTCGGGCTTATATTCCACCGCTAAACCTTATAACCAAGGGTTTAATCCTTCGAACCTTATATAAATACCCGACGCTTTTTAAACAAATGACTTATAATGGACCTTTGGTTCCGGCCCCACATATATAATCGATGACCCAATCAAATACTCGCACCATACCTTGGTTATCCCTCGTGCATCTTCCGAATGTGACCACCGTCCGATGGCTTCCTTCCAGATCGACGGTGTTCAACGATATCACGCGGCCTCCCTGGTCGAACGTTAGCGTGCGATGGCGCTCGGAAAAGCAGTTTCCGTGGTCCCACCGTGTACTACCTGTCGACCATTAAATGGAATCGCTCCCAACTTTGAAATACCGCTCACTCCACAAAAACGATGCGATATGGAAGTCCGGTTTCGCAAATCCGCTCACGGATTTGGAACAGTGATTGACCACGGTTAATCGCCTACCTTCCTATGCTCTCCGTTTGTTAACTCAGGTCAGTCCTCGGGTCAGGATCCCGATAGTAAAACAATTATGTCTCTGCGTAAGCGGGTTTTGCACTATCATCAAACAGAGTTCAACAACCATGATTTCTCTACACAGACCTCGCCTGCGGGTGGGATTAATTCGGGTTTGTTCGGATAATGCAAGAGAAATAGTAGACAGAAGGATGCGGAAACTGTGCAACAGTTCCCTTCCCAATTATATATGCTCAAAGTTCAATCGCCTCACAGTTAAACAAATTTCCTCACAATATCAATTCAAGACAGTTTGATAATCAACAGGAACTGAAATTCATTCAACCGGAAGAAATTACTTAACACGCAATCTTTTATTGCAGAAATCTCCTCCCTCCCCTCTCTATGCATCCGAGGGATACAATTTATATACATTACAATGTGTCTCTTCGGTTCCTCTGTGAGGACTGTTTAGAAAATCAAAAGCCTAATTACAATAATTCAACTAACTGAAATATGACAAATGGACTGAACTGAACTATTCGACTTCTACAAACTCTAACTAATCTAAATGAAACAGTCAGCTGAGGTATTGACACCTAGTTGTTACAGTTCAATTGTTTCCGAACCCTCCTAGCCACAACATGTGGAAAAAACCTCCTACATTGTTGGCTAGTGTCTAATGCCCCTGCATCACATGGGGTCTCTCTACATATCAAAAGTAGGTGGACAAGATAATTGTGACATATAAAGATATATTCACTTCACTTATGGGGGTACCTATGCATTGTTATGTCAAACACTTAATTGACTTGATATGTAGTGCTCATTTACCCCACGACCCAATATATATATCCTCTCTCTTGGAAAATGAGGAAATAAAATTTCATATTCATGAGGTCATTGAAAAGGGTCATATTCAAAAAATATCCTTGCCTTGTGGGAGCCCAATTGTATTGGTGTTGAAGAAGGATGGAACATGGAGAATTTATATTGATTATAGATCCGTAAATAAAATCATTGTCAAGAAAAGATATCCAATCCCTCATATTGACGATCTTCTTGATCAACTTAAGGGTGCCATGTTCTTTAGTAATATTGATATGAAGTCAAGATACCCCCAAGCTCCAATAGAAAAAACACATGTCTGGAAGAAAACCTTAAAATATAAATAAGGTTGTTAATTTTTGTAGCATCGGAAGTGTTCTATTCTCAAGAATTTGTGGAGAGGCTAAAACACAGGAGTTCTCCATAACCTAGAAATCATTTGTAGAAATTCCACCTAGAAATGTCTTTATTAGATTATTAACCAATTTGTAATATTTCGTAAGTCTAAACTTAGGAAAACCAGATAATCAATAAGTATTAATTGAGAAAGGTCAGAATAATCTAGAACACGGATCAACTTAGAAACAATCTCAACCATTGATTAAGATTTAATCTTGGTCATTGGAGTCTGACGGTAATATTATAAGAATTTGATGGGTAGATCGAGGAACACATTTGTGACACTTGAGATCAATTTCCTTGGGTAGTTCTATTTTTCAGAGAGTAGCAACAGTTGTCGGAAGAGTTTGAGCTAGAAAAGGGAAGAAGAGACAAAGAGGGACAGAGACAAGTAGTCTGAAGGAAGTATTCTAGTTCCAGAGAGTGAGAAAAGGGAGGATGATATTTTCTCTAGGAGGTTGCATAGAGGCAACACATAGCCTCAAGAGGGAAATTCGATCCAGCTGAAGAGGAGCTCCTTCTTCGTTCCAGAGGTTGAAAATATTTTCCAGAGTGTCGGAGAAAATTTCTCAGTCAGCAGCAAGCAGGACAACTAGATTGACAACTGATTCAAGCAAAGTGTGTGAGGGAATATGCTAGGGTGATGCAAGGCTTGCATAGAGATGGTTGGATGACTAGATTTTCAGAGGCAGTGATGTGCTGGGATTGCTCGGAGAGAGGGTAAAATACCTCAGATAATTTTTTCTAGTATTTATTTTGGATAGATTCATTAGTTTGGAAATATTTATTGTACTCATAATTTCTCATTACTGCTTAATAATAAAAACCCTCATTTACTACACTAATTTTCCAAAGTTGGGTTTTTCTGGGGACTTTTGTCCAAAAATAACAGTGTCATATTTATGTGTTTGTGTGCGTGTTGAAATTTTATTAGTTTCCACTTTATCTTCCACAATATTTTTACTTGTGAATATTACAGTGTGATTTATTCAATATTTTTCATAGAAAATAAACTATTAATTAATTTACAGTTAGAAGAATTTATTCCAATTTTTGCAATATAATTTAAGTAGTGAATTTTTCACAAAGGCCATTTTGAGTGGTTGGTTTATCGACATTCATGAAGATCATAGAAGATCTCCCATGGTCATTCACAAAATTTTTATGGTTTTATTTTTAGATGATAACCTCAACTTTGGCATAACTTGGGATTAACATTTTTAGCACATTCCACAAGTCTGACGCTTTCAACAAGTCCTTAGCACACCATGACAACACAAGTTGTATGATGATTTGGAGAAATACTCATTTGGAATGTAGAGAATTAAATATTTGAGATACATCATGGATGAACATGGGGTCTAGGTGGACCCATTTAAAATCCAATTCATTCAAGATTGGTCAGCCTCAATGACTCTAACAAAGCTTTGTAGCTCCTTAGGTCATATTAATTTCTACAAAAGGTTCATGTTTGTGTTCTCTCATATCTCTTCATGTTTAAGTTAAGTGAACAAGGGTGGAGATAAATAAAAGTATTCCTAAACTGAGTCACAACCAAAAGCATTCAAAGATCTAAACCACTTCCTTTGCTCCACACCAAGCCTCACCTTGTTAGAATTGCAATAGTGATTTGAGATTGAAATAAATGTCTCTGACTACGATATTGGTGTAGTCCTCACTCGATAAGGAAATTCAGTGTCCTATCACAGTGAAACACTCTCTAATACTATCTAAAGATGCCCCACCTATGACAAGGAGACGTGGGAAGGAGATGATCATCTACATTAATCACAGGCCTCTGCAATTCATGCAAACACAAGGACATGTATAGAATCACTACCATAAAAAATGGTTCACATGCAACAATTCTACTTAAATATCATGTACAAGAAGGACAACACCAATCATGTTACAGAGTGGCTCAGTTCGCTCCTAATTGTGGCACTAACCATAATTGTTGACTCTTATGGGAGTCGGACGTTTGACTGGCCACAATTATACAATAATGAATCTGAAAAAAAAAACTTCATACTTCCACCTCTAGAATGCATTTTTGTGCTACTTAGGCTACATTTTTATCCCTTCCATTGATGATACAAGTGATGATACAGTTACGTGGCATGGAACTTTGGTGTGCCGAAGAAAATAGCAGTACTTTACAAGTATTTATGCAGACCAAAAATTCGATAAAACTTCCACCAATATATCAATCGTGAACTTACTTTTCCATTGCTAAACCAACCATGTATGTAGTACTTTACCTACCCAAGTCAAGCTCTAGCCGTTAGTCTCATGCATTACACATCAAGTTCACCTTCCACCAAACATGATAACGAGATTGTATGTTTGTGGTTGTTGATAACCATTTTGACACCATGAAAGAATATTATCACCACCAAAGCCACTACGACACTCTTTTCCAGGATATTCGGATATTCCAGTTCATTTTTAGACCATCATGTGTGAAGGATAATGGATGTAAAGATCGACAGAGACTATGAAATCGTCTTCTCAGAGGATGATTCAGTACCATCCGATACAGCTTTTGTTTTTTTTCGTTCCTCCAAAATGCCATTGTCATGAGCAGATGAAGGATCACGGAATCATAACAGGAATACAGACATGTTTCGTATTATTAGAACGATAATGGGTCGGTGTATTACGATAATGCGTGGGTTTTGAAATTTCCCACTCCGTGTATTACGATAATGCGTGGGTTTTGGAATTTCCATTGGGAAATTGCCATGAAATAAACTTTAGGATGTGATTTTTTGATTTATACCTTAATTTTCATGTTTTTTAAGTATTCCAAGCGTGAGATTCTAAAGGAGAGCCATTCGAACTAAAGAACGAAGACTTTATATGAAGTTTTGATAAGTGAGGTCCCTCGTAATCATCCATTCAAGAAAGGCCAAAAAAAAATGTGAGGTCCCTCGTATCCACGCATATGCGTAGTTTTGTTGTTTTCCTCCAAAATGTCATGCGATGAACAGTTGAAATGATCACGGAATCATGAGAACAGGAACAAAGGCACGTTCCATATTAATTGCGCAAAGAGCCGTGTAGTACCAACTCACATCAAATAGGGTTAATGCGTGGATTTTGAAATGGTTTTGTTTAATTATTTGGACTCTTGGTTTGGAATTAGTGGAATAATTTTAGGCAATTATATATATATATACTCAGTGGTATAATTTTTTTTTGAGTATTTAGAGGTAGAGTCTTTAGTATTCAAATTTATGATTAGGTTAAATTCCTACCCAATTGACAAATTTATATATATATATATATATATATATATATATATAAATTCAAAACAAATTTATATATATATATATATATATATATATATATATATATATATAAATTCAAAACAAATTTTAAGTAATGACTTCTTAAAATTATTATTGGGAAATTCCTCTAATATAACTCAACCAATTAAACTAATTCTGAAACTTTATATGATAAATCATACATAGAAATATGTTTGTATTTTATTTTTAATTTATGTTTATCTTTAATTTTTTGAATGTTGATATAAACAAAATTTTAATACATAAACAACCATACAAATGCTCAAATAAATGGGATTTGATTACATTGATTTTCTTTTGGTATTTTTATTATAAAATTTTAATACATGTTCCCCTACACTCTATTAGTAATCCGATGAATATCGTCTCATGGAACATTCGGGGCTTAAATTACTTAGGTAAGCTCTGGCATCTCAAAGAAAAAATTAAAAAAGAACACCCAAAGATTATTCTGCTACAGGAAATCAAAATTTCAAGTGCAAAATTAGAGCAACTAATAGTTATATGTCGGCTAGGTAGCTCTTCCATGGTGGTGGATGCTCATGGCACAAGGAGAGGATTGGCAGTTCTATGGGACCCTTGGAGGGTCACTTTCCAAGACTGGCAGGGTTCGACCTATAGCCTGACAGGTAAGTTCCGATGCACTGGCTCTCGGGAGTGGATTTATTTATCGGTCGTATATGGTTTGCATTTCACCGAAAGTAAAGAAAATATCCTACAAGACCTTTGTAGAATTAAATAAATCATTGATGAAACTGGATGGATCATCAATGGAGATTCTAATCTCATCCGGGACTTGGGGGGAAAATGAGGAGGGGTCAAACGGTTAGATCAAACGTCTAACTTATTCAATGAAACAATCCAAGAGTTAAAGCTTGTAGAGATCGAGATGAGTAATGGAGTACGCACCTGGAATAATTGAAGGCAGGAAGATGATAAATAACCAGTAAACGTAATCAAACCTTGAAAGATAAGTTATTCAAAAGCTGAAAGTAATACATCCTATAATTCTAATTCAATTAGTTTAAAAAGAGGAAGAATATTGAAATGGTTCTTGACTCAAGAAGTCCACTTTCACCTTAATTACCACTTAATGAATCAGAGATTAAAGCCAAGAACTTAAGATGGATAAATTATTAATGAAAGAAACTCTTAACTTAAGAGACACATAAGGTATTCCATCATAATTCATTCATCTCAATATCAAAATCTCCATAAGAAACTACTTGCATACAAACAAAGGAAACTAGTTTTAATTCATCATTTTAGTAGAAGGGATGCTCAACTTGAACACCTGTTTTTCCAACTCGATAAAGTGATGAATAAGCTATGAACTAATGAAATCAATCACTATGCATGAACCATGAAGAAATCTGAAATAAAGCTTTGAAAAACCAGTTCTATAATAACCAGATTACAAGGAAATAAAACTAGTTAACAAGGAAGTGTACTTAGCTTGGAATGGGGGCCCTCCACCCTTGCCTTGCACACTTGAGAGGTGATCTCAGAAGCTTAAATTCAGTTACACATCCATAGCATTGAACAACAAAATAATAATAACACAAGTCTTCAAATTAGCTCCTCAATCCAAAGGTGTCACAACATAAAAGTATAATAAGTCAATACATAAGCCATCAAAGTTTTGGCTTTAAATAAGAAGTCTCATGAAACAAACTGATCTATATTCACTCAAACAAACCCATCTACTCTCATCCACCTATCTAAGTCGAATTCATTACTCCTATCCCAAGAAATATGACCAATCCCATAGAATCTCAAAACTGCCCTATTTCTATGAGATTTCTGAATCACTAGTCATGATTGACTAGCACCAAATGGGCCTAATAAAGCTTGTTCTGTTCGAACTAAGCATAGTTGGCTTAGTCCTAGTTCCCAAGCTGTCCATCCATGCATTCAATTCGTGCCCAAGTGTCCTGCAACCACATCAACCATAGAACTATTACGGGAATTTCTGAATCTGCCAATTTTGCACTAAAAACCAAACTTTCATAAAAACTTTAGAAATTGAAAAATTAAAATTAAATACCTGAATGGATATTAAATATACATAAAAATGGAATAAATGAAGGGAAAATGGATGGGAAATAGATGGATTAGTAAGTTTCTTTGAGCAAAAAATAAGACCAAAACTAAGGCCCAACATCTCTCCCTTGCTTATCATCAAGCATGTCCCCATGCTTGCTTATTCCTCTTTGACCTTCTTCTCTCTGTAGTAGATGCTGTACCTGTAGATGCTTCCTGTTGTGCTACCCTGGCCAAACAATCCAAACCTGTGTCATGTCTTTCCCTGAACAAAGCTGCTTTGACCTTCTGTTTTTCATACTTTGCCTGCCGCATATTCTTTTCCTTTAACCATTTAAATGCTTGCTTAGAAAGTAGATCATTTTTCCGTTTCAGTCTCCCCAATTCTTCATTTAATTTTTCATTTGCCTTAACCAATTTAGCATTATCTTTCTTATTTGCCTTGTTTTCCTCTTTTAATTGTTTCTCCAAGATTTTGCTAATTTCCAATTGGTCAGTTAGATCCCTGATTCTTCCAAAATTGATTTCTTTTTCAAAATTTTGTGTTGTTTTCATTAGTGATGCTGTTGCTGCATCATCATATGAAGAATCCCTCTCAAATACTTCTTGTGCAATGTCATTTTCTTCTTGTTGTCTTGGGGAATATGTTTCTACTTCCTTGTCTAAGTCAATGGGACTTTTATTCCTAAATCTTCTAGGAATAGACATAACAGATGTTTCATTTTCCTGCATGGCCATGTTATTCTGCTGTTTAGCTCTTGTTCTGGGATACAAGGGTGAGTTCATCAATCCTCTGTTTTCCTGCTCTGTTTTATCCTGTACTTCCTTAATCTGTTCAATGAACTAATTTTTAGACATGAACTCTCTCCATACTATGCCCCGTGACCTCACCTGATACTCAACTAGGATTTTGATCAATCCTTGATGGTAAATCTGTCCTGCTTTAGGCCTGTGTTCATGTTTTACTGTTTCAATCATTCTCAAGAGGCTCCTATATAGGAAGTAAGGCAAGTTAATCCTATCCTCTCCCTTAATATGCTGTAGAAGTCTGACATGATACAAGTGGGCAACGCTATATCCTCTATCACAAGTCAAAACTTCTGGATGACCAAAACCAACTCACCCCATGGTTCATTGAACCATTCCCTGGGTATCCCTTTTGTTCTATCAAAAGTCCCTTTCCGGTTCTTCTCAAGAAAGAAAGTCCAAGCTTTCTCCTTGAAGTGCAGGCCTTTGTAATACTTCTCACCTATCATGGGTAGATCTAAAGCTTGGGAAAGATATTCCTGGGTTACAGGAATAATGAAATCTCCTACCCGTGTTTGGTCTTGACTGAAGTTATTTATAAAGTCCCTGGTTATCTGTTCAGAGTGGCCATCAAATTTTTGTAAAAAGCTTATCATCCCTGCTTGGTAAAGTTTTTCTATAGTTTCCTTCCCCCAGCTCTCTATCTGAAATTTTGGCTCTACTCTAACTGAAATTGTTTCTGAAAACCAATGAATGAATGCCTCTGCTGTTACTAATTTCATCTTGACAATAAAAATATAACTATTGTTCGTTTTCAAAACGAAATTTTTAAAGCAAAGAAGCTTACCTTCCTCCTCTCAACAATTTAACTCTGATTTCCTTAACCTCTGTTTACTCTTTTCTCTGCAACATCACTGTTTTAGTTCCTTGTTCAAGCAAGCAAACACCTGTATACCCCTGTCAATATGCTAATCTCTGTTCTTTGAAAACAAAATACATATGCAAACAATGTTCCATGTATTCTCATCGCCTTATACTGTTGCCAAAATCAAACCATAGGTTCACTGTGTATGTACAATCAAGAAAAATAAGGAGTGTTTTGACTACAGCGCATGCATATGGCTCTCGGCCTCAAAACACAAATGATAAAAAAAACACAGCGCATTTAAATTGAGTTTTAAATGGCTCGGCAATCGAACTCCCTTTGGCAACCAAAAACCGCACATGGCATGGCTCGTTCGGCCCTTAAAAACTTCAATCCCCTGTTTTGGTTAAAACAAAAACAAAAACGCGCAGGCAGCAAGGGTTCATAACAGAGACATATGGCGTTTTCATGCATATGATACGTTAGGGATTGACTGTTGTTGAAGTGTTAATGGAATCAGCGCGCAACACAATAAAGTGTGCAATCAAAACAAAGCGCAGTGCGCATTCAACCAATAGCGCGCACAATTCAATCAACAAATACCGCCATGCAGCATAAACACGCCATAACAATCATATTTCGGTGCCTCCTCTGTTCATAGACTTCGTTATGAACACGGCACATCGTTAATACTCCACATATAATGCCAGACCCTAACGTGTTATCCATGCAATGAATTCACATTTAAATGCTGCGCGATTCACTAGTAGTTTATGCCATGATTTACGCAGTGAATCAACTGATTTAGTGCTGTGGTTTCGGCGTTACCTATTGTCAACGAGCGCTTGAGGAATATCCGGCGCTCCAAATCCCTGTTCAACCGTTCAATTGACTGGTGGCAAGAGCAGAGTAACATAACCATTAATAACAGATAGTTCACAACGTATACTTCCACTGTTTGCCGAGCTTAAACAATTATCCCATTACCTGATTGAATCCCAAAAATCGGTGATCACTGATCGTTAAAACCGGGATGATTTTCCTTCTTAAATCCGCCCAAACTCGCTTCACCCTTCTTTTCACTAGTTTGCAGCTTCAAACACCATCTCTCTGAGCTATTTGGCAATGAGGACTGAGGTATAAACAATCAAGAACTCGGTTGATTCATGACCGTTTCATGGGTGTACTGTGCGCCTCTCGTTCATTGGTGTTACAGTGCGTGGTTGGTATGGCCGTCCTGTTTGACCAGTCACCCGACTGTGTCATGAGGATGGCCAAATCATCGTTTTATTTTGAATGTTATGCGCATAATATTATTGCCACCGTCGTGTGCTCCTCATGCGTGCAATGATATTTAGGCATTGTTTGTATTGCAATGAGTGTGTATGCAATTACCATTTGACAATACCCCGCCGGAATACTTATATGCACAGTCGTGCCATATAGTTTGCGCGCGGCCGTCCACCATTCCTTATATCATATGCCTTCACTTATATCATATACCATATGTTTTATACCATTATATCATATGCGCTTTGGGTTATGATATATATATATATGACTATGGCGCATGAATATCATTTGGACTATGGTATATAATTTGATATGGTATATATTTACTTTGATTTCCATATAGCGCATGAGTTTTGTTTGGATTATATAGCATATCTTTATAATTTTAAAATGACCATCTTGGGTCATATTTAAAATTATCACCATCACTAATGCTTGAGTTGTATGTGCAGGTTGAAAAGTTGTCCCAGTTTGATCTTTTAAGCTCTTAAAGAAAAATACTTAGGGGTTAATGAAAATAGGGAATATGTATGGAAATGAAATGGAATATGATGTATAAGGGTTATAGGGTATTTATAGGGAATATAGGATATGAAATGATAATGAATATCCTCAGGTACTAATTTCGACTTAACAAAAACTAAAAATTTCTAAGAAAAATTTGAATTTTCAAGCACAAAATGACTATACATATACTCCCCTGGATGATGTCTGTACAAGTGGAATGAAATCAATTGATCAGATGTTGTAGATGGATCAAAAAGTAAACTTTATTGCTGCTCCTTGTTCTTCATGCTCTGGTTCTTGAATTGTTAGTCAGGTCCCTCTGTAATGATTTTTTTTTTGTTTCAGGTCCCTCTGTACTGCTTACAGAATATGCACATGTTGTTTTGACATTGGCAGGTCTTTCAGGTCCCTCTGTAATGATTTCTTATTTCAGGTCCCTCTGTTGACAATACAAGTTCCTTCTATACTTCAACTTTCCAGCTAAAGATCTGATGCAAGTCTCCCCCTTGTTTAAGATGTGACTTGTCCTCAAGTCAGTTGTTGGTGGAGAGTACCTGTATTGAAATTATGTGAGAACAGTAGAACAAGAATAAGGAATTCATAGAGTCCAAGTTGCCCCGGTTTTCCCCTATGAATTCATGTTTGCTGAGTGCCAGTTGCCTGGTTTTCACTAGCAAACAAATTATTTTTTATGTTTTTTTTTTTTTTTTTTTTTTTATGTGTTTTTTTATTCAACTACAAGACTGGAAGATGGCTGAGCCTGGTGTGCCATGACTTCCAGTTCTGTATCTTCTATCAGTTGTTTCATAAATGCTTCTTTACTGATAGGCCTATTATAAACTTTGAGCCTATGTCCATTCACTATAAAGGAGGTAGAGTCCTGGTCGATTGTCCTGATCTTGACTGCTCCATTGTCAAAGATTTCGTCAATTTCATATGGGCCTAGCCAGTGTGTTGTGAACTTTGCTTTGAAGTCTTTGAATTTGGAGTCAAAAAGTAATGCCCAGTCTCCCTTGCGAAATGTCTTTGTTTTGATATATCTGTCGTGCCAATTCATTCTTTGTTGTTGCACCAATGTAGTATGTTCTATGGCTTGTTGACGATGCTCATCCAATTGATTCAGTTCCATGATCCGCTGCTGTTGTGCTTCTATCAGGTCTAGTCCTAGTTCAGCTGCTAGTCTGTATGTTTGTATTTGAAACTCTATAGGCAATAAGGCCTCTTTCCCATATACTAACTGGTATGGACTAAAACCAGTTGTATTCTTCCATGTGATTCTGTAGGCCCACAGTGCATCTTTTAATTTTTTAGACCAATCTTTTCTGTTCAGCTGTACTGTTTTTGTCATGATATTTTCTAGGACTTTATTTGTTGATTCAACCTGCCCATTTGCTTGAGGATGATATGGTGTAGATTTCCTGTGTTTGATCTTGTATTTCTCTGTTAGATCTCGTACCAAATTTGATGTAAACTATGTTCCTTGATCTGTTACAATTTGTCTAGGTACTCCATATCTGACAAAGATTTCTTCAAAAAGAAAGGTGACCACTGTATCTTCTGTTGCTCTGTTCACTGCTTTAGCCTCTGCCCACTTGGTTACATAATCTGTACATACTAAGATGTACTTCTTTTCATTTGATGGTGGATTGATGGGTCCAACAAAGTCAAGTGCCCATTGCTCAAATGGTTCTATGAGGACCTGTGGCTTCAGCGACATCTCATCTGTTGTGATTGGTCTCCCTGTTCTCTGGCAACTGTCACATTGCTTGACATATTTCTTAGAGTCCCTGAAGATGGATGGCCAGTAGTAGCCCAGTTGCAGCACCTTATATGCTGTTCGTTTGTCTGCAAAATGGCCACCACATGGTTCATCGTGACATGCTCTTAGAATGTCTAATATTTCATCTTCTCGCACACATTTTCTAATTATCAAATCTCAACCAGTATAAAATAAATCACCATTTACCCAACTATACCTAGAGCTTTCTCTAACAATTTTGTGTCTTTGCTTTTTAGTGAATTGAGTTGGAAACTTTCCAGAAGATAAATAGTTTGCAATGTCTGCAAACCATGGTGTTTTTACTGTGATGGTAAACAGGTGTTCATTGGGAAAGTTATCTGCAACAGGATTTGGATCGTTGGGTGAATGTATGCGGGACAGAAAGTCAGCCACTTGATTTTCCTTTCCTGGCCGGTCTTGTATTGTGATATTAAATTCTTGCAATAACAGTAACCATCTTGTTATTCTTCCATTGGTGATGGGTTTATTCATCAAGTATTTGATTGCTGAATGATCTGTATGAATGAAAACTTGATATCCCGTTATATAATGTCTGAATTTGTTTACTGCATGTATAACAGCTAACATTTCTTTCTCTGTGACTGTATAGTTCAATTCTGCAGGTGTTAGATTCTTGCTTATAAAGTATATTGCATAATTGAACAAATTCTCTTTCTGTCCAAGAGAGGCACCTATCGCAGTATCAGATGCATCAGTTGATATATGAAATGGCAAAGACCATTTTGGCCCACGGAGAATGGGTGCAACTGATAATTTCTCTTTCAGAATTTGAAATGCATTTTGACAGTCATTTGTCCAGTGAAATTCAATATCTTTTGCTAATAGTTTAAACAGAGGTTGGGCTATGTTACTGAAGTTTTCAATGAATCGTCTATAATAGCCTGCATAGCCTAAGAAACTTCTTACCTCTTTCTGTGTTGTAGGAGGCATTAAGTTTACTAGGACTTGGATTTTTGTTGGATCCACTTTAATTCCTGAAGCAGAAATATGGTGTCCCAAAACTATTCCTTCTGTCAACATCATATAGCATTTCTCATTGCTTAATGACAAATTTGTTTCAATGCATCGTTTTAAAACTTTCTCAAGGTTATTTAGGCAATCATTATATGTGTTTCCATAAACTGTGAAGTCATCCATATAAACCTCTACACATTCATGAATTAGATCAGCAAAAATTGCAAGCACTGCTCGTTGAAAAGTTGCAGGTGCATTACATAAACCAAATGGCAAAACATTATATGCATAGGTTCCCCATGGGCAAGTGAATGTTGTCTTGTCTTGGTCTTCTATTGCTATTCTTATCTGGTTGTATCCGCTAAACCCATCCAAGAAGGAGAAATTTTTTTTCCAACTAATGAGTCTAAAACTTTATCAATGAATGGTAGAGGAAAATGATCTTTTAGTGTAGTTTTGTTTAGTTCTCGATATTCCACACATACCCTCCACTTTCCATTTTTCTTTGGTACAATAACCAGTGGAGAAACCCATTGACTATCTGAAATAGGATAGATGAATCCAACATTCAACAATTTTTGCAGTTCCTCTTTCACTATTTCTTTCATCATGGGATTCATTCGTCTTTGAGGTTGTCTTACAGGTTTGAGTTGATCATCTGTATAGATGTGGTGGACACATGTGCTAGGATGGATTCCTTGCATGTCAGTATAATCCCAGGCAAAAGCTTTCGAATATTTCTGTAATAATGCAATTACCTCTTGCTCTTGTGCTGATTGCAACTCGTTTCCAATGTTTAAATGTTTTCCAGGATTTACCTCAATTGTTTTTATTGTTGGATTGGAGATTGTGTTTATAGGAAAGATGTCTATAAAAGATTTCCGCAAAGTTTGAACAATACAAGTTTCCTGAAAGCATTGATTCAAAAGGTTACTTGCAGCTTCATATTGGACTTCTCTAAGCTGCTCTGAAATACTTGGTTCTGAAATGAAAAGATCCATTAAGTCTTCATTCTCTTCTTCTTATCTCAAATCAAAGAATTGATTTATACTTAAAACTGATTTAGTTTGCTGTTTTTCTTGAGCTTCAAGCACTGATTCTAAAGAAGTTGATTGTGCAGGTGAATAAAGAGCAATATGTTTCCTTTCATCTCCATGTGAAATAATCATGTTTTTTGATCTGCATCGTATAAAGGCATCAGCGGTAGCTAACCATGGTCTGCCTAAGATTAGAGGATGTCCTCCCAAATTTGTTTTTGGTTACAGAATAAGGAAGTCAACAGGATACTCCCATGAATCCAAAGAGACTATAATATCTTCCAATATTCCTTCAGGAACAACTTTAGATCTGTCTGCTAATTCTAATATTGTAGAGGTTGATCTAATGTTGTTCAAATGCAAAGTTTTCATTGTCTCCATTGTCATTACATTGATAGCTGCTCCCAAGTCTATTAATGTGTTTGGTACTGAGAAATTATTTATTGATATAGTAACCATAGGGATACCAGGATCAATATATTTTTCTACCATGGTTTGTGTATACATGAGACTTGCTAGTTTACCAATGACTTGGATTGTAGTAGGATCCTTCTTCTTTTTCTGTGATTTCTTAATGCACAATTCCTTTATTGTTTTAGCATATATTGGTATTTCTTTAATTGCCTTCAACAAAGGAATTTTTACATAAGCATTTTTTAACTCATCTAAAATATCAAATTCGGGAAGGGTTATTTCTTTTTGTTGTTCCACTAACCTTTCAGGATAAGGTGGTGTTTGTGTTGTAATGTTTATTCCTTTCTGAATTTGTATCTCAGTTTGTGATGTTTTAGGTGATTCTCCTTGTTCAGTTGGTTCTTCTATGATTGGAGGAGAATCCTTTTTAAGCACTTTTCCAGACCTTAGATGGACTTCATTAAGAGGAAGAATTTAATATGTGGGAAAACATGCTGCTTCCTCTACAGTGTATGCAGCTTTGTCCACCTTATTATTCGGATTTGCCATTGGTTGGGCTGGTAATTGAGTTGGTCTGGGTTGATTTGTGGGTAGCTGTAACTGTTGTGGTTGGGTCAACAACGGTGGAGGATTCTGCTGTGGAAATGGGATGGATTGTGGATATGCAGAATGTTGTTGTTGAAATGGTATGGATTGAGGATATTGTGGATATGTAAATGGCTGTTGGTATTGTTGCTGGTATTGTTGTTGATATTGTTGAGGTGGCTGGTTTCCATAACCATATCCTTTCCAACCTTGTGCAGGTTGTTGTGGATATTGTTGTGGAGGCCAAGCTTGCCATGGCATTGGAGGGGTCCAAGGATTTTGAGGTGGATAGAGGTAATTTTGTTGAGGAAATTGTTGCTGATTTTGTTGAGGCATCCTAGGTTGCCATGGTCTTCGTGGTGCTACATAATAAAAACCTTCTATTCCTGGCACTTCTTCCATTGAATTCATTTGTAATTCTTTCAATCTTAGACAATTTTCTGTGGAATGATTTTCTGTACAAAGACCACAAACCTGGACACTATCCAAAGGACATTCTCTCAATGGATGTTTCTTTCTACATTTGGGACAAAAGATTTCTAGAGCTTGTTCTTGTTCTTCTTTCTTCTTGTTTTCCTTTAGCACATCTACTTGTGTCCCTAATGTACTCAAGAGATCTGTTTTGAAGTTCTCCAATAAGCTTCCTATTTCAGCTCTTGTTATCCCTCCTGCAGCTGACTTTGCTGCTTTTGAACTTACTTCTCTTCTTCCTGTTTTTGCTCTTCCTCTAGAATATTTTTGACATAAATCAACAATTTCATCGAATGGTAGGTTTGAAATGTCTCCTTTACCAATCACATTCAAAATGTCAAGGTATTCATCCCTTATACCCTTGAGAAAGATTGTTCGAATGGTTTCTTGATTTAGAGAGTGTTGTTTAGATTTCTGTAGATTATATAAAAATCTTTCCAAATATTCTTCTAAACTTTCATCTTCTTGTTGTGTCATTCTGAAAATATCTTCCTTTGAATCTCTAGATCTACAATAAGCTTGATATTTTTTAAGGAAGACCGATCTCATATCATCCCAAGAAGCTATTGTTTGTTCTCTCAAACCCATAAACCATTTCAAAGCTACTGCTTTTAATGTTGCAGGGAAAAGACGAAGTTTATGAATGTCATCAGTGTATCCATATGTTCTACATAGAATATCAAATTCAAACATAAATGCATCAGGATATTCCGTGGACATTCCATAAAAATTTGGCAATACAGAAGGTGGAATATTTTTCATTTTCACTTCTTCTCCTAATATTGCACTTGTGTCTATTATTGGAAAGCCAAAGGTAGTCTCTTGATCATTACCATCTTCTTGTCTTTTCCGATCGTTTTCTATTTTTCTATCATTTTCTTGTTTTGCCTCCTCCTCTCTCTTTCTTCTCCATTCTATTTGTTGTCTTTCATATTCAGCTCATTGTTCAGGAGTGAAAATAACAGATCCATGTCCCTCTTCTGCCATTGGTTGATTTGTTTCAATTTTGAGTGGAGTTTCAGGTTGCTGGAAGATAGGAGGATTTATGGATGGAAAGACAGATTGTTTTCCTTTGATAATTTCTTTTTGTTTTCCAGAAATTGAAGATTGTTTTTGCTTTGCTTCTGAAGCTAACAAAGTTTGCCTCTCAATCAAAGTTAATATTTGTCCACTTCTTTGTTTTTCTGCCAATTCCTCAATTATTGGATTACCAGTAACTGGGGTGTTTGATGATCCTATCTCTATTTGTGGGGGATTTTTAATAAATCTACCTTGAGGATCTCTATATCTAGGCATAAAGAAACATAACTAAAAAAAATGTAACTAATGTTTTTGTTGTTTTGAAATTTATCTTTCTATTGACTATGCCGATATTTGCCTCCCCGGCAATGGCACCAAAATGTTGAGCTAATTTATGTACCTAAATTAACACAATTATTTCTTATCAATCCGGGTTGTTTCTGCTTTGAGGCAAGTTCACTATATGTGAAGATCAGATGTAATCAAACCTTGAAAGATAAGTTATTCAAAAGCTGAAAGTAATACATCCTATAATTCTAATTCAATTAGTTTAAAAAGAGGAAGAATATTGAAATGGTTCTCGACTCAAGAAGTCCACTTTCACCTCAATTACCACTTAATGAATCAGAGATTAAAACCAAGAGCTTAAGATGGATAAATTATTAATGAAAGAAACTCTTAACTTAAGAGACACATAAGGTATTCCATCATAATTCATTCATCTCAATATCAAAATCTCAATAAAAAACTACTTGCATACAAACAAAGGAAACTAGTTTTAATTCATCATTTTAGTAGAAGGGATGCTCAACTTGAACACCTGTTTTTCCAACTCGATAAAGTGATGAATAAGCTATGAACTAATGAAATCAATCACTATGCATGAACCATGAAGCAATCTGAAATAAATCTTTGAAAAACCAGTTCTACAATAACCATATTACAAGGAAATAAAACTAGTTAACAAGGAAGTGTACTTAGCTTGGAATGGGGGCCCTCCACCCTTGCCTTGCACACTTGAGAGGTGATCTCAGAAGCTTAAATTCAGTTACACATCCATAGCATTGAACAGCAAAATAATAATAACACAAGTTTTCAAATTAGCTCCTCAATCCAAAGGTGTCTCAGCATAAAAGTATAATAAGTCAATACATAAGCCATCAAAGTTTTGGCTTTAAATAAGAAGTCTCATGAAACAAACTGATCTATATTCACTCAAAAAAACCCATCTACTCTCATCCACCTATCTAAGTCGAATTCATTACTCCTATCCCAAGAAATATGAGCAATCCCATAGAATCTCAAAACTGCCCTATTTCTATGACATTTCTGAATGACTAGTCATGATTGACTAGGACCAAATGGGCCTAATAAAGCTTGTTCTGTTCGAACTAAGCATAGCTGGCTTAGTCCTAGTTCCCAAGCTGTCCATCCATGCATTCAATTCAGCCAAGTGTCCTCGCAAACTACATCACAATCAGAGAACACACAATTTTCAATCTCACTCTTTGCACTAAACCAAACTTTCATAAAAACTTTAGAAAATTGAAAAATTAAAATTAAATACTTGAATGGATATCAAATATACATCAAAAATGGAGTAAATGAAGGGAAAAATGGATGGGAAATAGATGGATTAGTAAGTTTCTTTCGAGCAAAAATAAGACCAAAACTAAGGCCCAACAAAGATGATAAATAACCAGTAAACTAGATTGATTTCTTATCTCAAAAGAGTTGATTGCGAGGGATGCTTTCATGGAGCCCATTTTTTTGCTTGCTATGGGATCGGATCACTAGCCCATCAGATTGGAAATGGACATCAAAGAAGTACCCCAAAATCGACCATTAAAATTCAAAAGTTTCTAGCTGAGAAGCCCAAAATTTGTAACTAAATTAGAGTAACGGTGGGGGCAGATTAAGGTGGAAGGGCACAGCCGTATGCAATGCTTCCAAAAGAAACTGAAAGAACCGAAGTATAAGATTAAGATATGGAATCAAAAGGAATTTTGAAATATCATCCAGGAAAAGAAGAGACTGGAAGCCCGAATAGAGGAGTTACAAAGTCAAATAATCAAAGAGGGTAGATTGGAGGACATCACCTTAGAGGATGGAAGAATTGTCTAGGAGCTAGAAGAAAGATGGAAACAAGAAGAGATATTTTGGGTGACAGAAATCAAGAATTAAGTGGTTGAGTGAGGGAGAAAGAAATACAAAGTTCTTCCATTGCTCTATGATCAATCATAGACACCATAATCACATCCTCTCTTTAGCTTTAGCCTCAGGAGAGAGACTTCTAGATCATCAAGAGATGGAAACATAATTGATCTCATACTTCTCTAATCTCGTGACTAAAGAAGATCGGGATCAGAAAGAAGAAATAAATCAAATTACTGGTATCATCCCAAGTCTAATATCATAGGAGAAAAATGAAGCATTGATGAGACCTATCACAAAAGAGGTGGAATCTGTTATTAAAGACTTGCCAAATGGCAAAGCCTTGAGCCCAGACGACTTCACTGCTAAATTCTTCAAAGCAAGTTGGTCCTTTTTGGGAGACGAGATCGTCGAACTAATTGAGGAGGCTCACAATAGGAAGTAAATTTGGTCAGGAGTGAATGTGACCTTCTTAACGTTGATTCCCAAATCACATGAGGCAGATATTCCAAGTGGCTATCGACCGATCGCTCTTTGTAATGTAATCTATAAGGTTATCTCCTCTCTCATAGTTCACAGACTAAAGCCATTGCTAAAGCTGATAAGGCCAGAGTAGACAGGATTTGTGGAAGGGGGCCAAATCCTGGATGGAATAATTTCTGCCCGTGAAATAATTTACTCGCTTAAATCCCACCATAGACATGGTATGCTCATAAAATTAGATTTATCCAAAGCCTATGATCGCATTTTCTGAAATTTTCTATTCCATATATTGTCAGATTTTGGCTTCTCAGAAGAATGGATTGGATGGAATTGATCAATGGTATCTACTCCTTTCTTCTCGATCCTATTAAATGGATCACCCACCCGCACTTTCTACTTCAGCTGAGGATTACGACAATGGGATCCCTTATCCCCTTTCATATTCATCATAATAGTAGAGGGTCTGGGTCGATTGATCCAGGATATAAAGAAAAAGGGTCAAATTAAAGGGCTTAATATCCCTGGTACTGATCTCTCAGCTACCCAACAATAATTTGTGGATGATAATTTGTTGTTTTGGGATCCAAAAAGTTGGGAGGTGCATCTAGTGCGAGCAACCCTGGAAATATTTGAATCTGCATCAGGTATGTCCCTTAACTAAGAGAAATATAATATTTTTTTCTTTAACACTAATGCTCAAATCCAGAAACATCTAGTGAGAATCCTGGACTTTTTTATTGGCACATTACCTTCCAAGTACATAGGATTTCCCTTATTGGCCAATCCATTAAGGATTGCATGTTGGAAAGAGATTTGTGGTAAGATGGAAAAAAAATTGTGCTCTTGGACTTTTCGGGTGCTCAATATTACAAGTAGAGAAATGTTAATGAAGGAAGTGCTGCAAGCCATGACAGTTGATTTAGTTCCACAACCTCTAGACAGTATTATTGAGTCATTCCCTTCCTTATTGCCTTATATTGTTTTAGGCATAAATTTTCCTACCAAAACCTCACCTATTCTATCTAAGATCCTATCAACTTTCAGTACTACCCACACCTCGTTGCATATATCAAGAGCTGATGACCATACTGTGTAAATTCATGTGGCAAGGAAATAACCCCCAACGAAAATGGGCATTGGTGTCTTGGGAGAAACTATGTTTACCGAAGCTGAATGGAGGTTTTCGAATTCAGGATCTGGAAACCGTGAGAAGGGTAATGGGAGATAAATTTTGGTGGAGATGGATCCAATGAGGGATTAATGAACTATGGAAGAAGATCTACATCCAAAAATACACCAGGGGAAAAACACAAGAGGAGATCATTCGTATTGAATACCTCAACATAGGCTCACCAATATGAAATCTAGTAACCCAAAACAACTCCATTGTAAAAGATCACTTGTTCTAGGAGGTTCATAATGGAGACTTTGCTCTCTTCTAGCAAAAATTATAGAAAGAACCCCCCAAATTGATGAATAATCACAACTTTTCCTCGGTCAAGACCATATTACAATCTTATAATTCCCATAAATTAAAATAATATTAGAAAAACGTAGGCTCTAGAGATTAATGGAGGCAGTGGAAAAAAGAAGGAAGATTGTCAGGTTGTGGGTGACAAATTAGACTGGGAACCATTCCATAAAATGTTATAAGAAAGACGCATTTTGATATCCCAAAATTCAGATAAGATTTGCTGGAGATACTCTTCAGTAGGTATGTTATTAATCAAAGAAGCTTACTCTTTGGCTGATGATCATCAATCCCTACAATGAGAACTAATCTAGAGCAAGATATGGACTACAAAACTGTGGCCAAAATCTTTTATCCTTCTATGGCTACTCAACAAAAAACATCTTTTAAATTGGGACAATCTATTAAAGAAGGGGGTCCAGATGCTCATTATTTCAACAACAACAAGAAGATATTCAACATCTATTGAACAACTTCCTTATAGAAAGCTCCCTTTGGCGCTAGGTTTTGGGGACTTTTGGGAGAACAGACTATTGTCCAAATAGTCTACTCGACATGTTAATACATTGGAGGCTATCTCCCTTCAAGAACCCCATTATTAATCGAGCTTTGACACTTACCCCTAACCTATTGGTGTCGAATCTATGGAAAATCCATAATATATATATATATATATAAGGATCAAATTACCCCTCCACAGCATATATGGAAGACAATCAAAGATAACATATGAGGCACCATTCTCTCGGAGTTGTGGGTGGAAGATGACTTGGAACTGGTCCGAGAGGCAGCCAAGATTCTAGTAAATCTTGACCTTTCTCCATCTTTATACTCCCCTCAGTACCCCATTCAATCTCAACTTCGAGCTCCCCCTCCCCTATTCTCACCCGTCAACCCCATAGCGAAGATCTCATCACCAGGAATAAGGTGCAAATCATTTCATCGAAAATCGACTCCATATGAGGAAGATAGAGCATGTTGTTCATTTTCCTAAATAGCTAAAAAAATTACATAAAGGAAAGAATGCTAACATGGTAGGCTAGTTAGCAAAAAAGAGATATTCTTGGAATATTCCTTCAATTTCACCCAATGACACTATGCTAAGTGTCAACTTCTGGTTAGTTGTCTAAGTTGGTGATTTATTGCATTCTCATTGGATTGGGGAGAATAACCAATGGCACGAGGACATGTGGCTAGCCCGAAGGCCGCCACATGCCCCCTTCCAAGGTCCAACTATAGTCAAGTCTGAATTTTATTATATGATGAAAGTTTGAATTTTATTTTACAATGGTCAAATTTTATACATTAAGGTCAAATGTCATAGGCTGAATTTATTTTTAAACTATATGGTATGGTCAGCGAACTATACATATATGTCAAAGGTTGAAATATTATTGAATTATTAAGTCCAAAGGTTTTGGATTAATGTTTGTGGCACAAAAATTTTATGCATAGGCTGGGCGGAGGTCGGGGCTCGACCCCACGAGCTCCCCCAAACAACACGCACGCAATACCAACACATCGTAGCTTTAGGTCTTAACATATTACACCTTTGACATATATTTATTATCAATGGTTATGACCACGGAGTGGAGTTAATTCAAATGTGTGGGATTAACACTTAAACGGGTTTTAATTAACCCCTAATCCAATGTTTATGTGCTAATCACATATTAATCTGGATTGGCGTTAAAGAGCGCATTTAGCGCTAATATCAATTTAATCTCCACTTAACTTCAATTAACTGCAGTTTAATATGGCATAGAATTTGGTGGAGCCCCCAAATTCAGCACTGCCCCAAATTTAGTGGCCTTAACTAGAGTTTCTCCATATTTAGTGGAGATTTCCTAGGCCAAACTGTTTAGGCCATAAATTTTGCAAAATTAGACCAAATTGGGAGGAAGAAGAGTCATTTTTGGATGATTTTGACATTATGAACACATTGAAGAAGGTTTCTAGAGTAGTAGATGAATATAAACAACACTTTTTTCATATTTGAGATAATACAAAGGCCCAAGCCATGGAAGCTGGCCCAAGGAGATGTAGCTCAGGAGGGGTGAACTCCTTCATCAAAACACTGTGTTAATGGATCATTTTGATGGTTTTATTTACATTTTATTACTGTTGTTTAGAATTATGTTTTAATTTTCTCATGCTCATGAATTTAACATAAAAATCAACATATTTACATGTTTGACACTCACAAACACCTCAAGAAACCTATGCACATTAAGCAAAAGATCAACAATTTTTTCATAATTCTAAAGATGAAATTAGCACAACAAAACTAATATTCAGATTCATATCAGGGTTGTTAGTCCTCAACTAGAAGCCAAATAAAAGGAAACTTAAATTTTAGCCCTATCCATAAGGCTCCTATTGTTTTGACAATTCGTTCATACTCAGGAACTCGAGTAACAACTATCACGAAATTGGAGAACCCAAAAGGATCCCTTGCTTGTAATTTTTCACTGCAAGCTTTTGTTCATTTCAAACATCCAACTAATGCCTTTCTTTTCAGTTGTGAAAAAATATTAAGGTAACACCCAAAAATTCTCCTCCTATAGAGAGATGATTGCTCCACCATGTTAGGGTTACTGAGAAACTTTATGAATTCACGCCTCATCTCAGTAGCCACAACAGGTTCTAATCTTACCCACAGGGTTTCTTTTTCTTCATTTATGGCAGATGAATTCATGGAAAGGTGCCAATCAACTTGGTGTCTCATAAAAGATATAAAATCATGTAACTGAAAAATCCCCAACATAGGAGAAAATGTGTAAAATCATATACAAACTAGCATGCTTATCGAATATGTTATGCAGTGAAAGTTCACACAACAAACTCTGCTCATAAAAATCGAATGAGAAAAAGACATTCATGGAATTTCAAGTGGATTCACTCTTGTAAGGTCTATTCTCATTGATAGGCTTCAACTGAAAAAGATAAAATTTCTCCTAGAAGAAAATTGGATAAGATGGAGATGGCACCCTGCACCCTAGAAGGTTCAAGGCTAGTTCATACATTTTACCTTTTTCTTCAGTTAGTTCCTTGACCTCATGTTGTAGTTGTTGTATCCATTCTTCCTTCTCCTTCTTGGCTTCTTTTGTTTCCCACTTTATCCATTATTTTTTCAACAATTCTTCGACCCACTAATCCTTAAGGATATGAATGGCCTTTTAATGATCTTGCAAATAAATCACTCCCTTTTACAAGGAGAGTGCCAATTGTTTCCAATTCTGCAATTCTAATATTAGCAGAAGACTTTCGAAGTACCACCCTACTTCAGGGTCATGTGTTGTTTCATGTCCAACGACAATATAGGATGTAGCAGAATGTTGTGTTTAGATTTTTTCTGCCTTGGTTTTTGGTTCTTGTGTAAAAACAGCTTCATCGACAGGTTCTTGTGGAGAAAATCTTACTTTTTATTCTTGAAAAACCTCTGCCTCCACTGTTGGATCTTGTGTAACAGCAACATCATTCGCAGGTTCTTTTTTTTTTTTCAGTTTCTAGGTTAATCTCCATTTGGTGCTCCGTTTCAACTATTGGTTCTTTTGTAACAGCAACATCGTCAACGGGTTCTTTTGTATCATCCTCCCATGGTTTTTTTTGAGTTTATTTTGAGATGGTGTTTGCAACACAAATTTTGTACCTTGTTATCGCCAAAGCCTTAAAACACGTTGTACATTCAGGCCCCTGCGTGGTTTTTTCTCCCAACTTATTAACGACCTCCGCAATGTATCAAGACCTAAAACCGTTATTTCAATTTTTCTATCCTCTAATTGTTTCTTCAATTCCTTATTTTTTTCTTCTAATTCCTTAATTTTAAGTAACAGGGTTTCGGTTTCATTCTTACCCAGCGAATGAGTATCTTCTCGCTTAGCCTATTCTTATTGTTTCTGCTTCCTTTCTTCTTCATGCTTTCTTGACTTCTTTTTATACGGTGGTGAGGGTTCTGGTCGAATGCCAACCTTAACCCTCTTCTTTGGTGTTCTTCCACCCACTAGTTTCTCTAACTAGCTTTTATTGATTTTGATTCGAGAGGACTGCCCCCATTCCTTAGCTCCATCAGTCTCTTCTGGAGCATCTGTGGAGGCTTCACCCTGTTTCTAGTGTGAGGTTCTTGTATTTTTTCTAATGAAATCCTTCCACATTCGTCCTTTCTACTCTAGGGCTTCCATTATAATCAACTTTATAAGCCCGTGATTTGTGATACAACTTTTCGAGTGTGAGGCAAACTTTACCGTGGCAGCCATATGCTTCAAATTTTCCAATGGGAAGTAAGGAAGATTGATCAATTTCCCGTGTTGGAGACAATTTAGCAGCATAAAATGATAATTAAAAACTATTGTTTCATGTCCCTCACATGTAATATAGTTAATGATAAACAAGGCAACATCATTCCATGGTTTTGGAAGGGAAAGGCAGTCAATTCCTCTTCCCTTCTTGACTAATTTCTCTTGACCCTACAAAAATTCAGATTTGAGGGATGGGTCATTGATTTTCTAATTGAACAATATCTTTCCTTCAGATTAAAGTGGTGTTAATTTAGCAAATACTTCCTCTATAACTTCCAGATTTAAACCTCTGACCTCTATTTGATTCATGTTCAAATTTTGAGAAAATTCTAGAGCAACACTTTCATCTGACCCCCTGAGTCGCTAGAAAAACTCGATGCACCTTGCCTCTTTGAAGATTTTATATGCTTCTGGGAAATTCTCCAAATCCTCGGTATAATTTGGCTCATATATTATTGTTTCTCCTCCCATCCTTTTGCTACAAATGATCATTTATGTGCTTTCATCTACTCACTATCACGGTTCTTAAAAATTTTGTGAAATGAGGGTGCAGAGATTCGTGGGGGCGGATATGAGGGCAGTAAACAAGGATATTGGGTTAGAAAATCATGTAATGTGGATTATAATTTTGTTATTAATCCAAAGGTGTGTAATTCTAGCTTGGGTACAGCTCACACTAATTAAATGATCGATCATTAAAAACTGGTAGTGATTACAGGATTGTCACTTAAAACTGGATCACGGAATGATTCGTTACCAACACCCCCCCCCCCCAACTTAAATGCAAAGGCAGTCCTCGACCATCAAAATGGAATGACATTAATTGCCATAATTGCTAAATAAAGATAAATCAATATTCCTTTTTGAATGACTTACCAGAGGGTGATGTGATTGATACCGACGGCGAAATACTGGTGATGATGATTATTTACGTGAAGAGTTGTAACTGATTCCCTGTTATAATCGACTGCCACCAAATCAGCTTCTTTAGATCTAACATCAAATTGATTTCCTTATGATAGTCAAATATTTACAGCAGAAATTTTATTACAATAATAAATGCCTTTAAAGGTATTATGCCCTTGAAAGGATTTGTAAAAATAATACAATAAAATAAAACTAAACTTGTAACAACATAGTATTTATGAAATATGTATAACAAAATGTTGTTACAAGAAAAAGGAAACATGTAACAGCCACCACAAGGTGGTTTTAAACTGTTACCATTATCTGCCTGCACCTCATAAGAGGTTTTCACTGGCAGATTTATTTATTGTTATATATATATTTTTTTTTTCTTCTTCTTCTTTTTATCTTTTTTTATTTTATTTTTTATTATTATTTATTTTTTGGTGTATCAATTTCCAATACAAGTTGGTTTTCAGTTACAATTATTGGAAATTAATAATTTGGTAGCAAGGCAGAATTTTCTCCTACCTTCATAACTTGAAGATCAGATCCTGAGACAATATCGACAAATGAATCCTTTGAGGTTGGTTTGTGATATAATCAAATACGGTGCCCATTGGAAAGCAATGACACTTTGGCACTATATATGGTTGTTAATCTCATGGTCCCATTGTCAAAGACTATATCTACCATAAGGACCTAGTCATCTGGTGCATAGCTTCCCCTTGAAGTCTTTGAATCGTGAATCATACAGTAGAGCCCAATTGCCTTTCTGAAATACCTTATTTTTTGTAAAATTGTCATCCCACTTAGTCCTCTGATGTTGGATGATGTTTTTTTGCTAGATAGCATCCAGTCTCTTTACATCTAACTCATTTAACTGGTTCAACCAATGTTTATGTGTTGTACTCAAATCCAGGTTCACTTGCAATTTTGTTATGAGTGTTTTTATCTCGAACTCTATGGGCAATAATGGAATTTTACCATACGCTAATTCGTATGGTGAGAATCCAATGGTGTTTCTCCATGTAGTTTTGTATTCCCATAGTGCCTCTGGGAGTTTATCAGCCCAGTTCCTCCAGTGACTGGCTACAATCTTAGTAAGAATCCCTTCAATAACATTATTAGTGCTTTCCACTTTACCATTTTCCTGCGGATGATATGGTGAGGTACTCCTGTGATAGATATTTAATTTCTCAGATAACCTATGGATCAAATGAGATATGAATTGTGGTCCTCCATTTTTCACTATTTCCTGAGTTACTCAAAAGTGAACAAAAATTTCTTCAAACAAAAAGTCTAAAACAACCTGTTCTGTTTCACTGGTTAGTGCCTTTACTTCAACCTACTTTGTGATATAATATGTAGATACTAGGATGTAGGGCTTTTACTGAAATGAAGGATCAATTGGTCCTACAAATTCTAAGTCCCACTTCTCAAATGGATCTAAAACTATTTGAGGGTGTAGTGGAATTTCATATGACTGGAGTGGTTGACCCATTATCTGACAAGTGTCACATCTCTTTAAAAATTTCTTTGCATCCTGAAATACAGTATGCCAATAATACCCTTTTGAAATCACTTCATTCCATGTCCTCTTATTTGCAAAATGTCCCCCACATGGTTCTTCATGGAAATATATGAGGATATCAAAAATATCATCTTCTCGTACATAATGCCTGATTTGATGATCTGGTCCTGTGTAGTAAAGATATCCTTCCATCTAGGAGTATCTTGCACTCTGCTGAACAATTTTCTTCTTTTATTTTGAGGACAGATTTTGTGGGAATATTCTTGCAGCAAGGTAGTTAGCTATGTCTACATACCATCGTGAGTGAGTTGAAATAGAAAAAATATATTCATCTGGAAAATAATATTCAACATGCATACATTCATTATCAACAGTCAGCCTACAAATAAAATCATCCACTACATTATCATTCCTAGTTTATCTAGAATTGTTATATCAAACTCTTTTAACATTAACAACCAACGTGTAACCCTACCATTAGTGACTAGTTTATTCATTAAAAAACGAATGGAAGAGTGGTCAGTTTTCACAAATATTTGATAACTTGTAATGTAGTTCCTAAACTTATTAATAGCATGTACTATTGCAAGGAACTCTTTTTTTGTAAATGTATATTTTAGCTCTACTAGAGTCAGATTCTTGTTGATGTAGTAGATGGCATACGACTTCTTATCTTCCATTTTACCTAACACAACTCCTACAACAGTTTCATATGCATCAGTGGTTATGTGAAATGGCAGGTTCTAGTTTGATCCTAGCAAAACAGGGGTTTTTGATACACACTTCTTTAAATTTGTAAAGGCACACTCACATTTCCATGTCAAAACAAATTCCACATATTTAGTAATAAAATAAAATTATGGGGATGCAATCTTTGAAAAAAAATATGCAAACCTCTCGTAATACCTTGCATGTCCCAAAAAACTACGTACCTCCTTTTGTGTTTTGGGAACTGGAATTTTTATAATTACTTCTATCTTTGCAGGGTCTATTTTTATTCCTGTAGCAGAGATACAATTCCTCAACACAATTCCTTCATTCATCATTATGTGACATTTTTTCATTTTTAAAGCAACATTAGTTTGTTCACATCGTTCTAGCACTTTCTCAAGATTGGATAATGATGTTTCAAAGCCATCACCATAAGGTGTAAATTCGTCCATGAACACCTCTAAACAGTCATTTAACAAGTCCAGAAATATCCCCAATATTTCCCTCTAGAAGGTTGCTGGTGCATTACAGAGTCCAAAAGGGAGAACTTTGTACGCAAAATTTCCCCAAGGGAAAGTAAAGGTGGTTTTATCCTGGTCCTCTGGGGCAATCTAGATCTGATTATAACCACTAAACCCATTTAGAAATGACAAAAAATATTATTTCCAGACAAGGTATCAAGGACTTGATTTATAAATGGAAAAGGGAAATATTCCTTTTGAGTGGATTTGTTAAGTTATTTGTAATCTACATAGGCCTTCCACTTGCCATTCTTTTTAGGAACAATGACAAGCAAAGATACCCATTGGATGTCAGAGATGGGATAAATGAAGTTGGCATTTAATTTTTTGTTCAATTATTCTTTTAATACTTCTTTAAGTGTTGGGTTCATGCGTCATTGTGGCTGCCTAACTAGTTTTCAATCCTCTTTCAAGTAGATTTAGTGATTACATAGGCTGGGGCGAATTCCTTTCATGTCCATGTAATCCCATGAAAATGCCTTTTTATGTCTCTATAACAGTTGTAACAACACCCTATTTTGTTTAGGAGTCAGATTAGGATTAAAATTTATATTTTTACCTGGTTCTATTTCAATTGAGTTGCCCTTGAGATTAGTGGTGGTTTTCATATTTTCTAGATTCAATTCTTCTATAGTATCTTCTACCCCAAATAATCAATAGAGGCAACAACAATGAAATTACTGATAAAACCATTGATAATATCATTCGATGTTTCATCCTTGAAATATTGGGCTTTGCTGAGAGTGAGGAGTGGCTGGGAATAATTTGATTTAGGTTCAAATTCATTCCATAAGGGATTTTGCAAATCCTTACTTGGTTTTTTAGGAGGGTAAAGGCTGAGGTTCTTCATGGATTGTCCATATAAGATTGTTATGAATCTCATCATACAACCCATAAATGCATCTGCAGTGGCCAACCAAGGCCTTCCCAATATCAAGGGATTCCCTCCCAAATTTTATTTGGTCTGTAAAATGATAAATTCTACTGGATATTTCCAGGAATCCACAGTGATGACTACATCCTCTATCATTCCTTTCGGTTTAACACGTGACCTATCTGGCAGTTCTAGTATTGTAGGTGTTTGTATCAGCCCGTGCAAACCTAAGGTGGTAAATACTTTATGAGTCATTATATTGATTGTTTCCCCTAAATTAATTAGTTTATTTGGCATGTGCATCTCTTCAATATAAACACTGACTGTGGGATTCCCTGAATCATTTTATTTAGTTAAAAGAGGTTGAAAAGTCATTAGTTCCGATAATTTTCCCATCACATGGATGGTAATAGGATCCTTGGGCTTCCTTCTAGGTTTCCTATTGTTAAAAAGTGTAACTAGGTCGGTCTTCATGTTGATTATGTAATTATGTACTTATGTAAAGAAGAATAAAAAAATAATATAATGTATTTTATTGTACTTGCTTCATGGGTTTCATGAGCAAGATTTATTATGTAGATAGACTTCTTCTTGATGTCTGTTAGGTTATGTCTTCTAGGTTTAAATAGAATTAAGTGTCACATTCATGAAGGATATAGTCTAGTAATACATGCTCCAAGACCTTGTGGAAAAATGGAAGATAAGCTAAAAAGACAAGCTCTCAATAGCCCTCATCAAATGCTGGAACAAACTCACTCATGTCGGCTTTAATATCAGCAAGGAAGTCAGCTCCATAGTTGACTGTGTGGTCGGCTTAGAGGCTGGAACAGTGCCCTATATATACATTACAACCATTTCAAGAACATGAATTTGGTGATCTCTTAACCACAAGTGTGTATGTTTGAAGGGATAGAAAATCTGGATTGATTTGATCAAGTGCGGATGTTTGAAGGAACAATAGTTTGTGGATTCCTCAAAGGAACTTCAGTGCGTATGGTTGATAAGCTTCAAGTCTATCTAAGATACATCCTCATGGTATCTTAGTGTAATAAATCACTACGGTATTCTAGAACAGAAGTGTGGGCATATTGAACTAGCTTTAGAATTGTTTAAGGTATGTAATTTCGAGTGTTATCTCAAAATGTGTTGCAGTATAGTAAAAGGAAATGTAGACTGTGTGTCAAAGTAATTGCGGAAGCTACAACATGATGGATTGAGTTCAAGAGAAAAATTTAAGTGTGGATTTATTTGAGTTCAAGGGCAGCATTGAAGTATGGACTTATCTAAAAGTTTTTTGCAGAGTATCTTAAAGTGAAGCTGCTGATCATAGGTGATATTTGTATATAGTTGGAATAGTGGTTAGCAAAGAGAAGAAGAAGAAATCGGTCAGTGGGAGAAAGGTAGGAAAGTAAATATGTGATTTACTTTCCTAACTTCATCTTATATACATCTCGAGCAACTGAAGTGCTGGTGCAGAACAATGAAAGTTGATGAAAGAAGGAAACATCAGCATTGAAGGACATCAAATAAATAAGGACAAGGTCTTGGATGCAAATATAGGTCAAGAGTCTAAGTCTGGCTCATGGTGCTTGTCATTTTAAGATCTATAAGAATAATTTCTCGTGGGTTTTTCCTCTCCAAGAGGGATAGGTTTTTCCCTAGCTCTATGATCTAAAAGGACTGTATTATTTTGTTGTGATAAGTGTCTTTTCAGTTATAAAACATGTGCATACTTGTCTCCATAGTTTGCTTAAGGATTGAGACTTTTAACCATGAATTGTAAGTGATTTTAATGAATTAGAAGCATGAAATAAGAGAAAATAACACTAAACATCAGTGTATAACAGAGAAATAAAACACCACATAACATTTACACAACAGGCATGATGAAGCAGTTCACCCCTCCTGGACTACATCTGTTGGTCTAGCTCCCAATGGCATGTCCATCTTTCATTATGCTCAAAATTTTGCAAACACATGTGTTTATAGGCCTCTAATGGCTATTTTCTCTGCACCAATGGCTCTAGAATTCTACAATTAGTCTATATTAACTCTTCATTCACTCAGAATGGGAAAAAATTGACCCTCCAACTCATTTTCCCAATAACACCTGGAAAACCTCCACTAATCGTGGAGAACTCCACTTAACTAGAATTATTTTTGGAAAATTAGCACAAATTTAGGGGCATGCTATAACTCCACCAACGCTAACCGTGAAGTTAAATGTTAAGGGTAGGGGGTGGCCACATGCCAACCCCCAAAACCCACGGTCTCCATAAATGTCAGCGGAACTGAAGGTGTTAACCCCAGTGGTTAGGCGGAACTGTAGGTTGGAGTGGTGTTAATGCGTAACAGTCGAAGTTTAAACCACGTGGAGAATTTTCATGTGACAAGGCGTGGATTTAAATTTTGCAGAGATTAAATCGTCAGTTGTATGTTTGTGTTGTGGTTTATTTCAATGACATGTGACCATATACCATGGACCGTCGGTAGGTTGGGATCGCCGATGGTACCAACCCCCATTGTCAAATGTACAAAACTTTAAGGAGAGCTATAGAGGTTAAGACTCATAGCATAGCGCGGGCAGTTGTGGCGGGTGGATGCTCTACTAGAGGTTATAGGGTCGAGCCCTGCGGACCTCCATAAAAATTTTAATACACCTTCCCGGGGACACGTGGTGACTTTAGGGCTGGCCACGTGTCACCCTTCCATTCGCTCCTCAAATATAATGTACAACCCATCAACTAACCATAACGCGCCACTTCTCAGCCTAGGATTCATTTTGAGGAAAGGAATATTCCTCATAATATTCCTTTTGATGACAGTGCACCCTCCATGCTGACTGGGCATCCCAGTCAAACATGTCATAAAATTTAATTGTTTGGGAATTCAATCAGAATGCGATATCTCCCTCATACGCCATCGGTTTTTCGAACCGTTCATGGCGCCGGAATCAGGAAGATGAGATCTATGCAACCATCCTAGTTTCAACCCAATACTGTAACTTTCAATTTTGAGAAAAATTTATGAACTCCTGCTCACTCCTCCCCATTGGGAAGCTTTTGGACCCCAAAAGACTTGATTACATGTTCAGTAGATGAGCATAAAGCTCCCTCACCTTTCCAACATCCATCCACTTTGCCTTTCTTGGTTTACTGCCTTTGAGCCCAACTCGAAGGTAGTCAACACTTCCCCTCTTAGATGCTCTTCTCCTCCTGTCAAGAATTGTATATTCCTTGAGCTCATCCAAAAATTCTGGCGAGAAATCTTCAATAGAAGGTAGTTTAACGTCACTTCCTTGATTATCGATCAAAGGTGGCTCCTACAAACATAAGTTTTCAACATTAACAACTGAATACATTTTCATATATGAAGGCAAGTCAAGTTGAAATGCATTGTTACAAACTTGCTTTATGATCTTGAATAGCGAATGGGTTTGGGCTTTTTACCTTCCCCTTGCATCCTTTCTTTGCTAATGTGCAACCATACCTCATCTCCCTCTTGAAACATGTGATCAAATCAATGTTTGCCATGCCTCTCCTTGTATTTTCTTTGACTTTTCTCAATTTTTTCTTGAACTTGTTGATGTATAATCTGAATTTTCTCAATGAAATTTTGAGCCTTGTCAATATCACTATGGATATCAATTGCAACATCCTTACCAAAGATTAATTCTAATGGAATTTTTGGAAAATACCCAGATCATACTTCAAAAGGTGATGTATTTGTAGAAGAGTGCTTTGCCTGGTTGTAAGTGTGTTGAATGTAATGCAGTTGCTCATCCCACAACTTAGGATTTTTGCTACAATATCCTCTCAATATATGCACAATGGTTTTGTTCACCACCTTGGTTTGTCCATCAATTTGTGGATTAAAAGAAGTACTCTTTTTCAACTTTGTGTCCATCATACTCCAAAGATTGGACCAAAAATTCCCAATGAACCTGGAATCCCCGTCACTAACAATAGAATTTGGCAATCCATAATGAACCCATACATGTTGAAAATAAAGTTCAGCAGTTTGTTCAATGGTAATGGTTTTCTTACATGGCATAAGTATACACATTTTACTGAATCTATACACAACTACATAAAGATAATCATGTTGTTTTCTTGACATAGGTAGACCTCCAACAAAGTCCATGGAGACACTCTCCCATGGCCTTGATGGTACCGGTAGTGGTGTGTACACACCAAGCTTCCTATTACTAGACTTGCTTGTTGCACACATAGAACATTCTCTTATAAAACACGACACACTATCTATCATGCGAGGCCAATAGCAATACCTATGTAGATGCACCACTTTTTTGCTTACCCCAAAGTGTCCAGCAATAAGAGATGAATGAGCTTCTCTCATGACACTTAGCCTCTCTCCTTATGGTATACACAACTTTCCCAAATGAAACAGCAAACTTTTATGCATGTGATAATCATTTTCTTCAACTTGATTCCCTTCACTCAAACTGGAATACACATCTTGAAAATCAACATCATTTGCATATTGTTCTATGTAACTCTCATGTACAATAGAATCATTTTTGAGTAAAGTAGATGCACTAATAATCGGTCTTGAAATCATATCAACAACTTTATTGACAATACCTTTCTTGTACCTTATAACCAATTGAAACTGTTGAAGAAATCCCATCCACCTAAAATATCGTGATTGCTGCAATTTTGTTTGCAACTAAAATTACTGTAATGGTTGGTGATCGGTATGTATAATTGTCTCTTTACCCATCAAGTAGTGTTTCCACTTCTTGAAGCTTTGTACCAACGCATACAATTCTTTGTCATATGTAGGATAATTAGTTACAACACCATTGAATGTTTCAGAATGAAAAGCGATAGGCTTACCATGCTGCAAAAGAATTGTGCCCATGGCATAATCACTAGAATCGGTTTGAATCTCAAATGGTTCTCTCAAATTTGGTAATTCAAGGAATGGAGCTGAACTAATCTTGTATTTTAAAGCTTCAAAAGATTGCTCTTGTTTTCCTCCCCATTGGAAGCCTTTCTTCACACTTGTCACTGCATGCGTAGGAACTGTGATGGCAGAAAAGTTAGCAATAAACTTTCTCCAATACTGAGCTGCACCTAAGAAAATTCTTACCTCGGTTACTGTTCTGGGTGTGGGCCAATTCACAATGGCTTCCAATTTATAAGGATCAATTCTAAACTCACCTCCTCCTACAATGTGTCCCAAATAAACCAAAGAAGTCTTTCCAAACTCACACTTTGACATCTTAAGAAACAATTTCTCTTTCTTCAAAACATCAAGCACTCTATTCACATGCAAGACATGTTCTTCTCTTTTTTTGCTGAAAATAAATATGTCATCTAAGTACACAATCACAAATTCATCAAGAAATGGATGCAAAACACTATCGATAACACGCATGAAAGTTGTCAGTGCAATACACAAACCAAATGGCATAACTAACCACTCAAAGAGTCCTTGTTTGGTTTTGAATGCAGTTTTCCATACATCACTTTCTGAAATTATTACTTGATGATATCCACTTCGTAAATCTAACTTATTGAAACAAAAAATTTCTTTCAGCTAATCAATAAAATCATATATCCATGGGGGTGGGTATTGATTCTTTACCGTTATCTTGTTCAAAGCTCTGAAGTCTACAGACATGTGCCAAGTCCCATATTTCTTTGGAATCAAGACTATGGGTGAACCGCATGGCGAAGTTCTTGGCATTATGATTCCTTTGTCCAACATCTCCTTTATTTGCATCTTTATTTAATAATTCTCCATTATCAACATGCGATACATTCCGATGTTTGGAAGAGGACAATCTTGCTGCAACTGAATCTCATGTTGAATCTCCCTTTTTGGAGGCAATCTTGTTGTCTCTTTAAACATCTCATGATGTGCATCAACTACATCATATAAATCTGATTTCAACTTAGGATCACAACCCTCAAATGATTCATGATTAACATCAACTTTAGGCTTAATCATTAGAAGAACAAAATTCTTACTTGAATTCACCAACCTCTTTACCTATCCAGCATTTACCATAGCAATGTTTGTCTTCTTGCGATGTGCTCTAAAAATGTACTCCTTGCCATCTTTGAATAAATGGTATTTGTTCTCATGGCGATGGAAGATCACTTTCCTATCATACAAGTAAGTACTTCCCAACACAATACTTGTTATGTCAAGTCGAACCACATCTAATTCAAATGTGTCAACAAAATGTGCAGTTATTGCAAACCGCAATATACACTTCTTTGAAACCTGTAAATTTGCATCCTTACAAATCCAACCAAGTGGATATGGTTTTGGATGTGGTATGGTCTCAAGATTAAGTTTCTTGAAAAATTCTTCAGATATTAATTTTTCTTGTGACCCACTGTCAAACAATGTGTCAATCTTAGTATGTTTGGATATGACCCTCACATGAAACAATTCAATTCTTTCTTATTCATTTGGAGCATGTATGTGACAGTTTGATGTACTAGTATTGGGTTTAGTTTCAATTTATTTCCCCTTCATGCTCTTCAACCCCATGGCTTTAATTTTAGATTCATCACCTAAATCCTCTCCTAAATCATGTTGAGTTGTACCTGCAATTTTTTTTTTCCCTTTGTTGTTGTATCTCTTAGGCCTCTTTTCAGGATGTAATTTCCAACAATGATTTTCATCATGGTTTTCTTTTGAAAAAATTTTACAAACAAATTTTTCTCCCTCTTTCTTAACAGATGCATTCTTTTTTCTTTGACCTTTTGAGTTCTTCTCTTTTTTTTCCCCTTAAAAGGTTTGTGTCTACCCTCTTCAGAAATGTTTTTCCCTCTAGATTCTAGATGTGTGGCCTGAACACATACTTATCTAGACTTGTGGGGTTAAACATGAGGATAGTATGTTTAAGGTAGCTATGTAAGCCTCCTATGTACTTAAGCAAAGTATCTTGGCTCTGCAAATCTACCCCTAATAAGAGAGCTCTTCTCCTAAATTCTTGGGTGTGTTCTTGCACATTCTGTCCCTTCAATTGCCTAAAGTTTTTCCAGTCCATTATGGCTTTTTGCATGTGAGCTAATGGATAATTTTTTTTTTTATTGCAGTAATGAAATCAATCCATGATAGAATAATCTTACCATGCTTCTTGATCTCCTCCTTTGTCTTGGCTTCCCACCAAATAAGTGTTGCACCCTCCATTCTCAATGAAGCTAATTGGATTTTAGTATCATCATATTGAAGGTTCTGGATTCTCAAATAGACCTCCAATTTCCTAATCCAATTATCAAGATTTTCTACATTGACTTCACCATTAAACATTGGCAATTCAAACTTAACATCAAGTTTTAAAAAAGGACTTTTACCAGTGTTCTTTGACTTGTGTGGCTAATGTACTAAAGTAGAAGTAGAGGATGATGATGATGAGGGTGAGGATTATGGCTCTCCATTGCCTCCATTTCCTCCATTTCCCTTCTTTGACTTATCTTCATCATTGTGACCTCTTGAATATCCCTGTCCTTCCTTGTGAAGTTTGGATCCTTCTCCTTCTATTTTCTCATTCCTTTCTTGATAAAGGATTCTAACCATCTCATAGCATAGCACACGAGATTGTGGCAGGTGGATGCCCTACCGGAGGTCACAGGGTCGAGCCTTGCAGACCTCCATAAAAATTTTAATACAACTTCCCGGGGACACGTGGCGGCCTTGAGGCTGGCCACATGTCACCCTTCCATTGTCTCCTCAAATATAACATACAACCCATCAACGAACCATAACATGCCACTTGTCAGCCTAGGATTCATTCTGAGGAAAGGAATATTCCTTAGAATATTCCTTTTACTAACTATGCACCCTCCATGCTAACTAGGCATCCCAGTCAAACCTGTCGTAAAATTTAGCTATTTGGGAATTCAATCAAAATTCGATATCTCCCTCATACAACATCGATTTTTCGAACCCTTCACAACACCGGAATCAAGAAGACGAGATCTATGCAACCATCATGGTTTCAACCAAATCCTATAACTTTCAATTTTGAGCAAAATTTATGAACTCCTGATCACTCTAGGAGCCTAATTTTTGTCTTGTGTAATTTGATAATTGGATTGATGAAAATGAAATAAGCTAAAGAATAAAATATTTAAGTAACTCAAGCAAGCTCACAAGTAATTATCAAGAAGAGAATTTGTATTAAACACCAACCCTCTAAATTCTCAACATGGAATCAAAGCTAAGGTGCTAAACTCAAGGGATGATTGACAAAGGAGACAACCTAGGAAGCGAAGAGAAAATTTTGGATTGAAAAATAGAATCAGTTTGCAAACGAAGACTCTCTAGCTACTTCAAGAAAGATCTCCTATCTCATTTAAAGGATCAACTCAATCAAGAAAGTAATCTTTGCTATCAAAGATTCAAATTCAAGACTTTGTTATAAGGAGGACCTCAACTTCTAAAGACATCCTTTATCATCAAGGATTCATGAACACCTATATTGAAGATTTCTATCTTATAAGAAACTCTTGACTTCATCTCCAAACATCATTAAGGAAGCTGCAAGCCACTCTACTCAAGTAAGTATCTATGACCTTACTTAAATCTGTCAAAATGACTTATTGTAAAGTGAGCAACAAGATAGTTGGGTCATCAAAATTTAATGCATGGAAGAAGAGGACATATTGAGTTAAATTGAAGACAAAGTTATGGAATATATCGAAGGTTCTACAATCCAACCCCCAAAAGAGGATGCTCCAGCTCATGCCAAGTACATGAAGGGAGAAATTAGAGCCCATAGGATTCTCATAGAATCCATTAAGGACTCTATCATTCCTTATGTATAAAAACTAAATTCTGCTAAAGAAATATATGAGAAACTGGTGGAGCTATTTTCTGTGAGTACTGCAGGAGAAGCAATCTCTCTAAGAAAAGAACTATATAAAATGAAATTGTCAAGGGAATAAGGAATAACTCCATACTTTATGAGTATTTCTGAAATAAGAGATAAACTGTAGGAAATGGGAGAAGTAATGTCTGACAGTGAGATGACTACCGTGGTGCTAGATTCTCTACCAGAGGAATGGGGAAACTTCACTTCAAGTTTATACGGGAAGAAAAAAGCCACACCATTCAATGATTTATGGTATCTATGTAAAATAGAGGAAACAAGACTGAAAGTCAAAGCTGATACAAGACCAAGTGAAGAGATTCAAGCCTTTGCAACCACATACAGGAAGAAATGAAGATTCGGAAAAACATTTCCTCATAATAAAAGAAGAAACGTGAACATCGTACGATGCTTTGGATGTAATGAACTTGGGCATTATAAAAGAGATTGTCCTAAAGCTGACAAGGAAAAGAGGAAAAGGGAAGAAGCCCATATCTCAGATGTGATGGAAGAACATGATGCAAAGAAATCCAAGAAAGAAGAAGCAAAGGATCTCTACTATGATTGAGATCATCTTCTCCTTTAAGATATTTTTGTTGGTTGTAAAATAGTACGATAGGAAGCAATGTATATTATAGCATCATGATAAAAGGCATGTTAGGAGCTCTTGGTGAATCAACTTTAGGAAAACCTCTCTGATAACATTACTAATGGAAAGTAGTCATCAAGATCAAGGTTCATCATGGAAACACAATTCTGGGATGTGATGACATATTGATGGAGCAGGCCAAGGGAATGAAGCTCTTCATTCTAGAGAAATTTCTACAAGATGACTCAAGGAAAAAAGATATGAGGTATATATATATTTATATGTTGACACTGGATGTTGTGAAGTCATGTCATATGGTTGTAGGTAATAAAATTCAATATTTAGAAGTATGATCTATGAAGAAGAAACTCTCGGTGCACTGTCAGATGAAATCAACATAATATGTCCTCATGGAATATGTGGTAGTTTTTTATGAATGAGAAACTGGAAAATTTGGAAGTTCTCGGGAATGAAGAATGTGCAGAAAGGAAGAGATCATGAAATGCAACCATGTCAAGAGGCAGTTATCATCCGGAAGCCAAGAAGATGTGACTAGGATATCTCCTGGAAGGATATGTAGACTTTGACAAAAGTATGGTAAATAAGAAGACCCTTGACAAAGCATATCATTAGGAGATGTGTCAATCTAAATAAAGGATGCTAATGCCTACAGGAAGATGTCATGGTGAAAGATCATCACTGAGGTAACCTTTGTTTTTAAAATTTCATACGTATATGTTTATCTGGATGAATTTTTACAGGGGTACTAATCATGAGAAGGGATGTAAGATCCTTGGAGATGATTCGAAAGGAAGTAGCATGGCATAAAAGGTGGACCATATAAGAAATACAAATGAATCACTTTATGTTAAATGAAATGACTCATGAATCAAAGTGACGGATGATATGTCCCCTATGGAGCTAAAGTTGAAGATTCCTCAGTATCAAAATCCATGACATCGATGGGAGGAGTTCTTCATGAGAAACTTGGTGTCTCACCATTATTGTTGCAGGTCCCTGATTAAGAGCGAGACTGGTGATCAGTTTATTACTTGGAAGAAACTGGGTAATTCTCTAGAATGAGCTTAGGTACATTCCTTATACATGAATGAGTAAATTCCCTTGTGGAATGGGTCCTCCCTAGCTGAGAGGGAGAGATAGACACATCATTCTGGTCTTCACTTGGGAAGACAGAATGGAGGATTGGGTAATCATGTGGCATTCGATACTCTTTAAGAATGTGTTAGGGCATTCAATATAAGAGTAGTCGGGGACTGTTATTCTTTAAGGGCTAACTACCCAAGAGAATAATAGTCCAAGAAGGTCATACTTAGGGAACACCGGGGTGGAGTATGTACCTTGGAGAGACAATGACTATGGTGTCTATAAGTCATGTGTTTCACTAGCATTGTATCCCACTATCTCATTGAGAGATGGGGTTGTTAGTCAAGACCTTGCACTAGGACAATGCTAGTTGATATGATGCTATACAGATGCGATTACCATTCCAATTATTCTTATGAGATTCTTCAGTTTGAAAGTGACCATGTACCTGTATGAATACCTACCTCGGAAAGAGGGAGTGTTGAAAAGTGTAACTAGGTCGGTCTTCATGTTGACTATGTAATTATGTACTTATGTAAAGAAGAAGACACAAAATATAATTTATTTTGTTGTACTTGCTTCATGTGTTTCATGAGTAAGATTTATAATGTAGATAGACTTCTTCTTGATGTCTAATAGGTTTTGTCTTCTAGGTTTAAATAGAATTAAGTGTCACATTCATGAAGGATCTGTTGTACTATACAACAACCCCCCATTTACTTTCACTAAATGGGGACCCTTTAAAATAAATAGAAAAATTATAAGCTTGATTTTATCTTAGCCTAAGTCTCAAAACTATAGGAAATAATGTTATTTCCCTTATTTCTTTATTTATTAAGTTCTCATCACAAATCGCATAACTTACAAGTCAAACAATAGTAAAACATAATAAGTGTTGCGAGCTACAATATGCGCTATAACCTTTTTTTTGAGTCATATAAAACTCCTGTTGCAAATGATTTAAACATCGCTTTAAAAAGAAATCGCATCACGCCTTTTAAAACAATCAACTTATGACAATTCGGTAAAGGTTGCAATGAGTCAGACCCGACGAATTAATAAAGCAACAATCATAAAACTTCAAAGATCTGATAAAGCACATTAGTGTGATTCCTTATAGGACTTTTCGCGACGAATAAACAAATGCAAGTTTTACTACCATATGGAAATTGCAGATCACATTTTGTGAAATTCATTGGTAAAGGAAAACATAACTAAAAGCAATATTTTAGAGTTGCGATATTCGATATTGATAGTTATTGCTCAAGTGTGCGAAATGATTCATATCTAATCAATCGTATATAAGATCTAACATCTTAAATTGATCGAATAGACATTTTACATAAAGGTGCGTAAGATATTTGATAGGAAGAATTATGGGTGATTAACGACATTTAATGGGACTAAGGTTTGAAAGATTGATATCTACTTCGAGCGTGTTTTGAATGATTGAACGCCAGATTTTTTATTATATCAGTTTTAACTCTATCCTTCTCTCCATTCATCTCAGATCTAAAGTTTGCTTTGTTCTTTTGAATTCAGGAAACTACTTAACGGAGTAAGGATAATAGGGATGAACAAGAAAGGCAAGGATATTTCCCAAACATCAGCTATTGAAGACTCAGACATGTCTACCTTATTCTCATATACCACCTGCAACAAGGATTGCAGTAGTTCCTTGTGGGAGGCAATGTACCAACTCTTCAAGAATGAACAGCCAAGGGTAATAACCAAAATTTCTACAGCAGACGCATTAGTTTCCTCATACCCATCTTATTTTGACGTTGCATGCTCATTCCTTCACAAAATAGCAACAAGGCCGAAGATTCTCCCCTATACAGATATGGTTAAGTGGGTAATTGACCACCTGAACATAGCAGATAGGACATTTAAGTATTCAAAGGAGGAAAATATTGGTTCATTCATGACAAAATATTTGAGGAAAATGTTCCACTTATCCATCCCGCAACAGAACTATGACAAATCTTTTGTCTAAAGCTTTACAAAGAAACATACAGACCTAATGAAAGTTATAAAGGAATGGAAGGATGACCAACGCAAGCTGAAATAGGACAATATCGGTATGTACCTGATACCACAATTACCTTTCCCTTATTGCTATGCTGCTGGAATGTTGTGTAGATTGTTTGGAAAGCCTGATACTACTAGGTTTTCTGTAGACTGGGTCCCATTAATTGACACAATCATGAATTCTTTAATTCTGAATTAGGAAAATATCATGTCTGATAATTTTTCTAGAAATATCATGGAATATAGAAGTAAAAGAAGTGTTTCCTCTAGGTAAATACCCCCCTTTTACATGAGTGCCTATGTGATGGATGCAATTTTCTTTTGCTCGAGTTTTCCTACCATGGGATGGAAGTGGACAACCCAAGACCCCACTCCAATCCATATTTACTAGAGAGCCCTTTGGGAGTCATATTTTCATCTACATTTTTACAAAATTTTCAATGGAGTCATGCTACCTATGCATCAAATTATATTTAATGAGAAATTCCCTAGGATTTCCAAAGAGGCTAGTAGAGACATTTTTCCTATTACCAGATAGTTTTGCCGAAGAAAATTTTACCTATGTCAGAGTTTTCGGGAGTTATGCTTCTCCCCACATCTTTCCCTATTATGTTCCTGACAAGTTACTTGTTAGAGAAATTACTTGCCAAATTTTAGTAAGTGGTATTTCTAAGCAACACAAAGATGCCAAGAAGGCCATTTGGCCTAATTTCCCTTTGCAATGTGGTACTTTTACACTTTTTGATATTGGTCATACATTCAAGGAAGTTTCAAATATTAATTTATTGAATTTGGCTGTAATGCCAAAGTGACCATACGACCCCAATGATGTGATTAATAATTTCACCACAGAGCTTAATCTGAAACCTTTTCTGAAAGACATAGATAGATTTGATGATTTATTTCAGGACATTGAATAATTCCTAGATGTACTAAAAAATGCATCCAATCAGCTCAATCAAGATGACTTTGAAGCTTTCCAAACATACAGAAATAAGAGATTGGAAATAATTCCTTTGGATTTATTGTTTATTGAAGATGTCAATAGGCCGGCTCCAAGTATTAGCTTGGATAATGAAGCCAAAGACATGTCTGAAGATGAATCCCAAGAAAATTATAATCATGAGTTAGGACAATCAAAACATAAACCTCAGAATTTGGATCACTCTAATAATGAATCCGAAAACATAAATGAGAGCCCAGAAAAGTTAATGGATAAAGTAATCAAACATATTGAAATGTAAGATAAAGGAGGAATTAATGGAACTGGATCATTTTCCCAAGAAATTAAGCACGACCAAAATACACCTGATCAGGTAAAAAAATCTCAGCCAAAGGATTTGAAGAATGAAAGGGAAAATTTTTCTAAGGAACTGAAAAATTCACAATCAAATCCTAATACTGATCAATATACGAGTTTTTAAATGCTAGAGCATTCTCAAAAATTAGTGGAAACTGCAATTATACTACAACAGGTACCCGAAACTCGTGATCGAGAGATCATTTCGACCTACCCTAAAGAGCAGACAGTTTTACTGTAAATTTATGTAGATGTTCTATGCTTGATGCAAATTTACTTTTATAACAGCAATCACACAAACAGTTAAGTAAAAATGCTAATAGAACATACTAGTGGATCTATAGAAGACAAACGAGAAACAAGAGAATGTGTTGGTGTGTTACAACGATTAGCAGGATGCGTCAACCAACAAAGTATTCTTGGTCGGCCAACCCAGAATGTGTCACAACAGTCCTCAAATCTGTCACCCTAGTCAACTCAAAGTCAACCCCAGAAAATTCAACGCAGGGCAGCAGCAATAAAGTCAATGCAGCTCCAACTTTGGTCAACCTTTTGACCTCAATTTTTGTGCCAATGAGTACGGCCTTCAAAAATTGAACTCTCCACCAAATTTCAGCCAATTCAGACCATGCATTGACCAAATTCAACACTGGTCAAACTTTCTAGAAACCCTAACTGCAAAAAATTTGCTGCAGTAAATTTCGTCCTTTTTTGCTGCAGTAGATTTCGTCCTTCTTGCTGCGGTAAACTTCATCCTTCTTGCTCCTTAGATGCTCGTATAAGAGGAGGAGATGAGTGTTGAGATGAGTGGAAAAATGCTCCAAAGTTTACCCTATAAATACCAATCATGAGAGGTGTGTGACACATCTGCTAGGGGTGAAAACCTTAAGGCTGACCTGCACTTAAATTTATTATAAATAATAAAATTCGAAATAAATGTTCTTCTCATCAGATTAAAATCAATTTTAGATCAATTTTACACCTCTCTGAAAGAGGAATCCAATACAAATATTGGAATCTTCATCTGAGCATCACAAGATGGAGTTTGGACCTAGTTGTCCAAATTTAACATTTACAAATTGAAGAAATTCCTTCACTGGATGTCTTCTAGAGTCCTAGTCATAAGGTTGTAGTTAAGAGAAGAAAAAGGAGAAGAATGGATGATACAGTTTCAAATCTTATGAATGAATCTGTTGATGTTTTATGGAAGTATCCTCTAGCTGATCCTACTGAACATTTAACTAATCTATCACAGTTCGCAAGGGCATATGCTACTGCCACTATTGACAAGGCCACTGAAGTTCAATTGTTATTGAAGCAAAGAGAAGACAAAATACAAGAGTTAGAGAGACTGATAGAGCAAGAAAAGTTTAACTCTAGCAGGAAAATGGAATTTAAAATGTCTCAATTTCAAAAGTATTTTGAAATATTAACTTTGCAGCATCAGGTGCAACTTACAGAAAAGGAAACACAACTGGAAGCAGCAATGAACAAATTAAAAATTCAGCCACAGGTAGAGAAATTCATAAGAGAAGGATTGGAAATGAATGCAAAGCTAAAGCATCAACAAGAATTATTTTTCCAACAAACTTCAATCGCCAGCTCTTATTATGATTCAAGTGAAATCCTTATCCAACAAATGGCTAACAGGAGACTTGAGTGTGAGAAAATTGAAAAGAAAATTAATGTGTTCATTCAGTGGCAAGCATCTGACTCAGGAAAGGAAGTTGATCTACACCAGGTAGATAAATTTCACAAGGAAATTTTATTTAAGGATTGGGAAGCACAACTAAGACAAGAAGACAAGGCAACAACAAAAGCATCAAGGTTAACAAAGGAAATTACTGAATCTGTTTATGGACAAATTTTGAAAGTTTAGCTTATCAAAGAGTCCACATCTGAAGTGCTCTCAGAAATGAAGCCGTTAGAAGCATAGTGGAAACAAAGGACAGAGATGCAGGAATAAATTATTAAAAAAGTAAATAAGTTTGATCAAGAAAATTATTGGAATTTTCTGATCAAACCTTATCATTAGTACCAAACCCTGTAGTCATTAACTGATTCAACGAAAAAGTCACAGCCAACACTTTCAAATGTAGTATTCAAGGGCCAAATCAGATCAAGAATTTCACAGCCAGCTCAGCTTAAACCTATGCTAGATATTTGTCAACTTCGAGATCAAATCCACAAGGAGGATCAACACTCATAGTTAACAAGCAGCAGATGATGGCTAAATTTGTTTTGTGAGCCTTCAAGAGATTATTTTCATAGAAAAATACTCATTCTTGAAGCCTTTTTGTGTCCTCTGACTTAAGAGTAATCTTCACTGCTGTTTCCTTCAAAAGAGCATTCAAAAAAGTCCTGCTGATATCCAAAAAAGACTGTTATAGAGCCATTTTCCATCATTCCATAACTTCATTTTCACCCACTTTTCATCCATGTTTACCTATCCTAATCACTCATTTTTCCTCTAAAAAGGCCCCTTTCCTCCCTCATTTACCCTCATTTTCCCATAAAAACCCTTTAAACCTATAAAAATCCCTTTTTTATGGTTTAAAATATCCTTTTTACCTTATCAGAACCTTTGAAAAAAGTAAAAAAACCCACTTTTTGGCCTGTTTCTGACCTTTTTTATATGTGGGTTTTAATCCCCCTTCCTTTTCTCTGCCATAAAACCCTACGCCTCGACCAAGCGTTAGCCCCCATCGCCATCGCGCATCGGCGTTCCCAATTCCTCTTTCCCCTCACCTTTTTTCTGTCGATTGGCTGATCTCCCGATGCAATCACAACCGTCAATCATGTTTGATCTGATGGCCAAGTGCTTAACTCCCCGCGCCAATCCCCAGCCCTTGTTACTATAAGCTCCTGGTCCTTTCTTCCTCTATGGGACCATGCCCCAGCACCTACCCTTAGCCCCCATCGGCATCGGCAAATTGCATTTTGTTTCTTCATTACACTTTCCCTTTCCTCTGCCTATGATTCAAAATCCAATGTGATCCGCACCATTGATCTACTAAGATCAACGGCTGTCGGTGTTCCCTCCCATTACCCATCCTACTGACGAATTTCTTATCCTTCACCTCCTCGACAGCAAATCTCCACCGTTGATCTGGGAGATCCGACGGTCATCAGGATCTTTTCCGTTTTCTCGCTTCCATACACCTTCCCCTCTTCCCCTAGCCCCATTCCTTCATTTTTATTTTATTATTTTCCCCGCGCTATACATTCCCCTTGATTGATCCCGACCGTAGATCTTATTGATCTGACGGTCATTGCGCTCCCCCTCTCATCCTCCAACCATTCGACCATCCCTCCTCATGCATCTGCGTAAACGAATCTCAACCATAGATCAAAGGCCTCAGGCCCTGATCTAACGACCACCATGCTCCCGCCTTCCATCCCATCTCCCAACCATACCCCCGCTACCAAACAAAATTTCTTACGTCACCTGTCGGCCCCACCATATGTTCCCACCGCACAACTTTCAAACCTTCGAGCTCATCCACGACCGTAGATCTTCAGCTCGAAGATCTAACGGTCCCAAATCCATTTCGCGCCCATTTCACCAATGAAACTAATCACACATTTTTAATGCGAAAATGATGGTTTTTTCCTGGACACGTGTCGCCTGATGGACGATATCGCGTTCGTTTCGTGCTAAACTACTTACCACTCTTGGTGTGTGCGAAAACCATTCGTGGTTTTCCAAAACCACTGTCCTCATTTTCACGCCTATATTCAAATTTAAACCCTGTTTTCGCAGGGTTCGTCCATGGAACCCCCTCTTGCATGAATTTTCCCCTCCTCACTGCTCCTTTCGCCCTCCACCAAGCCTCCAAAGCATTTTATCCAATGCACAGGGTTTTATAATTTTTTGTTTTTTGTTTTATGCAGTTTCGATGGTAGTTCTAAGGCCAAAAATCCTTTCCATAGTCCATAAAGGGACAGGGCCAAAGGTGACCACCTCTGATACCCAAATAACACAGAAAGGAGCTTTCAGGGTGTAAATTTTGGGTTTTAATCAATGTTTCATAAGCATTGGTCACACAAATAAAAACCCTTAGTGCACCAAAGATACCTGTCCACAGCAAAGAAGAGAAAGACAGTGAAGATTAGAGACAAAGGATCGAAAGTTAAGTCAACAGATTAAGGATAAATACACAGTTTAAAGGATAAAACCATTGAGAAAAGACAAAAGCCCTGAAGATTATAAGAAGGCTTAAAAGCCAAATCAAAGGCCTAATTGAAGTTTAAAGTGCCAAATCAACACAAATCAACAAAGAAAGTTCTAAACAAGATAGATCAGTAGAAGAAAAGTCTCGAGTGCCACCTCTACAAAAGCTATTATTCCACCAAAGGACCAAAAGGACACCTACAGTCTTCTTTAATTTTCATAGACACCCTTACAACCATCCTACTGAAAAACCCTTTGTGAAACTGTCAGAACAATTATTAAGTAGACATGGGGCTACAAAACCCAAAAAATGACAGTTTACTTGTCATAGAGGTCAAACAGGGTACTTCAGACCAAGATATCTTCAAAGAACACACTTCAGAGTTATTACCAGCCTACCAGATATACCTCAAAGATAGGAAAAACTACTAAAGTGGTACAAACAGTTAATGCTATGATTATTAAGAAGAATGGGCATCTGAATACCTCTCCCACTCTATCTTAATTCATATTTATTACCATTTCTGCAGCACTCTTCCTCTTGGCACCTATATGTAGTCACAAAAAAATCATTGTAAAGGGTTGGGAATTTGTTAATAGTTTGAACTGTTATTGAGTAAAATTTGTTGAGTAGTTGTAATATAGTAGGCTGGGAAGAGAAGTATTAGACTGTAGAAGCTATTGGACTCAAAGTATATAATTGGTCTTGCACATCAATAGACAAGCAGATTCACTGGATCCTGATCTAAATCATTGGTGATGTTATTCTCACTGTAATTGTTATTTTCCTTATGTTTCCATATTGTCCATTTTCTCTGATAAAGAACAGCAAATATAGAGCAGGATTTACTGCAAAGTACCCTATCTCTCACTCATAAGCTTTATCTCTATGTTTTCTTCTAAATGTGTGTTTGGGAATGATTTCAATAGAGTATAACAAGTCAAGGAATGTTGGTGAGCCCATGTCTTGCTGAGTAGAACTTGAGATGTTGTTCTTGAATGATATTTTCACTTCATCCTAAGTAGAGCCCTAATCAAGGAAGTTTATGGTTAGCCCTTTCCCTTTTTTAGTCTTAAACAGTTGTGTTGAAGATTTCCCTTAAGAGTATGCCAAAAGCAGGCTAGGTTAAAAGCCCTTACCTGATCTTAGGTTACTTTTTATGTTTATCTTCAATGTTTTATTCTTAAGAGTATGTCAAAAGCAGGATAGGTTAAAAGTCCTTACCTGATCTTAGGCTGCCCTTTGTTTTCTTACATGTTTTCTTCTTTCACCACACTTTTTAATGTTTCATACCACCAACTCAATTTAAAATATCTTCTGATATATATGACTTGCCCTTTGAAAACCCTTGGATAGTTGTTGTGCAAGTAAACCCTTTTATGACTCCATAGCCCAATGGTTTAGCACTGTTTTTTGACCTATCTTCCCATGTTGAAATATCCTTCCACTCATTTCCTCCTTCACTTCACATGACCTTCTCAGTTAATGATCCCCAACCAAAAACAAACAAACCAATCCCTTGTACTTCACAACTAGCCTAATATCGTATCATAAGCCTTAAATACATATCCTTTGAAAACACATATAGAGAGATCCCTCTCTGAATCTAAGAGGGCTAGATCCTAGGATTCCAAAGTGGTTCTGATGTTGCCTTGTCATTTGTTATGCCAATATGCCAAATCACAGGACCCCAACAAGTTATATTGTTACTTTATTTTCCTAGATTGTAGTTGAAGTTTTCTCTTTATGAGGATGGCTTTTTGAAACCTCCTCTAATTTTTTGTAATAATCTATTTTTAAACATATTGTAGTTTAGTATTTAAACCCTTCTCATGCATTTAGAGAAGGGTCTAGAAATTTTTCAAAAATATTTGCAAAGAATTCACTTCTGTAAGTTTGTAAATGCTTTGATGGATTAATGGAACAAATTCTGTTATCTTTTGACATTTGAAGTTGTTTAACTGATGTTGCACTATTGTACTCTTTAAATTGCTTGAAAGTGAAGAGGAGCAGAAAACTACTATCTGTTTATATGAGTAGGACTTCATATATGTGGTACTTCTATTAATTTTTATTAAGTTTCTCTTTCGAGATTGACAGTTATCTTTTTACTTGCATTATATATTTGAACTTTTATCATAAATGATTGTTAAAAGCACTTCTATACTAATATTTGTCTATGATTTCTTATCTGATATATAATCACACATATGAAAGAGATATACATTTCACAATTATTTTAATCAAACTATTTTGTTAAAAGACTCATTTTTACATAATTTTTATCTCTTTCAACCGTTAAATAATATTCTTTACTAATAGTTAGAGGATATCTTTTTAGATCGCATAAAGGAAGAAACATCTCGGGTATATATTAGAATAGATAGTGTTAGACAGATGCATGTGATAGATTAAAATAATTTCCCATTGCATGTTATATAAACAAAACACACCCCAAAAATCATCCTTATTGGGAAACTGGTCCCTTTATCCCCAGTCGGAGCCACCGCACCAAACGGAAAAGGACTTGCTCTAAGGTCTGGACTGGGTGGTTTTCCCCCATGTTGTGGCAATGGAATTCTGAGGCCTCAACATTTTGACGCTAGAAGGAGGACCAATTGTGAATAGCAAGAAGATCTGATCAATCTAAAAGTCAATCTAAGAGTCTCTCTCCCTTTAGATCCCCTTCAACTTCCAGAACATTAGCTAGATCTAAATCTTTAATATCTGAATTTGAACATCCTTATCCTAAGTCTCCTAGTGATACTCAACCCATACTATCTCCTGATTTTCATCAAAATTACCCTAAAGTTCAGTCTTTGATAGAAAATTTAGAGAGACTATCCATTTTTGCTAAAAATTCTGAAACTTCTCATTCATCCGAGATTAGTGTTTCATCCTCTTTTCAACCTAGAATAATATTAAATCGATTAGAAACTCAATAGATAGGAGTTCCTCCTTTTGAATTTCCCATCGATACTTCTCGAAGGAAGATAAAGAAGACTGAATCAGATTCAATCACCAGTAAGGTCTTATCTAATAATCCACCCCATTCACCTCCATTACCTCTGCTCACTACCATAACTTCCATTCCAACAATCAGTTTTACTTTAATTAGTTCTAGTACTCAGACTACTATTCCTTCAACTAGTTCTAGCACTCAACATACCTCTTCTTCAACTCATACTCAACCCATCACATCCACCCATGGTCCAATGGAAGGCCAAGTACCTCCACCAAATGTACGACCATGGAAAAATCCAAGGGTTGTAGAAATTCTTGCTCCTCTTCATCCTCCACCAAAATACCCTGAAAGATGGTTACCTAAATTTAATCCCGATGATGGTCTTCCAACTGAAGAACACATTCATAATTACATGTTAGCCATTAATTTAAAGGAGGTAGTTGAATAAGATTGTGTTATAAGATTATTTCCATATACCCTCACATGATCTGCAAGATCCTGGTATTTTTCATTACATGCCTGCTCTATAACTAGCTGGAATATGTTTGAAGAACAATTTTTAGCTAAGTTCTGAGATGATAGAACCACTGCATCGCTCATCAATGATTTATCAAATGTAAAGGTTAAAACATGGGAGAAAATAAAATATTTTAATTCAAGATTTAATAAATTGCTCAATAAAATTCCTACTACAATAGTTCCTGGTGCAGAAGTTCAAATTGAGTGGTATATTTCCTCTCTCCCATCTAATATAGCCATTTTTGTTGATAGAGAAAAATTTCCTACATTGGTAGAAAATATGAAGGAATATTTATCTGTAGAGAAACGCATAATCGCTCTTGAAAAGAAGAATTCCCAAGAAGATAGGAAATCAAAGAAAGTATCCTTCAAAGATTATTTAAAAAATAAGCCATCCAAACACCCTTTTGATGCAGAAGGTCCTCAGAAAGTTTTAAAGACTATGATAAATGAAATGGGAGATATCAAGAAAAAATTTGTTGAAAGTTCTAGCTCAAAAAAGACTTTCATACCCTTGAAGAAAAATTACTATTCTAATTCTCAACTGCCGAATATCATATCTAATGTTGAGTCTGATCAAGATATAGATGAAGAGCAAATAGAAGTAGAAGAAACTGACGAAGAAGAAGAAGTTGAACTAAATGAAATGTGGGATTTTATCCTACCAAATGAGGAACAACAAGAAGCTTTAGCTGTGAGTACAAGGAGCAAGAATACTACTGAAGCAACATAGCAAAATCTGAAATAGAAGAATTCAACGCCTGCTAAATATAAAATAGTATGTAAAAATTCTACAGTTAAGGCTACACAAAATAACCCTACTACTTTAGATGTTCCACCTACATCAAAGACAATGGTAGTCTCCGACACTATTGAGTATAATGTAGTTGAGGATATGAAAAATATCAGGGCCAATATTTCAATTCATGAACTTACTAAGCTAAAGAAGCAACAAAAATCTTACTTAGATATTTAAATGCAGTTCCTGCTTCAGCGTTACCTGCTCCAGTAGTAGTCCATACTACTAATCAAATGGGTAAACCTCCTTCTCCTTCAACTACAATAGATGCTACATATTTGATTATGATAGGTGATCGATCCATCTCTCGTACTCCTCCATTTATTTAACCTATGAGATATATAATAAAAATGTCCATAATTGTTTAATAGACTTAGGGGCTTCCTCTAATATCATGCCAAAATTAGTATGTGATAAGTTGAACATAACTCCTCAAAGTTCTCTTGTTCATATAGTACAACTTGATATAAATAAATTAGAGGTTGTAGGAGAAATAAATTATGTCTCTGTCAGACTATCATCAAACCCTAAGGTTGCTCAGATAATAGATATATTGGTGGCTGATATTCCGAGTTTTACGGTTTAGTGTTAAGCAGAGACTAGTCTAAAAAGCGTCATGGATATTTTGCAATAGACTGGTCACATATGTGGCTACCATACAATGGAAAGCCAAATAAAATCCGGGTAGACCGAGAAACATTCATGAAGCATACAGTCACAGATCTTGAATGGATAAATGAGCCAGTAGCATTCAATAATAATATTATTGGAAATTATCTGGAAGAATAATTTCTTGGAAATTTTAACACTCATCCATCACCCTTTTTCGATAATGTAGTTATCTCTCAAATCGAGATTTTTCCCCAAACAAAAACTTCTAAATGTAAAATTTTTGTAGATAAACCAGTAGTTAATTCTTTATTTTGGATTCTTTATTTTGATGGTTCTAAATCAGAAAATGGTGCAGGAGCTGGTTGTATTTTAATAAGCCTAGAAGGATAAAAATCCATGTTATCCTGCAGACTTGAATTTGATTGCATGAACATTATAGCAGAATACAAAGCATTAATCCAAGGTTTGTACAAAGCAATTGATCTCAACATCAAATATCTGAAAGTCCTAGGAGATTCGGAAATTATTGTCAAACAAGTAAGAAATACCATCCATTGTCATTCTGGACATTTAAAGCATTACCAATCATTAGTCCAGGAATTGAATACTCATTTCTTAGGTTTCAATATTTCTTCTGTACCTAGAATACAAAATGCTAGTGCAGATTTATTGGCTAATGTAGCATCGAAATTAATTCCATCTCAATAATTTAGTCCCGATATGTTTTCCTTTGAATTTATTTTTAGACCATCTATTCCTGAAAATATTACCAATTTGAGAGTATTAAATCATGTTGAGATTCAACAATATGATGATCCTAGTGAAAATTAAGCACCTACACTAGGTGGGGCCCGCAAGCTATTTTTAGGTGATATGTTTATTTTTAGAATTTGGTCAAAGTCTATTTTTAGCGGTAATCTATTTATAGATGGTTTAGAAAATTATATGGATGGGTGGGCATCTATTTTTGGAATGCATGTGAAAGCCGTTTCATGGAATGCATGTCTAAAAATAGAATGCATGTCGATTATTGTTAGCCCTTAACAATAATTAGACAATAAATAATAATCTATTCTCATGGAGCACTTGATTTCAGTTAACTGATGTGGCAAACCAGTTGACTGAAGGAATTTCGAGTTCTAAGGTTGGTTGGTGGGACATGCTAGTGGAATTCATTGTAACTAAGTGATACAAAGTTGTAACAGAGTTGGATGTGTATTTATGTGAGTTGTAAAGTATTTTAACTTAGTTAAGTGAGTTCAACTCAGTTGTGCTAGTTGTAACTAGTTGTAACTAATGATACACTAGTGAGAGATCAGTGAATTAAATATTAAATTAATTGACATGGAGTGATCTCACTTGCAACTGAAGATTTACTACTATTAACTACTGCATGTCAGATCCAGTGGAGACCTAGTTGAGAGATAGGTAAAAGGGACAATTTGACTATCAGTTGTGACTATAGTTGGCGCACAATTGCAACCAAACACAAATTGGATATGCCAATGAGGATTGTGTAGTCAAGGCAAGGCAAGATCAAATTCATTCATGGATTTTGATCAGTAGGGATTGCACAGTGGAGGCAGGCTGTCAGGAGGCAGTAAATTGGTGCATGTTTATGCCAATTTTTGTATGATAGTGTGAGACGATTGTATATTGTATATAGAGCTCTTGGATTAGAGTTTTATATGATATTGTTTCATGATCCATGACATATACATAATACATGATAGTAATGAATATGCTTCCGCAAAAACATATGTGTTATGTGTGATTATTTTTCTTCATGGCAAGCGAATACGGCGATTAAATTTCGCAAGAATTTAAGTGCAGAAGATTATATTTAATAAAGGCATGTAATTTTAGATGAAGAGAATCCGGCAACACATAATTGTATGAAAATTTGGCGACAAGGTCGTCGCAGGAAAACAATAACGGCAATATTAAAGAAGTAGTTGAGTTCATTGCAACAATCTTAATTTACCAGAAGAATTTTCGATAAGACAAATTGAGTAAACATCGAAATGGATTTCAATGGTTTTGCGGTTACATGCACCGAGGGCAAAGCCCAAATACATTTGCGAAAGGATACAGATGGAGGCGTTGTTTGGTTGATACGGTCGAAGGAATTCATCAAAAGTAATGTTCCTAAGCCCATTTCGATGGATGTTGCATTACTTGACGCCTGGAAAAAGAAAGTAGTGAAGACGAGAAGGGTTCTGTTGGAAGGTGTGCGAGACCACATTGTCTCAAGCCTTCATGGGAAAGCCACTAAATTTTCAATGTGGAAGGCTTTGACAGATCTTTTCCAAAGTAGCAACGACCATAGGAAATTGGTGTTGAAGAATAAACTTAGAAAGATCAAGATGGAGAAGGGCGACAATATTCCTAAGTTTCTGACAAAGTTTGTCCAATGTCTGGATGAACTAGGGAGTGCGGGAATCATGGCTGCTGATGATGATTTAGTGAGTTTGGCTCTCTTGGGACTTCCTAAGAGTTGGCACAGTTACCAATACTCTGTCAATGGATGGGAAAAACTGCCAGATTGGGAACGATTGTGGTCGGATCTAGTGCAGGAGGATTTCAGGTGGAACACTAGAGATGGCTCTTTATCAAAGCATGATGATGAAGAGGATTGTGCTTTGGCTACCAAAGAAAGGAAAGGGAAGGGGAATAAATTCCACTAAAAATCCGAGGCTAAAGGCAAGAAGCTGGACTCATCCAAGGTGAAGTGTTTTCACTTTCACGAACATCGACATCTCACCACTAACTGCCCACAGAAAAATAAGAAAAATAAGGCTGCTGGAGCTGCAACTGGTGAGGCCCCTGCCTCGCAATTTTAACTTGATTTCTCTTTGATCACATGCTTGGTTTCAAGCGCAATGGGATCGGTGTGTTATCTTGATAGTGGTGCTTCCTTTCACATGACGGGAGATAAGGAGATTTTCAGTGACTTGGAGGAGAAAGATCTCCAAATGAATATAGAGATGGGTGACGATGGAAGATATAGTGTGACTGGCATTGGTACCATTAAATTTGAGAGGGAGTTAGGTAAATCGTTTATGTTGAAATATTTTATGCATGTTCTAGGTCTAAAGAAGAACTTGGTCTTAGTCGCGATGTTGGAGGACAGAGGTTATGACGTTGTATTCATCGATGGAAAAGCTTTCCTGCGACATAAAACAATGGGTAAAACTAAGAGGATAGGGATTTGAGTTAAGAATATCTACAAGCTGGAGGTAGATAGCTGCGCTGCAATGGTGGGAAAAGTAGAGGAAGTGGTGAGCCGACATGAGGGAAAATTATGGTACAGGCGATTTAGCCATCTTCACCATGGCGCCCTGAATATTTTGCAGCATATTTCTACTGGACTTCCCAAGGGTACACTTGCGCAGTTAGATCAGTGCAAGGGATTTACTATGGGTATGTTTGTGAAGACCACCTTTCATGAAAAGGAGAACCGTGCTTCGGTGATCTTGGAGAGAGTTCACACAGATGTGTGTGGACCATTCTCAGTTGCTTCAACAACAAAACACATGTATTATGTTATATTTTTTGATGAATATTATCGTAGATGCTGGATCTTCTTCATGCACAAGAAGTATCAAACATTCTCAAAGTTCTGTGAGTTTAAAGCATTGGTGGAGAAATATTTGGGGAAGCAAGTGAAGGCTCTGCGAAGTGATAATGGTGGTGAATATATCTCGAACTAATTCAAAGACTTCTGTAGCAAAGAAGGAATTCGAAGAGAACTCATCACGCCTCATAACCCACAACAAAATGGGGTCATGGAGAGGAAGAACAGAATGATCGTGGGTGTTGCACGAGCTATGTTGCATGATCAGGGCCTACCAATGCATTTGTGGGCAGAAGCATGCAACACTATGGTTTTTGTGCAAAATCGTTGTCCTCATAGAGTACTTGGCATGAGTACACCTGAAGAATCTTTTACTGGTAAGAAACCAGAAGTTTCTCACTTTAAGATTTTTGGCTCATCTGTTTATGTGCATGTGACCAAGAACACCAGGAAGAAGTTGGAGCTGACTGCTGAAGTTGGGATATTTGTGGGGTACACAGAAACAACCCATAATTATCGTGTGTATTTTCCAAACAATCAAATGATTGTGGTGCGACAGGATATAAAATTCAATGAGAAGAAAGCCATGAAGTTGTCGCTTGAGAGGGAGCTAGACTTGCATGCAGAGGAGGAACTTTTGGTTCCCAAAGATGAGTCTCTAGATTTGGATCAGACACATGAGGATGTTCATGGAGTGGAGGAGTCCTCTCACTTAGAGCCAAACATCAGAATTTGCATAAGGCGTACCACATAAGCTGAGAGGTAGAAGCTTGATGCAGAGTCCCTACTTCACAAAGTAGACATATACAATCTCCTGACCGATTCACTGGATACATGGCTCTCATGAGTAAATGTATTGTGACAGAGCCATATTCCTTTCAGGAAGCAGTGCAGAAGCCCACATGGGTAGATGCAATGGTGGAGAAGTATGACTCCATTGTCAGAAATAGTGCTTGGGAAATTGTTCCAAGGCCGATTGATAAATCAGTGGTAGGTTCAAGATGGATCTACAAAGTAAAGAAAGCTATTGATGGGAGTCTTGAGAAGTATAAGGCAAGATTTTTGGCTCAGGTCCTCTCACAGATCAAGGGGATTGATTATGAAGAAACCTTTTCACCTGTAGCACGGTATTCTTCCATAAGGACCATCCTTTCTCTCTCAGGACAGATGGGTTGGCACATTCATCATATGGATGTGAAGACTGCATTCCTTAATGGGATCATTGAGGAAGAATCGTACATTGAGCATCTTGAAGGATTTTAGATCTTCAACAGCGAGTCACATGTGTGCAGACTCAAAAGAGAAATGTATGGCTACAGCAAGCACCTTGTGCTTGGTACACTTAGATCGACAGCTATTTCACTGGACTTGGCTTCACCAAGAGTGAGGCGGATGCAAACCTATACTAGATTGTGGTGGAGGGTAAGATTTTAATCATTTTTCTTTATGTTAATGATTTAATACTGACTGGTGATGAGCAGATGATACACTTATGCAAGGAGGACCTTGCAAAGGAGTTTGAGATGAAGGATATGGGTCTCCTTCACTATTTCCTTGGATTAGAAATATGGCAGTGAGATGGTGAACTGTTTGTGTCTCAAGGAAAGTATACAAGGGAGATACTTGGTAATTTTCACATGGAGGGATGCAAACCCATGGATACTCCTCTTCCAGGAAACTAGAGGAAATAGAATGCTACATTGGGAGAGGTAGTGGATGCTACTTTCTATCAACAGTTGGTGGGTTCGCTCATGTATTTAGTTAATACAAGACTGGACATATGCTATGCGGTGAACCAACTTAGTAAAGCGATGGTTAAGCCTACCAAGCTCTTTTGGAAGGTGGGAAAGCATGTTCTTAGATATCTCAGGGGCACATCGGAGTATGGCTTATGGTACAGACAGATGGATGAGGTGAAGTTTCATGGCTTCACGGATGCAGATTGGGCAGGCAACCCAACGGACAAAAAGAGCACATCAGGAGGGGTCTTCAGTATCATATCTACAATTTTTTCTTGGTAAAATAGGAAACAAAGATCCATGGCACTCAGTTCAGCAGAAGCGGAATACATTACAGCAAGTCAAGCTGCAACTGAGGCTATCTGGATGAGGAAGATCCTAGTCAGTTTGTTTGGTTCTCATTTAGATCCTACAATGATTCATTGTGATAATAAGAGTTTCATTAAACTCTCAATTAATCCTGTGTTTCATGATATATCTAAGCATATATATATCTGGTATCATCATATCAGAGATTGTGTGCAGCGGATGATCATGTTGCTTCAGTACATTCCTACGGAAGATCAGGATGTAGATATTCTGACGAAGGCGCTCACCAGGAGAAAATTCAAATACCATAGAGGCATGATCGAGGTGAAGGATAATCCCTTTCTTGTTGAGAGGGAGTGTTGAGATTCAATAAGATGATGATCCTAGTGAAAATTAAGCACCTACACTAGGTGGGGCCCACAGGCTATTTTTAGGTGATATGTCTATTTTTAGAATTTGGGTCAAAGTCTATTTTTAGCAGTAATCTATTTATAGATGGTTGAGAAAATTATATGGATGGATGGGCGTCTATTTTTGGAATGCAGGTGCGAAGTTGTTTCATGGAATGCATGTCTAAAAATATAATGCATGTTGATTATTGTTAGCCCTTAACAATAATTAGGCAATAAATAATAATATATTCTCATGGAGCACTTGATTTCAGTGAACTGATGTGGCAAACAAGTTGACTGAAGGAATTTCTAGTTCTAAGGTTGGTTGGTGGGACATGCTAGTGGATTTCATTGTAACTGAGTGATACAAAGTTGTAACAGAGTTAAATGTGTAGTTATGTGAGTTGTAAAGTAGTTTAACTCAGTTAAGTGAGTTCAACTCAGTTGTGCTAGTTGTAACTAGTTGTAACTAATGATACACTAGTGAGAGATCAGTGAATTAAATATTCAATTAATTCACATGGAGTGATCTCACATGCAACTGAATATTTACTACTGTTAACTACATGCATGTCAGATCCAGTGGAGACCCAGTTGAGGGATAGGTGAAAGGGACAATTTGAGTATCAGTTGTGACTATAGTGGGTGCACAAGTGCAACCAAACACACATTGGAGATGCCAATGAGGGTTGTGCAGTCAAGGCAAGGCAAGATCAAATTCATTCAGGGATTGTGATCAATAGGGATTGCGCAGTGGAGGCAGGTTATCAGGAGGCAGTAAATTGGTGCATGTTTATGCCAATTTTTGAATGACAGTGTGAGATGATTGTATATTTTACTGAGAGCTCTTGGATTATATTTTTGTATGATATTTTTTCATGATCCATGACATATACATAATATATGATAGTGGGGTTTTTAGCTTTATGCTTTCCCGGTAAAAACATCTGTGTTATGTGTGATTGATTTTTCTTCATGTGTTTGCAATTCGTGATTAAATTTCCACAAGAATTTAAGTACAAGGATTTTTTATTTAACAGTGGCATATAATTGTTAGATCAGGAGAATCCGCAATACATAATTGTATTAAAATTTCTACAAATAATGATTCAGATATCATAGATTTCCTTACATCTGAAGGATCTTATGATAATCAAATTCTAGATGAAAATGAACATGACACTCAGATAAAGGATGAATAGGATGAAAATCCAATTATTAAGTCATTTGTCAAATTAGAAGACCTTTATGATCTAAAAGATAGGTTTAAAAGAGTTACTAACTCTAAAACCCAAAGTTCAACCTTAATATTTGAGTTAGTAAATCTCGGAACTGATGTTAAACCTCAAAACGTCAATTTATGTCTTGGTCTATCTTCTCATGAAATATTATCATTTGTCAAGTTATTAAGGATGTAAAAAATTGTTTTTCTTGGGATTACACTAATCTTAAAACATATGACACTTATGTTATTCAACACATTATTCCTATGATTTCAGATGAGAAACCTATACAGCAAAAGTTGATGAAAATTCACCCAAATGTTGAAAATCAAATCAAAACATAGTTGAATAAGCTCCTCAAAGAAAAGACCATATTTCCAGTTAGACATTCAAAATGGGTTTCAAATTTGGTTCCTGTCAGGAAGGAAAATGGTGACATTAGGATTTGTATTGATTTTAGGAATTTGAACAAAGCATGTTAGAAGGACAATTTTCCATTACCAACCATGGAACAAGTACTGCAAATTGTAGCTGGTTCTGAACTTATTTCTTTTCTAGATGGATTTTCAGGATATAGCCAAATCCTCGTACATCTAGATGACAGACTAAAGACTACATTCAGGACTAAGTGGGGAACTTATGTGCCTATCAAAATATGCCATTTGGGTTAATCAATGCAGGTGCCACTTTTCAAAGAGCCATGGACACATCATTTAGAGGACTCATAAAAAAATTAGTGTTTATTTATCTAGATGGCATTACGTCTTTTCTAGACAAGAAACCAATCATGCGAATGATCTAAAGCAAATCTTTGAGCGATGTAAACAGTATGGAATTTCATTAAACCCATAGAAGTCATATTTTTCTTTAGATGAAGGAAAATTTTTAGGATTCATTGTGTCTAAGAGAATTATCTATATTAATCCTAAAAGAATTGAAGAAATAAAAGAATTCCTTTTCCTCATAACAAGAAAACTATGCAGTTGTTTCTTGGACAGATAAATTTTGTAAAAAGATGTCCCTGACATTTTGCAAATAATTTTACCTTTGAAAACCATGATTAAGAAAAATCCAATCTTTAAGTGGGGACATAAGGAAAGAGAAGCATTTGATTTAATCAAACAATCCATTATCAATGCTCCATTTTTAACTACCCCCAATTTTCTTAATCCTTTTACTTTATACACCTTCTCATCAGATACATCTTACAATGTTGTTCTAACACAGCTTAATGACCAACAAATTGAAGTACTAATATAATTTTTCAGTTCCAATTTGCAAGGCACAGAAATAAATTATTCATCTGTTGAGAAACAAGCATTTGTTGTCTTTAAAGTTATAAATCATTTTAGGCCATTTCTCCTTAAAACTCACACCAAAATAATAGTTCTATTCTCTGCATTGAGAAAACTATTGATGCAAAGAGAATTAGGAGAGAAAAGGGCTAACTGGGTTAGTGCTTTACAAGAATATGATGTAGAAATTAGACCTTCTAAAATTTTTAGAGGTCAAGGTTTTTGCAGAATGCTAGCAGGAGCATCCCATTTATCATCAGAGGTAGATTCAGGTAATAATGTGCAAATATCAGAGGTAAGCCTCAATAATGTGCAATCTCAATACGTTGATCTCAAGTTTTATTTGAAAAATGGATATGCCCCAACCCAACTTAGTTATAAAACAAAATGTTCTTTGAGAATAAAGGCCAAGCAATATGAAATAATCAATGACATATTATTTAGAATAAAATTTTATTTTATGTTATTAATATGCTTAAAGAAAATTGAAGCAGAGAAAGTTTTGTAGGAACTCCATGATGGACCAGTTGTAGGACATTTTGGAGGAAATACAACAACACATAAAATCCTGCATGCAGGTTACTATTGGCCTACATGTTTCAAAGATGCTCATGAATATGCAAGAAAATGAAATTTTTTTCAAAGTGCACCAGGAAGACAAAGGAAACCATCCTTTTCATTACAGCCAGTTAATATCGAACAACCATTTGAACAATGGGGATTAGATATAATTAGTGAGATCGTTCCTAACTCTTCCAAACATCCTAAATATATTCTCACAGCTACAAATTATTTTACTAAATGGGTGGAAGCAATTCCACTAAAGGCAACCGACTCTGAGAATATTATTGAGTTCATTTATCAATTTATCGTAACTAGGTTTGGTTTACCTACTGCTTTAATGTTCGATAATGCATCTTATTTATTAGGAGCTTCTATGATAGAATAAGCAATAAAAAGATATTTTAAACTGAAGTATTCTGCTAACTATTATTTGCAAGGAAATGGTTTAGCAGAATCCACAAATAAAAACCTTATTAGAATCATCAAACGAAATGTTGATCAAAACCAAATAAATTGGCATAAGTCATTAACATTCACTCTTTGGGAAGACCGAATAACTCAAAAGCCCTCCATTGGCACTTCTCCATTAAATCTTTTTTATGTAAAAGAAGTTGTTCTTCCTACCATTGTAGTTATTCCTTCTCTTTCCTTAGTTCAATTTATTGATGAATCCCCTTCTTCTTCCTTGCTAGTAAGACAATTTCAAATTCTCAAGCTTGAAGAAGAAAGGTAAAAAGCTAAATTTACTCATGCACATCGTCAAAAAATAGTAAAAGCTTCATTTGTTCAACTTCTGTCACTCCAAAAAAATTCAAATTGGTGATCTGGTATTGAAATGGAACAAATCACATGAGGAAAAAGGCAAACACACCAAATTTCATAGACTATGGCTAGGTCCTTTTCAAATCATTGATGAAATAGGCCCATCAACATTTTTATTGCAAGATCTATCAGGCAAAATAGATTCTTTTCCTGTCAATGGGAAGATTTTAAAGAAATACTTTTCATAGGAGGTAACCCCTTCTATTCCCTGTATATTATTGTCTTTTATTTTCCTTAGGAAAATAAAATTTGTGTAGTATTTATTTTTGGATTTTCAAGTAAACATCTTAGAAAATATTTTTGATTTATCGCTTATACAAATAAGAATTGTTAAGGAAACAATCGAAAAATTAGAATATCAAATAGATTCTATTTTACTAAAAGATGCAACTTCACTAAAGTTATTTATTCTCTGATGAACTCTCATCTTTATAAAGCATGGTTACTCTCTTATCAGTCAAGAAAATAATATTTAACATAGTAAAGACTCTTTTATAGATAAGCAATCTTAAAACTCTAAAAATTATCATCTAGAATCCTCAAAAGGACTAATGATTCACCCCATCTGGGAAAAAATATCAATTTTTAGAAATAAATTAAAGAAATTATGCTAAAAGGATTAGAAGATAATAAGTCTCATCAAGAGCTTGTTTACCATGTTCATAGGGAAATAGTTGAACTGACATTACCAATATTTCCTACCAAAACAGGGTAATGACTTGAGATTATATCAAGAGGACAAGGGGTCTCATCAAGAGCCATCTTGATCAGTTTAATTAAAACCAGTGAATGGCCTTTTTAATATTTGGTGACCAAGCCAAGACAATGGCATTTAAGTAAATAAAATACAATAGAAAATATCTTCAAAAAACAAAACAAGTTCCAAAAGAGATTAAGTATATAAAGTTGGAATTTATTTTTGAAGATTGTAAGAAATATTGGATGGGACAATGAATCATTGTTGGGTAAAAGGTAACCCTTCCAAAAGCTTAAATTTCCTATTGGATTAGAGGCTCTACTTGTGATAAAAGAGTATATATTTATAAAGCTAATCTAAAAGAGCCACCTGCTTCATCTTTTTCAATTGAGTAAAGATTGATATAGATACTCATACTTTTATTTTTAAAGAGTAATTCTTATGAATTATAATTAAGAGAGATTTTATGGCTTAGTGAGATATTATTTATTGAAATTCATTCCTGCAACTATTTTTATTTCGAAAAAGTTTTGAGAATTTTCAAAAAACTAATCAGAGATAGTTGGTTCTCCCAAGTGAATTTCCAATTGTTGTACTATACAACAACCCCCCATTTACTTTCACTAAATGGGGACCCTTTAAAATAAATAGAAAATTTATAAGCTTTAAACTTTAGGAAATAAAGTTCTTTCCCTTTTCGCTTTGATTTCTTAAGCGCTCATCGCAAATCGCATAACTTACAAGTCAAAAAACTTAAAACATAATAAGTGTTGCAAGCTGCGAAATGCATTATAACCTTTTTTTTGAGTCATATAAAACTCCCGTTACAAATTCTTTAAACATTGCTTTAAAAATAAATTGCATCGCGCCTTTTAAAACAATCAACTTACGAAAATTCTGTAAAGGTTGCGATGAGTTGGACCCGACGAATTAATAAAGCAACAATCATAAAACTTCAAAGATCTAATAAAGCACATCAGCGTGATTCCTTAGCGCACTTCACATTTCGCAGTGAATAAATAAATTCAAATTTTATTGCCGTATGGAAATTGTGATCTGCGATTTGCGCAGATCGCATTTCGTGAAATTCATTGGTAATGAAAAACATAAATAAAAGAAATGGTTTAGAGTTACGATATGCGATATTGATATTTATTGCTCAAGTGTGCGAAATGATTCATATATAACCAACCGGATATAAGATCTAACGTCTTAAATTGATTGAATAGAAATTTTCGTAAAGGTGTGTAAGAGATTTCATAGGAACAATTATGGGTGATTAACGACATTTAATGGGAGTAAGGTTTGAAATATTTATATCTACTTCGAGCATGTTTTGAATGATTGAATGCTAGTTTTTTTATTATATCAGTTTTAAATCTATCCTTCTCTCCATTCATCTCAGATCTAAAGTTTTCTCTATTCTCTTGAATTCAGGAAACCGCTTAACGGAGTAAGGGTAACAGGGATGAACAAGAAAGGCAAGTAAATTTCCCAAAAATCAGCTATTGAAGACTCAAACATGTATGCCTTATTCTCAGATTCCACCTGCAATGTCCTTGTTATCCTTATATCCTTATCATGTCTGAGGCAATGTACCAGCTCTTCGAGAATGAACAACCAAGGGTAATAACCAAAATTGCTACAGTAGACGCATTAGTTTCCTCAGACCCATCTTATTTTGACGTTGCATTCTCATTCCTTCACAAAGTAGCAACGAGTCCAAAGATTCTCCCCTATACAGATATGGTTAAGTGGGTAATTGACCACCTGAACATAGCAGATAGGACATTTAAGAATTCAAAGGAGGAAAATATTAGTTCATTCACGGCAGAAGATTTGAGGAAAATGTACCACTTACCCATCCCGCAACAAAACTATGACAAAGCTTTTGTCCAAAGCTTTACAAAGAAACATACAGACCTGATGAAAGTTATAAATGAATGGAGGATGACCAAGGCAAGCTAAAACGGGAAAAATTCGGTATGTACCTAATAGAAAAATTACCTTCCCCTTATTTCTATGTTGCTGGATTGTTGTGTAGATTGTTTGCAAATCCTGATACTACTAGGTTTTCTATAGATTGGGTCTTGTTAATTGACACAATCATCAATTCTTTAATTCTTAATTGGGAAAATATTGTGTTTGATAATTTGGCCATAAATATCATGGAATATAGATGTAAAAGAAGTGTTTCCTCTAGGGAAATAGCCCCCTTTTACATGAGTGACTGTGTCATGGACGCAATTTGCTTTTGTTCGAGTTTTCCTACCATGGGACGGAAGTGGACATCCCAAGACCCCACTCCAATCCATATTTACCACAGAGCTCTTTGGGAGTCAAATTTTCATCTACATTTCTACAAAATTTACAATGGAGTCATGCTACCTATGCATTAGATTATATTTAATGAGAAAGCCCCTAGGATTTCCAAAGAGGCTAGTACAGACATTTTTCTCGTTTCCAGATGGTTTTCTGAAGAAAATTTTACCTATGTCAGAGTTTTTGGGAGTTATGATATGTTCCTGACAAGTTAATTGCTAGAGAAATTGATTACTAACTTGTAGTAAGTGGTATTTATAAGCAAATCAAACATGCCAAGAAGGCCATTTGGCCTAATTTCCCCTTGCAGTGAAGTACTTTTGGACTTTTTGATATTGGTCATACATTCAAGGAAATTTCAAATATAAATTTATTGAATTTGGCTGTAATGCCAAAGCGGCCATATGACCCCAATGATGTGATTAACAATTTCACCATAGAGCTTAAGCTGAAGCCTTTTCTAAAAGACAAAGATAGATTTGATGATTTCTTTCAAGGCATTGAGAAATTCCCAGATGTACTAAAAAATGTATCCAGTCAGCTCAATCAAGATGACTTTGAAGTTTTCCACATACAAAAGTAAGAGATTGGAAAGAATTCCTTTAGATTTATTATTTATTGAAGATGTCAAGAGACCGACTGCAGGTATTAGCTTCGATAATGAAGCCAAAGACATGTCTGAAGATGAATCCCAAGAAAAATCTAATCATGAGTTACGAAAATTAGAACATAAATCTCAGAATTCAGATCACTCTGATAATGAATCCAAAAACAGAAATGAGAGCCCAGAAAAGGTAATTGATAAAGTAATCAAAGAGATTGAAATGTAAGAGAAGGGAGGAATTAATGGAACTAGATCATCTTCCCAATAAATTCAGCACAGCCAAAACACACTTGATCGGGAAGAAAAATCTTAGCTAAATGATTTGAAGAATGAATGGGAAAATTTTTCTAATGCACTGCAAACGCCACAACCAAATCCTAATATTGATCAATATACCAGTTTTAAAACACCAGAGAATTCTAAGAAATTAGTGGAAACTGCAATTCCACTACAACAAGTACCTCAAAATCATGATCGAGAGATCATTCCGACCTACCCTACAGAGCAGATAGTTTTACAATTTGAAGAAATTCCTTCACTGGATGTCTTCTACAGTCCTAGTCATAAGGTTTTAGTTAAGAGAAGAAAAAAGAGAAGAATAGATAATACAGTTTCTAATCTTACAAATGAATCTATTGATGTTCTATGGAAGGATCCTCTAGCTGATCCTACTTAACATTTAACTAAGCTATCACAATTTATAGGGGCATATTCTACTGCCACTATTGACAAGGCCGCTAAAATTCAATTGTTACTGAAGCAAAGAGAAGACAAAATACAAGAGTTAGAGAGACTGTTAGAGCAAGAAAAATTTAACTCCAACAGGAAAATGGAATTGAAAATGTCTCAATTTCAAAAGGATTTTGAAATATTAACTTTACAGGATTAGGTGCAACTTACAGAAAAGGAAACGCAACTGGAAGCAACAATGAAAAAATTAAAAATTCAGCCACAGGTAGAGAAATTCATAACAGAAGCATTGGAAATGAATGCAAAGCTAAAGTAGCAACAAGAAGTATTTTTCTAACAGGATTCAATCACCAGCTCTTATTATGATTCAAGTGAAATCCTTATCCAGGAAGTGGCTACTAGGAGACTTGAGTGTGATAAAATTGAAAAGAAAATTAATGAGTTCATTCAGTGGTAAGCATCTGACTTAGGAAAGGAAGCTAATTTACCCCAGGTAGATAAATTTCAGAAGGAAATTTTATTTAAGGATTGGGAAGTTTAGGTTTTAACCCTGTACAAAAATTATCCACAAAGGAATCTTAAAAATAGAAAATAAACAATAGAAAGAGCATAAAACATAAAATAGATATACACAGATATTTTCCCCTGGATCCCAAATCGGGACGACCAGCTTTATTTTTCATTATATTCCTTTTAGTGTTACAACACATATATATACACGTCGAAGCATACATAAACCGCAATCCATTAACCCTGGATTAGAACATAACCGTAGTTCCCTTGACCGGATCTACAAAATACCAGGGGCTGAAAACCATCATGCCCCAAAACCATGTGCAAACCCATGCACAAAACCATGGGCAGGTCCGCCCACCGGAAAATAAGGTCCAAAAAAAAATTCTCAGGGCACTGCCCTGTGACCCCCTGCTACGCCCGACGCAACGTATAAGGAGGGATATCGTCCCCCCTGTGACCCCCCCGCACATGACTAGTCATGGAAATAATATAACACATACCCAACAGGAAGCACAACTAAGACAAGAAAACAAGGCAACAACAAAAGAATCAAGGTTAACAAAGGAAATTACTGAATCTGTTTATGAATAGCTTTTGAAAGCCGAGCTTATCAAACAGTCCACATCTCAAGTGCTCTCAGAAATGAAGCTGTTAGAAGCACATTGGAAACAAAGGACAGAGATGGAGGAAGAAATGATTAAAAAAGTAAATAAGTTTGATTAATAAAATTATTGGAATTTTATGATCAAACCTTATCATCAGTACCAAACCCTACAATCATTAACTGATTCAACAAAAAGGTCATAGCTAGCACTTTCAAATGCAGTATTCAAGGGCCAAATCAGATCAATAATTTCACAGCCAGCTCAGCTTAAACCTATGCTAAATATTTTTCAACTTCGAGATCAAATCCACAAGGAGGATCAACACTCATAGTTATATTGTTACTTTATTTTCCTAGATTGTAGTTGAAGTTTTCTCTTTATGAGGATGTTTGTTTGAAACCTCCTCTACTTTTTTGTAATAATCTATTTTTAAACATATTGTAGCTTAGTATTTAAATCCTTCTCATGCATTTATAGAAGGGTCCAAAAATTTGTCAAAAACATTTGCAAAGAACTCATTTTTGTAAGTTTGTAAATGCTTTGATGGATTAATAGAACAAAGTATGTTATATTTTGACATTTGAAGTTGTTTAACTGATGTTGCACTACTGTACTCTTTAAATTTCTTGAAATTGAAAAGGATCATAAAACTACTGTCAGTTTATATGATTAGGACTTCATATACATGGTACTTCTATTCATTTGTATTAAGTTTTGCTTTCTAGATTGACAATTATCTTTTTACTTGCATTATATATTTGAACTGTTATCGTAAATGAATATTAAATGCACTTCTGTAATAATATTTGTCTATGATTTATTATCTGATATATAATAAAACATATGAATTTGATATACATTTCAAAATTATTTTAATCAAACTATTTTTTTTAAAAGAATCATCTTTACATATTTTTCATCTCTTTCAAGTGTTAAATAATCTTCATTACTAATATTTGGAGGATATCTTTTTAGATCGCATAAAGGAAGAAAAACCCTGAGTATATATTAGAATAGATAATGTTATATAAATTCCTGTGATAGATTAAAATCATTTCCATTGCATGTTATATAAACAAAACACACCCCAAAAATCATCCTTATTGGGAAATTGGTCCCTTTATCCCTAGTCAGAGCCGCCACACCAAACGGAAAAGGTCTTGCTCTAAGGTCTAGACTGGGTGGTTTTCCCCCATGCTGTGGCAACGGAATTTTGAGGCCTCCACAAGATCTAGTCTAGTAATACATGATCCAAGACCTTATGGAAAAATGGAAGATAATCTAGAAAGACAATCTCTCAGCAGCCCTCATCAAACACTGGAAAAAACTCACTCATGTTGGCCTTAGTCTCAACAAGGAAGTCGGCTCCATAATTTACTATGTGGTCAGCTTAGAGGTTGGAACAATGCCCTATATATACTTCTGTTTTGTGGCCATTTAGAGAATAGGAATTCGGTGATCTCTGAACCAGAAGTGCGTATGTTTGAAGGGACAGAAAATGTGGATTGGTTTGGTCAAGTGCGGATGTTTGAAGGAACAATAGTTTTCAGATTCTTGAAAGGAATTTCAGTGCAGATGGTTGATAAGCTTAAATTATGTCTAAGATACATCCTTATGGTATCTTAGTGTAATAAATCATTGTGGTATTCTAGAACAGAAGTGCGGGCATATTGAACGAGCTTCAGAATTTTTTAAGGTACGTAATTCCAAGTGTTATCTCAAAAGGTGTTGCAGTATAGTAAAAGGAAATGCAGACTGTGTGTCAAAGTAAGTGTGGAAGTTTCAACATGATGAATTGAGTTAAAGGGCAGCATTGAAGTGCGGATTTATTTGATTTCAAGGGAAGCATTGAAGTATGGACTTATCTAAAAAAAAATTGCAGAGTATCTTGAAGTGAAGTTGTTGATCAGAGGTGATATTTGTATATATTTGGAACAGTGGTCAGCAAAGAGAAGATAATTTGTATTAAAAACCATCCCTCTAAATTCTCAACACCTAACACATAGGTCTCGTACTACTTTCACATAGATGGGGACATCCTTAATGGCTTGCAGCAGAGGGATCCTTATGTACGGATTCCTTAACTCCCTAAGAAAATCAGATCCAGGTTGTGAAATCATCCTAGTCTCAGCTAATCTTTACCGATTTAGAGGGTCCTGAGTCACTATAGCTGTTGGATTGGTTGTTACAGATGTGTCAGCATTATTTGAATCAATTTTTGCTGATGTATCAGCATTATTTGGTCATGTTCTGGTAGTTCCATCGAAATCCACCAGACCGTCTTTGGGTGATTCACATTCCTCTTCGGTAGTGATAGGGGAAGCTTTTGAATTTACTACTTTTCCTGATCGAAGGTGGATCCCATTGCATTCAAAAGGGGTAATGTAGTAGGTTTGGAAAGAAGTGGAAGCTTATAAATTTTGGGCTACCTTATTATTTGGGTTAGGATTAGACTATACAGGTAAATGGGGATGTATGGGAGGAGTAGTAGCAGATGATGCGAGAGGTGGAAACTATAGTTTTTGTTGCATTGGTAATGCAGGAGGTTTTCCCCAGTAATTCTGAGGCCAAGAGTACAACTATGATGGGGGATAATGAAAATGTGGAGAAGGATACCATTGATTCCATGGTGAAGGAAATTGAGCTGGAGGAGTAGTATACTACCATAGAAATTGTCTAGTATTATATACATTATTCCACAGATCAAAAGAAAAATCTTGGGACATACCTAGTGGTCATGGTTACCAAGGTTTCCTATATCCAATTAAGTAAGAAGACTGAACTTCCTCACCTGACTCTTTGAGTATTTCCTTCAGTTGTGGGAGCTCTGGGAAATTACCTGTAGAGTGCTCTAGGTCACAAATATTGCACAAGATAATGTTTTTGACTCTGCAATCCTTCAAGGAATGTTTATCTTTACATTTTAGAAGAAAACGCTCAAATCCCTATCAGCTTCGTCATATGCCTTATTTACTTGCATTGTTTTCAATTGGAAGGATAAGGTACTAAGAATATCGATCTTGATATTTTCAAACGAGTTTCCAATCTCAGCTCTAGTTACACCTCCATTTGTAGATTTCTGTATTCTAGCAGAGGTATCACGTGCCATGCTTCTTCCTCATGACGATCCTCATGAACACCTTAAGAAAATATTCATTATTTCTTCGTATGGCCCCTAAGATATATCCCCTTTCCCTAATGGATTCAGTATGTCAAGGAAGTCATCTCTCTTTCCTCGAATAAATATTGTTTTCAAAATATTTGGATCCAAATCACCATACTTAGACTTTTGTATATTATATTGGAACCGTTAATCATAATCATCCAAACTGTTAGGTCCCTATATTACTAGTATAGTCCCTTATTGTTGTTAGTGTAACCCCCTTATTGTTATTGTTGTACCCCTGTAACCCCCATATTGTTATTATTGTGCCCTTACATTATTATTGTTAGGTCGGCTAGGATTATATTGTGGCCTCATGGACTCCTATATATAGAAAGGAGATTTTGTCATTTGTATCATCCAAGAATTGTTCATTTATGTAATTTATTGGAGGTTTCCCCCTTGAAGTGGTTGATTTCTAAGGCGTTGATCTCTCTTTCTTCTATTTTTGGAGTTGGTTTCACAACATTTGGTATCAGAGCTTTGTATTCTAGGGTTTCACTACTCCAAACAAGTCATTGTGGAATTTTCACTATAACTTTTTTTCTACAAAGGTTAAGAAGCTGAAATCCTAAGGAACATCTTCAGAAAATTTCAGAGCTTGGTTCATAATAGTTTCAGAGATATGGTCTGTGGAAGTTAGGGCTTTTACAGGCTCCTGAATTTCATCTAAAAGAGGTGATCATGGGAAATCTTCATAACTCTCTCTCTGAGCTGTTAGTCATCAGTAATTTTTTTGATATCAAAGGATGACTAAATTGTAAAGCCTATATTTCTAGAAACATTGTGAGTTCTAGAAATCCCACTGCTTTGATTATCCTACACCTAACTGTTTCACTATAAACCTTATCTTCTGCTTTCTCAAATCCTGCCCTACTACAAAGGAAACTACATTTTCTAGGCCTGATATGCCTCATTTTCACTAGCTCACTTAACTCCTCATTCATCCCTATTTTTCCCTCCTCAGAACCCTTATAAACCCCCTTTATTCATCATTTTTGTCTTAAAAAAAAAACCCTTAGAACATGTTAAAACCATTTTACATTGTTTTATCCTAAATTTTTAAACCTATCAGAACTCCAAAAAATATCACAAAAACCCTATTTTTGTGTTAAAAGCCCACCCTTTACATATAAAGGCCTTAAGCCCCTTTTGTTGCTTAAGCCTTAGCCCCCTTATCCATGTGACCCAAAAAACCCGAATTTCCGCTACTCTCCTAAGCCCTTTTTCTTCTCGACCCCCAGTCCCCTCTGCCCCCACAGGACCATTCCCTACCGCTATTTCCTACGCCCCTTTCCTTCCCAACCCTCGGTCCTTCTACCCCCATAGGACCATTCTCTCGCCTATCTTCTAACCCCTTTTTCCCTTAAAAAATTACCCCGCACCTTCTTATTATTTAAAACCCCCCTACCTTGTATAAACCCCACCGCTTTGTTTCCCCCTTGGTCCTCTCTCGACCGTTGATCTCGAATCACAAGCCCTGATCCAACGGCCCTTATTTCATCACCCCTCATCCCATCTCCTAACCTGTTTCCTTGCTACCCGAAAAACTTGCTTGCGTCACTCCTCGGCCCCACCTTCCACTCAAATCACGTGCCCCAACCCCCGTCCACCACATGTACTCCTTTTCTCACCCCTCAAATCTACACACCATCCTCGGGCTCCACCCGCACCGTTTATCTCGCTCGTCAAGATCCGACGGCTCCAGTGCCATATCGCGTGGATTTCATCGTCGAGGTTTAATGACCCCATTCCATGGAAATGGGTGGTATTGGCCCAGACACATGCTGGCCAGTTTGTGGTATCGCGCAGCCCAGGGACAAAACCACTTACCGCCTATTGCCCATTCGAAAACCATGGTGTTTTTGAAAAACCACCTTTCCTCCTCTGCGCGCCAAAATTCAAAGTGTTTTCGCCTCTGACGGATTTTCCCCGTGGTTCTGCATATGGAACATTTCCCCTATGTTTCCTCCTCCTTTGAAAATCACCTTCGATGCTAATAAAACCCAAAAAAATGTAGTGTTATCCCCCCCTCCACAGGTTTTAAATAAATGTTTGTGTGTTTTTGTAGGTTTAATGGCAGCAATGCCCAAGGGGGCATTCAAAATGGTCAAAATTAACCTCTAGATGACGATCCAGAAGTAAATTCACATTAAAAGAGGCCTGAGGGGTTGTATAAAGGTTCAAACCCTTGATGAATCATGATCATCAATGGGTTATGAAACCCTCCAACGCATAAAGAACCCTCCCTGCATACAAAAGACGAACAAAACCAAGCAGTAGTAAAGACATGAAGAATAGAAGGCTTTTAGGGGCTAATCCGAGATCAAAGACAAGTTAAAAGGATTAGGCCTTTAAAACAGTGATTAAATATGAAATTCAAAGGCTTAAAGCATAAAGGATAAATGAATAAACAGTAAGCAGAAACATAGATTAAAGCAGTAAATCATAGTATCAAGGATAAATCAAGGTTTAACGGTCCTAAAAGTAGATTTTTGATTAAAACAAAGGCAAATAACCCAATGACAACCTCGAATGATTCAACAAAGAAACAGTTACTCCTCCAAAAGATCAAACTGCCACCTATAGCAGGTTTCCTTTACACAAAGGCATTTGGGCAGTTATTACATAGTCAGAAGATATTTTTATCTGTCAAGGCAGTTATTGTAATAGTTAAGAATAGGCCTTAAAGTCAAACTTTTCACTCGTTTTCCCTTAGAAGTTAAGACAAAGTTATTGAAACAAAGAAGTAGCTGCAGATATTCTTGCCTTAAGCCTTGCATGGTTTTCAAGGTCAGGAATGCATTTACTCTATAATTAATGATACCCAAACCCTATCTTAACCTCACCTCCTCATTTGGAGCATAAAAAATGCATTTGAACTCATTGTATTGTTGGCAGTTGATGACTCTTTGAAGTAATACATAGTCTCTTGGAAGTTGTCGAAGGAAATTGATGTTGTGGATCTTGTGGATGCCCTGATTTTTGTTGATGGAGGAGGCTAGATCACTGGATCCCTGAGCTTGGTTGTTGGTGAAGTACTTCTATCTGTTATTTTTATTTCCTATTTTCATTATGTTCCATCTTTCTTTGTTACAGTAGAGTAAAAGTTTTAGGCCAAGAAATGTCTTTTGAAAGCACCTTAGTTCTGTTTACTCTTCACTGTCTTAATGTTTTCTTCTGCAAGGTCTGATTGGAGGATTCTTAACTGCCCTTGAGTTCCATCATGCTTGTAATCTTAGAAATGATTCAATACAATATAACCAAGGAGTCTCCCTTTTGGTAAGTCCATATCCCTTCGAGTACGGTTTGAGAGGTTGTTTTTAGGAATGATTTCAATCGAGTGAAACCAGGGAAATTAAGTGGTGAGTCCATGCTCCTTTGAGTACAATTTGAGATATTGTTTCTAAAGATCTTTTCAAAGTATGCTAAGTAGAGTCTAAACCAGGGAAGTCTATGGTATGCCCTATCCTCTGGACTGCCTCAAAAGGTTACTTTAAAGATTCCTAAAGAGTTGGTCAAAATCAGATTAGATTATTTCTGTTTGATCATAGGCTGCTATTACTGTTCATCTTATATGTTTTCTTATCTGAAAGTAGTCTTTTGATTGCTAGATTGTTGTCTAAAAGGTTTGCTTATTAAAATTTTGTCCAAAGAAGTCTATGGTTTGCCCTATCCTTTGGCTTGCTTCAAAACAAATTCCTTGAAAGATGTTTCTTGTTTAAATTACATGATAAAGAATTCTTAATTGCTCTTTGTCCTACTTTTCATTCTTATCCTTGATGTTCACCTCATAATCCTAAACTTCGAAGATCCATTGGCCAAGTTATATTTTCCCTATGATACTCCCTGATCCTTTGATGAACTCACCATGACTTTTACTTGACTCCATTGCCCAATGAATTAAATATTTTCCCATTATATCTACACTCTTTGATCATCATACCCAACCAAACAAACAACAAAACCTCATACTTCATAACTAGCCTAAAATTAACCTTCAAAAGCAAACAAGCACACATATTTGCAAACAAACTGAGAGATCCCTCTCTCAGTCTAGGAAGGCTAGGTCCTATAACTCTAAAGATTGGTTACATGTTGCCTTGTCATTTGGTATGCCAATCTGCCAAATCACACGACTCCAACATTCTGGTGATCAAGATGGGACTTCTGAGAATAATCATGCTTAAACATACCTCAAAAGACTCAGAAACCCTTGACTAAATAACATCTGGTGGTTTATCTACCACCTCATCGCCATACCAACATTCTGGCTATCACAATGGGACCTTTTGAGTACAGTCCCTAGATAAAACACTCAGTATTCATCCAGTGAACCATAAATTCCTTTAAGCACTACCAACTCAATGATAATCATGATGAAGCCTTCTGAATCAGTGACAATCTATGTATACCTTAGGATTCTAGAAACCCTCATCAAACCTTAAAGGATTCGAGCTATCAGCCATAGAGTAGACTTTGTTTGCTTCACCATCTTAGCTACATGATGAATCAGGTATAGAATACTCTTACAAACCATATAACCATATAAAACTCAGAAAAAATCCAAAAATACTCCTAGATTTGCTTTTATTACTTATTGGTGGTGGACCATAACATATTTTACCTTCAAAAGAGCTAAAACTTTCCACCTGGTGACTCCACTAGCCCTAGTAAGCCTATTACATGACTACTGCACTTACATTTCCTTAAGATTGTATCAAATCAGTCCCAAGAATTTTAGAAGCCTAGTCCCATATTCTAGAAGAGTACTAAACACTCAGAGAGGTCCAACTTCTGAAAACAATCCTTATACTTTCAGCCTCTCTTAAAATTTTGAACTTGAAATATGGCTTCACATAGGATCAATACCAAATCTCATCCAAACCCTAATCCTCCTACAATAGTTGATGATCCAGAAAATATTTTGTGGAAAACTTCTAAAGCTAGAAATTTAACTACTAATAGGACTATCCAAAGAACAAGATATGTCCCTGAAAACCTTACAATCTTGAAATATCCTCACTTTAACTTGTCTCATACAAAGAGCCTATTCAGAGCCAAGTCATATAGTGATATAAACCAAGCTAACCTTGAGCCCACAGATTTGCATCAGAGTTTTAGTAGAGAAGCCTCCCCTTCCACTCCACCTGATTTTTAGCTTCTCCATCACTTTAGCTCCTTCCATAACAAATCTGCTCAAAATCATTTTGTTGGTCCTAATACTTCCAATACACCCATCCATACTTCTACTATTAAAAACACTCCATTTCATCCCACTTTCCCTTTCACAAATCCACCTCTTGTAAATCCACCATTTTTTCCTATCATGGCTACATTGTATGCCCCATTAGTGTTACCACAACCTCTGGTTCCCTTACCAAATGATTACCAATCCAGAATTCCCCATTTCACTCGAACTGAATCTACTATTGCTCAAAATCATGTAGATAAAATGGATGATGCTTTTTATTACATGGAAATAGAAGAAGAGACCATTAAGATGAGAATCGTTGCCCAAATTTTAGGAGGAGAAGCCAAAAAATGGTTTAAAATCTTAACTCCTAATACCATAAATGATCTCCCTTATTTGTACCAAACATTCATAAATAAATGGGAAATAAAAAAGAATGCTCTCCAAATCCTTTCTGAATATAGCAACCTCAAAAGAAACACTGGGGAAAGTGTCCAAGATTATTTTACTAGATTCAATAGTGTTTACAATGCACTCCCCCCGAACATGAAACCTCCACTAGGCTTGGCCTTAGCCAAATTTCCTGAAGGCTTTGATCTAGACATGGCATACCAGTTAAGAGAAAGAGACCCCTTAACCTTAGAAGATATGCAAAGGGGATCCATAAGTGTAGAGGAAAATCTGATTGAGAAAGAGCTAGGTTGAAATAAGAGAAAAGAGTTACATACAAAGATGAAACAATGGAATCAACCTCATAATCTAATGCCAAAATTGACAACTTAGTAAGGGTAATGGAAAGACTTCTTGAGAAAATAAACTTAAATGATAAAATGCCTCCAAGAGAAAACCATGTTAATCCCCAAAACAGAAATAGAAATCCTAATTTCAAAAGAGACCCTATTCAAGATATACAAAGAGATAATGATCAACATATTAGGCCTCCCTTTCAACAAAACTATGTAGACCAGGAAGAAGAAAGGGAAACTGACAGGTTGGAAGAAAGTCATGTGAATTTGATAGGATCTGACATTGAGACTGATGTTTTTCTCACTGAAGAAGATCAAGGATTCTTCTCCTCAGAACAAACTAAAAACCATCATGATGATTCTGAAGATTACCAATTGGGGTATGAAAATGCAATTACGGAGGTAAAAAAAGAGTATGATCTTAGAAGAAAAGGGAACCCAGAAATTTCCAATGATAAAAACCCAAACTCTGCTGTTAGGAAAACTTCAGAAAATATTCCCAAAAAGACAGCAAATATTAGTAACACTTTGACTAAGAAATTTGACTCAAACAAGGACAAAACCATTCAACAAAGTGTTAATCAAAGCTGCCCTAGTACTTCTGCTAGTGGCCCTGAGAAATATGTCCTAAAAAATAGTCCTAATAAAATTCAGCAAGTCAGAATTGCTTAAAAGAATATTGACAAATCAGATGTAAATATCTCGAAATCATTAGTCCCTTTCAGCCTTGAGGGTGAAATTGCCAAGATCAAAATTAGCATACCCCTAGCTGAATTAGTAACCCAGGATGTATATAAAAACCAAGTTTTGAAAGCTTTGAATATAGACAATGAAACTGATACTTTGAACTTGACAGATGATAAACCAGAATTATTGTTTGGCCCTGAAGTAGAAGGAACCATTCCTCCATTTTATGTCAGCTTGAATATATATGATTACAGCTTACACAATGCCATGCTAGACTTTGGTGCCTCTCACAATATTATGCCAAAAGTGTTGATGGAGAGATTAGGCCTAGAGATTACTAAACCTTGCAAGGATCTATATTCCTTTGATTCAAGCAAAATTAAATGTTTAGGTTTGATCAAGGATTTATGTGTCAATCTGGCACAAATTCCTGCTAAGGGTCTAGTTATGGACATAGTAGTTGTTGACATTCCCCCAAAGTATGGCATGCTTTTATCTAGATCATGGGGAGCTAAACTTCAGGAAAGCCTTTAAATGGACATGTATTATGCTACCATTCTAGTTTTTAACCAAACTAGAAGATTATACAAAGAATCTCATATATGAAATTTATGGTAAGTAACATAGATAGGCCAAACAACACTCCTGTTTACTCTATTTATTCAGATTTAGACTCCTTTATTTTATACAATGAAGATGAAATCAGCCAACAAGAAAGGGAAAATGAGATGGAGTTAAGTTCACCTAAACAATTAAATCAGTCACCAAAAGAAGAATCTAACAGCCCTAACCTTAGCAGCCCTGAACAGAAAAATGACCATGGATATAAAATAGAAACACTAAATGGGAAATGAGCTTTGATGGCTCTTGTAGCAAATCAGGTTCTGGAGTAGGTGTATGGATACACAATATAAATAAAGGACATTCTTATAAACTTTATTTTCCATGCACCAATAACATTGCAAAATATGAAGCCCTCCTCCTTGGACTATGTTTTCTCAAAGATTTAGGAGCCAAGAAAATATCAGTCCAAGGAGATTCAAAGATAACTATTAGGAAAATAAAAGGGGAGTATTCAGCCAAAAACCCAAGATTAAGAGAATATAGGAATGCTTCCCTAGGGCTCTTAAAAACCTTTGAAAAATATGAACTCACTTTCATCCCTAGAGCTCAAAACCACCTTGCAAATGAACTTTCCTTTGATGCCAACAATTTCCAAATACCCCCATAAATGAAAAGTTTAATGTCAAAGTAAAAAATAGGCCTACAGTCCCTGGCAATGAGAACTATTGGAAAGTGTTTGAGAATGACAATCACATTGATGATTTCCTGCAATCAAGAATTGATTTTTTTGAAACAAAACCTAGCACAAGCCATGAAAAATACTATTCTGATGAAGAAAAAAACCATGAAATAAAGCTGTCCTCTACTGCTGATATAAACCAACTTGAACATCTTTATAAAGCAAAATTACTAAAAAAACTAGACCAGAAGGACCTTGAAATTTTACAAATTGAAAATGATTCAATACCAAGGGGCCTTGCACCATTAGAAAAGCTTTTTGACTTCAATTATGTAGCTAAAAAACCAAAGATAGAGCCTACAGAAGCTAATATAGAAGAACATAACATAGGCAGCATAAATGAACCCAAAATGATTAAGTTATCTAGCATTCTTCCTACTCCTATGAAACAAGAAGATATTGAACTTTTCAAGGAGTACAAAGATGTGTTTGCATGGGGTTACAAAGATCTAAAATCATATGATACCAGCATTATTCAACATAAAATTCCTCTTAAGGAAAATAAAAAACCTTTCAAGAAAAAACTAAGAATGATAAACCCTGTTCAATTACCTTTACTTGAGAAAGAGATCAAGAAGATGCATGATGCTGGAATCATAGTTCCACTTAAATACTTACAGTGGGTTTCCAACCGTGTGTCTGTTAGGAAGAAGACCGGGGAAATCAGGCTTTGCATTGACTTCAGAAATCTAAATAGAGCCTCCCTAAAAGATAATTATCCCTTGCCTAAAATGGACCATATACTTCAGAAGGTGGTTGGATCTAAAAGACTATCACTGTTGGATGGTTTTTCAAGCTACAACCAAGTACTAGTACTCCCAAGTGACCAACACAAAACTGTTTTTACCACACCTTGGGGTACATTCATGTATGTTAAAATGCCATTTGGTTTGATGAACGCAGGGGCCACATTCCAAAGGGCCATGGACATAGATTTTTCAGAAGACATAGGCTTTTTCATAATCATTTACCTTGATGAAATCACTGTTTTCTCCAAAACTGATAAGGAAAATTTGATTCATTTAAGAAAAGTTCTTGAGAAATGTAGAAAATATGGCTTATCTTTGAATCCGAAAAAAGACACTCTTTGGTCTCCAAGAAGGGAAACTTCTTGGCCACATAATTTCTAAAGAGGGAATCAAAGTAGACCCTAAAAGGATTGAAGGCATATTGAAAATCAGCCATCCTAGAAACCTTAAGGAATTGCAATCTTTCACTGGGAAGATCAATTTTTTGAAAAGGTTCATCCCCAACCTTTCTAAACTTTTAAGGAATATCACAAATATGCTCAAAAAGGAAGCAGGGGTTAAATGGACCATAGAATCCAAACAATCATTTGAACTGGTTAAACAAGCTCTTACTCAAACACCAGTCCTTATTAGTCCTGATTTCACTAAGGATTTCTACATTTTCTCTTTTGCCTCTGAACATAAAATTGCTGCAGTATTACTGCAAAAGAATAATGCATGGAAAGAACAACCAATATCCTTTTTCAGTAGAGCCTTAAGAGATGCTCCACTCAAATATAATATCATGGAGAAATAGGCCTTAGCCTTGGTAAAAGCACTGAAAGACTTCCGAGTCTACATTTTACATTCTCACATAATTGCTTTTGCTCCACATACTATTGTCAAGGACATTCTAAATCAAGACCCTAATGGTAAAAGGGGAAATGGATTGCAATCATCTTAGAATATGATTTATAAATTAGGCCTACCAAGCTGATTAAAGGACAAGGATTAGCAAAACTCATGGCAGAATCTAATTTCCAAGCATTAGATATAAACATGGTTGATGTTTTGGAAGAAACAGAAGAATTCACAGCTCCATACATTGAAGAAATATTTTTGAATTCTCCTTGGTATGCTGATATCATTTATGTGATTCTCTATCTTAATACTCCTCCTTCTTTATCAATGACTAAAGCTAGATTCTTGAAACATAAAGCTTTAAATTATTGCATTTTGGATGGAGTGTTATATTGGAAAAATGCTATTGGCATATTGCTTAAATGTTTTCCTGAGAATGATGCAAGAAAGATCATGCATGAGCTGCATGAGGGAGAATGTGGAGGCCATCTTTACTGGAAGACCACAACAAATAATATTCTCAGAGCTGGCTACTATTGGCCCACCCTTTTCCCAAATACTCAAAAACTAATCATGACTTTCCATAAGTGTCAATTTTTTTATGGCAAGAGGAAACTCCTACCTTTACCTTTACATCCCATCGTTATTGAGGCTCCCTTCCAGCAATGGGGTTTAGAATTTATTGGAGAAATTCACCCAACCTCATCTTCCCAACATAAGTAGATCCTAACTACTACAGATTACTTTACCAAATGGATAGAAGCTATCCCTTCCATGAATGCTACTGACTCTATCATTATCAAGTTCCTTGAATCCAACATACTATCCAGATTTGGTTATCCTAGAAAAGTCATTACAGACAATGCTTCTGCCTTCAAATCCAAGAAAATGTTTGACTTCTTCTATAAATACCATATCACTTAAGGCCATTCCACAGCTTACTATCCCCAAGGAAATGGCCTAGCTGAATCTTCCAATAAAAGCCCAATCAATATTATCAAAAGATTGTTGGATCAAAATCAGAAATCATGGCATAGTAAGTCTGTTCATGCATTATGGGCTGATAGACTGACTACCAAGAAATCAATAAATATGTCCCCCTATCAGCTGGTATATGGTCTAGATGCAATCTTCCCTACATCTTTGGGAGTTCCAGTCATGAAACTTCTCTAAGAAGTACAAACAAAAGAAAATGATATGCAGAGAAGGCTGAATCAAACCATTCATCTACAACAAACAAGAGAATAAGTATACAAAAGGACACAAGCATTTCAAGAAAACATCAAGAAAATCTTTGACAGAAGAACCAAAGCTAATAATTTTCAAGTTGAAGATACAGTTCTGAAGTGGGATTCAAGGAGGCAAGATAAAGGTAAACATGGAAGTTTGAGAATTTATGGAAAGGGCCTTATATCATTCACTCAATTAGGGGTCATAATGCTTTCTTCTTAGAAGGACTGAATGGAGAAGAGCTATTTGAAGGCCCTGTCAATGGCAGGATGCTTAAACATTATTTTTGTCAAGAGTCCTAGATTGAAAGACTTCATTCATTATACATAACATAGCATGAGAATAATCAAAGAAAGTACAAAAACAATAAAAGAAAACAAAAGGAAAGGAGGGAAAATTCAAAAGAGGTACAACCCCATACCCAAAAAACAAAACTGCTAAAAGTGTGCAAGTCTAAATGTCACTGCTAATTCAAAAATGATACCTTGTTCAGTCATCTAGCCTAATCATGGTTGAACATGCTTTAAATTTATGTTGATAAGTTAATAGAAGCAATTATTGTCAAGATTATTTCAGACTTAGCTTATCAGAAGAGGATAGATTAGGAGAATATGAAGATGTTGGTTCCACATGCTCAAAACAAAACCAAAGAGATAGATAAGGATGCATTACTAATGACAAATCACAGCCTTATCTTTCTGAATTTAATTTATGCAAATAATGTTTGTGTGCAACTTGTTCCAAATGCCACAACCATGGTTAATCAGACTGTCTAATCCTTATTTGAACCATGATTTAAATTTCATGTCAATAGCTAGAGAATCAAGACTGCCAAACAGTTTAATCTTGGCAGCCAAGTAGTTTAGGCAGAAAATAAAAGAGTTCAACAGTTTAACCCGAACTCTTGGAAGAAATAAGGATACGAAGAGATAGTTTATTTCCTTTTTTCAAAAATAAAAAATGTCAAGGAGTTTTCCAGTTCAAATGCACTCAAAAATAATAAAAAATGATAGGCAAGTAGGATTGGGTAGGTAGAAAGGCCGTGTGAAAGGAATCATATATTACAGATTGTTAAAAAGTTGTCATTTCAGAGAAATATTGGAAAATGAAAAGAAGGGAAATATGCCCAATGGACAAGGAACTGATCTGCTGAAACTCAGAGATTTCATGAACTGAGTTTCTAGACACCTTGAAAAGAAATATGCCCTCCCCAAGTGGAGCCACTGTTAGCCATCAGTAATTTTGCTGATATCAAAGGATGACTAAATTATAAAGCCTAGATTTCTAGAAACATTGTGAGTTCTAGAAATCTCACTGCTTTCATTATCCTACACCTAACTGTTTCACTATAAACCTTATCTTCTGCTTTCTCAAAGCATGCCCTACTACAAAGGAAACTACATTTTATAGGCCTGATCTGCCTCATTTTCACTACCTCAATTACCTCCTCATTCATCCCCATTTTTCCCTCCTCAGAACCCTCATAAACCCCCTTCATTCATCATTTTTGTCTATAAAAAAAAGCCTTAGAACATGTAAAAACCCTTTTACATTGTTTTATCCTAACTTTTAAAACCTATTGGAACTCCAAAAAATATCACAAAAACCCTGTTTTTGTGTTAAAAGCCCACCCTTTACATATAAATTCCTTAAGCCCCTTTTTCCGCTTAAGCCTTAGCCCCCTTATCCATGTGACCCAAAAAACCTGACTCTCTGCTACTCTCCTAAGCCCTTTTTCTTCTCAACCCCCGATCCCCTCTACCCCCATGGGACCATTCCCTACCGCTATTTCCTAAACCCCTTTCCTTCCCAACCCCTAGTCCTTATACCCCCAGAGGACCATTCCCCCGCCTATCTTCTAACCCCTTTTTCCATTAAAAACTTACCCCACCCCTTCTTATTGTTTAAAACCCCCTTGCCTTATATAAACCCCACCACTTTGTCTCCTCCCGGGTCCTCTCTCGACCATTGATCTCGGATCATAAGCCCTGATCTAACGACCCTTATTTCATCACCCCTCATCCCATCTTCTAACCTGTTTCCCTGCTACCCAAAAAATTGCTTGCATCACTCCTCGGCCCCACCTTCCACTCAAATCCTACGCCCTAACCCCCGTCTGCCACCTGTACTCCTCTTTTCACCCCTCAAACCTACACACCATCCTCGGGCTCCACCCGCACTGTCGATCTCGCTCATCGAGATCTGGCGGCTCCAATGCCATATTGCGTGGATTTCTTTGCTGTGGTTTAATGACCCCATTCCACGTGAAATGGGCAGTATTGGCCCAGACACATGGTGACTATTTTGTGGTATCGCGCAACCCAAGGCCAAAACCACTTATCACCTGTTGCCCACGCGAAAACCACGTTGTTTTTGCAAAACCACATTTCCTCCTCTGCTCGCCAAAATTCAAAGTTCTTTCCCCTCTAATGGATTTTCCCCATGGTTCTGCATATGGAACCTTTCCCCTTTGTTTCCTCCTCCTTCACAAATCACCTCCGATGCTCAAAAACCCAAAAAAATGCAGTGTTATCCCCCCCTCTGCAGGTTTTAAATTAATGTTTGTGTGTTTTTGCAGGTTTAATGACAGCAATCCACAAGAGGGCATTCCAAATGGTCAAAATTAACCTCTAGATGACGATCCATAAGTAAATTCACATTAAAAGAGCCCCGAGGGGTTGTATGAAGATTCAAACCCTCAATGAATCATGATCATCAATGGGTTATGAAACCCTCCAACGCATAAACAACCCTCCCTACATACAAAAGACGAACACAACCAAGCAGTAGTAAAGACATCAAGAAAAAAAGGCTTTTAGGGGCTAATCTGAGATCAAAGACAATTTAAAAGGATTAGGCCTTTAAAACAGTGATTAAATATGAAAGTCAAAGGCTTAAAGCACAAAGGATAAATGAATAAACAGTAAGCAGAAATAGAGATAAAAGCAGTAAATCAAAGTATCAAGGATAAATCAAGGTTTAAAGGTCCTAAAAGCAGATTTGTGATTAAAAAAAAGGCAGATAACCCAATGACAGCCTCGAATGATTCAACAAAGAAACAATTACTCCTCCAAAAGATCAAACTGCCACCTATAACAGGTTTCCTTTACACAAAGGCATTTGGGCAGTTATTACGTAGTCATAAGATATTTTTATCTGTCAAGCTAGTTATTGTAATAGTTAAGAATAGGCCTTAAAGTCAAACATTTCACATGTTTTCCCTTAGAAGTTAAGATAGATTTATTGAAACAGAGAAGTAGCTACAGATATTCTTGCCTTAAGCCTTGCATGGTTTTCAAGGTCAGGAATGCATTTACTCTGTAACTAATGATACCCAAACCCTATCTTAACCTCACCTCCTCATTTGGAGCATAAATAATGCATTTGAACTCATTGTATTGTTGGCATTTGATGACTCTTTGAAGTAATACATAGTCTCTTGGAAGTTGAAGGAAATTGATGTTGTGGATCTTGTGGATGCCCTGATTTGTTTGTTGATGGAGGAGGCTAGATAATTGGATCCCTAAGCTTGGATATTGGTGAAGTAATTCTATATATTATTGTTATTTCATGTTTTCATTATGTTCCATCTTTCTTTGTTACAGTAGAGTAAAATTTTTAGGCTAAGAAATGCCTTTTGAAAGCACCTTAGCTCTGTTTACTCTTCACTATCTTAATGTTTTCTTCTGCAAGGTCTAATTGAAGGATTCTTAATTTCCCTTCAGTTCCATCTATGCTTGTAATCTTAGAAATGATTCAATAGAATATAACCAAGGAGTCTCCCTTTTGGTAAGTCCATATCCCTTCGAGTACGACTTGAGAGGTTGTTTTGAGGAATGATTTCAGTAGAGTGAAACCAGGGAAATTAAGTGGTGAGTCCATGCTCCTTTGAGTGCAATTTGAGATATTGTTTCTAAAGATATTTTCAAATTATTCTAAGTAGATTCTAAACCAGGGAAGTCTATGGTATGCCCTGTCCTTTGGACTGCCTCAAAAGGTTACTTTAAAGATTCCTAAAGAGTTGGTCAAAAGTAGATTAGATTATTTCTGTTTGATCTTAGGCTACTCTTACTGTTCATCTTATATGTTTTCTTATCTGAAAGCAGTCTTTTGATTGTTGGATTGTTGTCGAAAAGGTTTGCTTATTAAAATTTTGTCCAAAGAAGTCTATGGTTTGCCCTATCCTTTGGCTTGCTTCAAAATAGATGCCTTGAAATATGTTTCTTGTTTAAAGTACATGATAAGAATTCTTAATTTCTCTTTGTCCTACTTTTCATTCTTATCCTTGATGTTCACCTCATAATCCTAAACTTTGAAGATCCATTGGCCAAGTTATATTTTCCCTATGATACTCCTCGATCCATTGATGAACTCACCATGAATGTTACTTGACTCCATTGCCCAATGACTTAAAGATTTTCCCATTCTATCTACACTCTTTGATCATCATACCCAACCAAACAAACAAAAAAACCTCATACTTCATAACTAGCCTAAAATCAACCCTCAAAAGAAAATAAGCACACATCTTTGCAAACAAACTGAGAGATCCCTCTCTGAGTCTAGGAAGGCTAGGTCCTAGAACTCTAAAGATTGGTTACATGTTGCCTTGTCACCTGGCATGCCAATCTGTCAAATAACAGGACTCCAACATGAGCATCGGATTGGAATTATGTAAAGAGTGGACGCAATTACATGGACTGTAGTTTTCTTTCTATCAATTTCAAAGCTGATGGAGGAAATAGTGACACGTGGAAAGTCATAGAAGTTCGCTCTACTGAACCAGTCCATAAATAGGCATTGTGGGAGATTCGACATAACTTTGTCTTGAAGAATCCAAATCAGGTCAGACCTATGGCATTCGAAAGAGGATTCAGAGGGCTCCCTCAGGGCCAAATTTCAGATATTGAAGATCCGAAATCACAGAGATAATTCAGTTTCAATATTGAGCTCCTCAAAACCAAGAAAAATGTGTGTATTTTTTTTCAAATTGCATAAGTCTTGTGTAAAAAGTCAGTTTGAAGTGATTCCAAGGGCCTATTGAGCATATATTTCAGTATTGGGTTCTGAAATGTCTCCTAAAAATAATTCAACACCCATTAAGCCCTCATAATACTCTACTATGACTCATGAAGATGAAGAATTTCAACATGATCTATCAAAATTACAAGAGAAAGTGCACCAAATTTCTCTCTCGCAAAGAGCAACAAAAAATGAAATGGAAGTTTTAAAGAAAGTCGTGGAAGCGAAGATGGATGTTTTGAAGAATAATATGGATGGTTTGAAGAAAGGCATGGAAGCTAAGATGGATGGCGTGGAAGCTAAGATGGAGGACATGGAAGAAAAAAATGAAAGACAACATGGAGAACATGAAGAATGATCTAAAAGCAGACATGGAAGGTTTGAAAAAGTTGATACAAGAAATTATTCCTAATGGCGAAAATATATTAGAGGAAACTCATGTTGAGAACAAAATTAATGTTAATAGTGATTTCATAAACTCTAATGTTGGATTGAAGAACCACCATATTCCAAAGATGGATATGAGGAAGTTTGATGGGAAGGATCTCGTAACATGGATACTACAGATGGAGCAATATTTTGATCTCACTAATGTGCAAAACACACAAAAGGTACGCATTGAAACTTTACATTTAGAACAAAATACATTTTTATGGTATCGATGGCTTTGCTCCCGTAAAAAAATTGTTACTTGGTCAATTTTTACGGAGGAAATGATAGCACATTATGAGGATACATAGAGAAACACCTTCTTTAGCCAATTGATAAATCTCAAACAAAAGGGTTCAGTGGTGGAGCACATTGAGGACTTCCAAAAATTGAATATAAGGGTAACTGATATTCCAGAGGAACACAGGATTGATGTATTCATAGGGACTTTAAAGGAAAACATCCAACATGAAGTTCATGTTTGGGAACCTGATTCATTGGAGAAGGCATTCAGGTTGGCAAGAAAAATTTAATTTAAAATTATGGCGACAAGGAAGCCTACCAATCACATCTATAAAGATGGAAGTTTTGCTACTCCTAAACTTCCACAACCTACAAGGTTGACACCACAACAATTGGAAGAAAAAAGAGCAAAAGGGATTTGCTACAGTTGTGATAGCAAATACACTAAAGGTCATAAGTGCGCTGAGAAGAAATTATTTTACATAGACTGTGAAGAGGAGGAAGAAAATGAACAAAAAACTTTAAAAGTAGAGGATATACACCAGGAAGCAACCCTAGAAGAAGAAGAAATGAGTTCGACCATATCATGTAATGCATTGGCAGGAATTACCACTCCTCAAACTCTCAATATAGAAGGAAATATCAAGAAGAAAAAGGTAATAGTTTTGATTGATTCGGGTAGTACCCATAATTTTATTCACTGTAAGGTAGCCAAGGAATTGAATTGTTTCCTATACCCAGCACCAGAATATCAAGTGATGGTTGCAAATGGAGGAACTATAAAAAGCTCTGGAAAATGCCATAATATAAAGCTAGCCATGGGGGGATATCTATTGAATATTCCAATGCTTTCCATCCCAATGGGAGGTGCTGATGTTGTACTAGGAGTACAATGGTTACAATCTTTGGGGACAGTAGCTTTTAATTTTGAAGAACTTTTCTTGAAATTTTTTCAGAAGGAAAGGAAATTGAATTACAGGGTATCACAGGGAAGCCAGGAAAGATAATAAGCTCTAATGTCATGACAAATCTTCTGAAGAAATAACAACAAGGCGTAATTGCACAATTATGCTCACTAGAAGTTCCAACATCAAAATCATCTATTTCTCCATATCTCCAAAAAGTCTTGGAAAATCATTCCAAGGTGTTTGATACTCCCAAAGGACTCACACCTATTCGTGATCATGATTATTAGTGTTCCTCCAAACATCAGGCCTTATAGATATCCTTATGTCCAAAAGAGCGAAATTGAATGTATGATTGTAGAAATGTTAGAGGTTGGTATAATTCAACCTAGTCAAAGTTCTTTCTTTGCTCCAATAGTATTGGTGCACAAGAAAGATGGATCATGGCGCATGTGTCTGGATTATAGGGAGCTCAATAAGCTCACTATTAAAGATAAATTTCTCATTCCTGTGATTGATGAATTATTGGATGAATTACATGGAGCAATTTATTTTACCAAGTTGGATCTTTGTTCAGGATATCATCAAATTAGAATGAATACTGAAGATATTCCGTAATATCATTTGAACTCATTAGGGTCATTAAGAATTTTTGGTTATGCCTTTTGGCCTTACCAATGCACCTTCTACATTTCAAGGGTTGATGAATTCCATTTTCAAACCCTTCCTTAGAAAATTTGTGCTAGTATTTTTTGATGATATACTAATCTACAACAGGTCTTGGAAGGATAATGTTCAACATGTTGGCAGGGTGCTCAAACTATTGGAGGAGAAACAATTATATTCAAAAACATCCAAATGTTTCTTTGGATTACAAGAGGTGGAATATTTGGGTCATATTGTATCTCACGAGGGTTTTAAGGTAGACCATAAAAAAATTAAATCCATTAAGGAATCGAAAGTCCCCACAACCATAAAGCAGTTCCGCGGATTTCTCGGGTTAACAAAGTACTATTGCAAGTTTGTTAAGAATTATGGGAGAATAGCATCACCTCTAACAACATTATTGAAGAAAGATGCATTTTCATGGACTCCCAAGGCAACTAAGGCCTTTGAACATCTTAAAGAGGCAATGTGCCTAACACCAGTCTTAGCTATGCCAGACTTCACAAAAACCTTTATTGTGGAATGTGATGCCTCATGAAATGGAATTGGTGTTGTTTTAATGCAAGAAGGAATACCCATTGCTTTTGAATTTTTTTCAATCAAAGGAAAGTATTTACAAAAGGCTATTTATGAGAAGGAAATGTTCTCAATACTACATGCACTAAATAAATGGAGACCTTACCTAATGGGAAGACACTTCAAGGTAAAAACTGATCATGATAGTCTTAAACACTTTTTGGAACAAAGACTATCTTCATAAGAGCAGCAAAAATGGGTCACAAAGATGTTGGGATATGACTTTGAAATCATCTACAAAAAAGGGAAGCTAAATGTTGTTTTAGATGCACTCTCAAGAAAGGATGAAGAAGTGGAAGAATTGCTTTTTTCCATTTCAATTATCCAACCCGATTGGATAACTGAAGCAAGAGATGAATGGAAGAAGGCCGAAGAAGTGTGGACACTCATTCAAAAGTTGCAGCAAGATCCTAGTACATCTGATACATTTATTTGTAAAAATGATTCCTTATGGTACAAATATCGCTTATATATTTGCAAGAATTCCCAACTAAAACAAAAGATTCTTTTGGAATTGCACACTTCTCCTTTAGGAGGACACTCGGGATTTTTAAAAACTTACCATAGGGTGAAGAAAGAATTTTTTTGGGATGGCCTTAAATCTGATATTTAAAAGTTTGTGGTAGAATGTTTGGTTTGCCAGCAAAATAAAGTTGAGACAATTAAGACCCCGATTCTTCTACAACCTTTATCCATGCCAAGTCAACGTTGGGAGGAGATTGCAATGGATTTTATCACAGGTTTACCTAAGTCCGAAGGAAGGAGTGTCATCATGTTGGTAGTTGATAGACTTACCAAGTATGCACAATTTTGTGCATTATCTCATCCATTTAAAGTGGGTATAGTTGCTACTGCATTTATGGAAACAATTCAAAAGCTACATGGAAACCCAGAGGTTATTGTAAGTGACAGAGATCCCATTTTTACAGGAAATTTTTGGATGGAATTATTTTCTTGTTTGGGTACTCAACTAGCTCATAGCTCATCTTATCATCCTCAATTACATGGTCAAACAAAGATAGTGAATAAATGTTTGGAAGGATATCTTCGTTGTTTTTTATCTGATAAGAAAGCAAAATGGGTCGAGTGGTTACCTCTAGCTGAATGGAGGTATAACACTTCCTTCCATACTGAAACAAAAATGACCCCATTTATGGCACTTTATGGATATCATCCACCATCCATCACATCTTCTTTAAGGGAAAATTCTAGGGTTCAAGCAGTGGAGGACCACATCGAGCATCAACAAGAAGTTCTCCAACTCTTAAAGGATAACCTAAATTTGGCACAAAATCAAATGAAACAACAAGCATATCAACATCGTAGTGAGAGAAGTTTTGATGTGAGAGACTGGGTATTTTTATGGCTACAACCATACAAACAAATGTCCCTCAAGCAAGCTAAGAAGGATAATAAATTATCGCCAAAGTACTATGGTCCTTATAAGGTGTTGCAAAAGATTGGTACTATGGCATACAAATTAGAGCTTCCTACTTTGCGAGTGCATCCAGTTTTCCATGTTTCATGCTTAAAAAAGGTTTAGGGGACAAACTTCCAGTTCAAACAATATTTCCAGAACTTGATGAGGAAGGAAAAACCATATTGGAACCTGAAGCAGTCACGGAAACAAGAACTCGACATCTACGAAATCGATCAATTTCAGAGTATCTCATCAAATGGAAGAACTTACCCACTGAAGATTCTACATGGGAGGATGAGAATTTTATACAAAAGCACTTGGAGCTACTCAAGCATTGAGGACAACACTTTTTTGAAGGAGAGGAGCATTATAGGTCTCTATATTACTAGTATAGTCCCTTATTCTTGTTAGTGTAACCCCCTTATTGTTATTGTTGTACCCCTGTAACCCCCATATTTTTATTATTGTGCCCTTACATTATTATTGTTAGGTCGGCTAGGATTACATTGTGGCCCCACTAGGATTACATTTTGGCCCCATGGACTCCTATATATATAAAGGAGGTGTTTTCATTTGTATCATCCAAGAATTGTTCATTTATGTAATGTATTGGAGGTTGCCCCCTCGAAGTGGCTGATTTCTAAGGCGTTGATCTCTCTTTCTTCTATTTTTGGAGCTGGTTTCACAACACAAACTTTCTTCTTCCTTTTTTGTTATTCTGAACAATTCCTCCTTCAAATTTCTGGTTCGAAAATAGTCCTAGTATTTTTCCATAAACGTGGTCTTCATATATCCCCATGTCCAGATAGTCGCAGGCCCTAGTCCCATAAACCATCTTAACTCTACTCCTTTCATAGTGGCAAGGAATATTTTTATTTTATGAGCATCTGAAGTGTATTCATAACTCCTGCACATAACATCAAACTCAAACATAAAAGTATCAGGACCTTCTACATTCAATCCCTGAAAATATGGAAGGACTGATAGAGGAATGTTCTTCATATGGGCTTCTCCCCTTATATCACCTATTGGAAATTCAAAGGTACTAATAGTGCCATTTGTCCCAATTTTTTTGTCCCCCATTTAATTTTCTCGTGATTCTAATTCTGGCAAAGGTTCTTCTAAATATTGTTCAAACAAATGTTCTACGAACAAGGATTCCTGTGATGATTGCTCAGATTGTTCTGGGGATGGTTTTTTTACTACATTGTCTAAATCTGGGTATTGGAAAGTAAAAGAATGTTGTTCTGATTCTAGCTCTTGGTAATTCCCACTGGTTTCCCCTTTTCCTTCTAATCCAAAACCCTGACCACTAGTCTCTCCTTGTTTCTCCTGAGTTAATTTTTCATAACTAGGAGTTTGAGGAGAATGGGGTCCTAAAACAAAGGAACTAGATACTCCTATTTTTGATGTGGAAGAAGTAGTTTTTTGTGGGTCTGTTTTGCTCACGTCCCTTTGTGATGTTGATTTCTCCTTCTCTACTTTTGAAATCAATTCTTGGATGAATGTTACTCTCCCTTGAAATGTGTTTTTCTTATTCTTTGGTCAACCCCTTTTACCTATAGGTTTATTATAATTTATATAGTTTACTTATTCTCCACTCATACATTCTATACCTAGACCCAATGTATAAGTATTTTCACACCCTAAGTTTCCTAATTATCATAGCGGTGAGCCTGCTCAGGTATGTTAGAGGTATGCAGAGGTTCTTACCTCTCATCTTACCACCCAACACCTGTAAAATTAGAGACACACTATCAAAAGAAGAAAGTTTCAAAAAGAAGCGTTGGTTGACTGTATCATTAACATCCTTCCCCAGCAACAGTGCCAAAATTTTGGTGTGGTTTTATCACTTTTAAAAAAACTGAACCACAACTATTAATTTCTTCGACGGAAAAATCATAACTTTCATTAATAGTCTAAAAATTACATGTTGTAGATACTTCACAAGAATCATATGTCAAAATATGGGGGAAAGCCACATACTATAAAAGATTCATTTACATAATTGTAACCTGATGTCCCACAATAAATATACAAGAGATAATCAATATACATAATTATGATATAAGAAAAATAGATCTGTCAAAAAAGTAAATCATCCCAAATCAGGGTTGTGCAACCCCTTGTGCATGTTGATCATCAAAATTTCTATGGGAATACTGGTAGAATTCATGTCCATTCTTCTCTTGTATCATCCAATGAACCGTGGCTGGTGCACAACCTCCTTGGAAAGTAGATCGAAAATATGGTTCCTCTCCCTGTAAATGTAATGACATGAAATGATATAAAATTGTGATTTCAATAATAAAACTTAATACAATGGTTTCTGGAGTGTGTGCACATGAAAAATATACTACTGATTGAACCAATTAATGATAAGTTTGGAATATCCAAATGTCTGAAGTTTCTTGCATCCTTTTGCAAGTGAAAATGAGAGAAGGTGTCTGAGACTGGATAGCTCAGCAAAATTTTTGGTGCCTCTTTCTAAACCCATTCTCAATTTGAAGTGATGTCCCTCATGTAGATATAAGATATCACCACCTCCACATCCATAATATTTTGCAAACACATCAAAATAATCCCATGGGAAATATTTTTCGATGGTCTCTGCTACGATAGTTTAGTGCAATTGCTTGGGATCATCCTCGAGAATCATATGATATAGGGTGGAGTTTTGTGCAGAGATGACGATCTAGTTAGGGTTCTTCTCAAGGAAAATAATCATGTTCCTAGAAATCCAAATACCCTAACAAATGAGAAGAGGGATATTATGTAGCTTAGTGGGTTGGGCATGATTCCACCACGATTCCCAAGCTAGTGAAAATTTCTGACTCATCCATGTAATTTTTATATTTAAAAAGTGAAGCAGATGGTTCTAGAGATCAATGGTAGAGGGAAAGTGTAGGAAAAGATGATAGATATTTATACATCATTTCTTCATAGGGCACACCAGGAGGGACCATGAAAGGACCATTTCTGAAGGTTGACTCCTATAGGTACCTTCTTCCGCAATAAACACCACATAAAAATATTGGCCTTAGGAGGGCTTTTACATTTCCATAGTGGATCCCACCACCATACCACGTCAGGAGGCTTATGATCGGCATAAATTATAGGGTATTATTCCTTGGGGGTATACTTTCCATGTTGTGATAAGGCACAGATGAGCTCGTCATACCTGTCCATAATTCTTACATGTGTTTTAGAAAGTGTACTAATGTAGCTCATCCCTTCTTGATGTAAATGCAGTGGGATGTGGAGTTCGAGAGTTTTTTTCGAGGCTTGAGAGAAAACATAGGTATTGGCAGGATCAATAATGTGATCAAGAGTAGTAATGTCCGCTTTCTCCAAGAATTGAATGAGGTCAGGTGTGAGTGAGTGAGCATTGCCACAACCTGACTAGGTATCCCTTGAACCACAACCATTAATTATCAACCAAGGTAGGTATTTTATTTCAAAGGCATATGCACTATCTGTGTCGATACATGAACAACTCGGTAAAACAATAAAATGTAGTTGAACACACTTGCAGAATTTTAAAGCGTTCTTGCATAAACGAAATTCAAACTTGCAAAAATTAAAAAACGCACTACAGGAATGACACTCACTCAATCAAAGAAATAATTCACACTTCATAAGCTTTAGAATGAAAAATAGGTGCACCATTATTAACTAGATTACAACAATAATTGAGTATTATAGATGTGACCAATCTGATGTAACAACATACAATAAATATGAAAACAAAAGTGTGTATGTTCCACAATATATGCAACGACAATTACAAATACACACCAATAAATAATGAAAATAAATAATCCTACTAATACTATGATCCTTGCTAAAGAGGATGGCCCTTCCTCCCTAGAAGGTTGCAGGGGTGGAACAAAACTACTTAGAGGTTCAACACAGAAATTGCTAAAACATCACCAGATACGCGTTGTATTAAAATCACTGAAGAAATACAAGATACAAATGTCGGTATTATTCCTGATTTTTTCATCCCCTTCTCATGAGACTGATCCATTTTATAAATTATTTACAAGCTCGAAAATCATGGAACGAATCAGTAATGAGAATCTCACGATTCTCATGTTGATTGAATCAACAGAAATAGAATAAAATAGAATTTGTTAGAAACTTCTTTCAGCTAAGTACATATTACGATTACACCACTCTTACAATCGTAACTGATCAGATCTTCTTCAACCGTCTGGATAAGGTTACTTCTTACGATCTTTATCAACTAAATTTTAAAAGAGATGCCACAGTCTTTGACGGTTTGCGGTGTAGCAGAAATTTCACGGTGTAACACCAAATTTGTAATGTAACAACTTCAAAGTGTAACAGCAAACCCAGGGTGTAATAGCAAGTAACAGCCGTAGTTTTTCACCCATCATCTTCAGTATTTATAGCAACACCTAAAATAAAAACATCAAATTTAAAGATCTCTTCCACAATTTCCCTCGTTATTCATTCCAAAAAAGACATTGTTTTGTTCAATATTTAACAGAAAATGGCATAATAATTAGTGAGAGAAAATATTGCTTCTTTAACCAGGGAGAGTGGCATTATGTCAAGGGATTCAGATAGTGAAAGGAAATGACCAAAAATTAGGAACAAGGTGTCTGAAATATCCTTAAATACTTCACCCAACAATTTCTATGATGTGTTTTCTAGTGGAGGGAGTTCCATAAGTAATTTTTGGACAGTGCTTAACAACTATATTTTGAGTTCCTTCAAGTGGGGGTATGCATTTTCTCCCTACTGGTTTGAGGTGTAAATTATTGTGAGTGGGGTTAGCATTTCACTAGCTTATAGGCTGGCGGTGCAACTCATTGTTTTACTTGGGGAGTATCTTTTGCAGTGCAAGAATAAAATTTCAAAAATTGGTCGTGGTATGATGGCCTGGCAGTTGTAGATTGTGCTTAAGTGGGCATTGGATGTGCGGGTATGTTGCCTTAGGGTAGCCATGGTGTCACTTGTTAAACACCATGTTGAACACACACATGGTGTATGAGAAAGATAAACACACACACAAGAGACTCAACACACAATGAAAGATAAGCGTGAGGCTTTCTTATTTTTCCATTATACATGATGTACATTTATAGTACAATGGTGTGACTCTTGGTTTCATATTCCAAGAGCACTTGGACCCATTGTGACTTTTCGCATTCCACACCTACCCATGGAGGATTAGGTGTTCCAACATCCCCCCTTAATCCGAAGGGGTATGTGTGAGTCCAAGAAAAGAGTTTTAATACAAATCTGCAAAGTATGCATGGCAACACTTGGGCTGAATCAACTCTCTGAAATGTTGGAAAAAAGAGGTGGTTTTAGGATGACCACAAACACTGGAACGCAAAACTTGTTGCAGTTCCCGAAACTCTTCCAAAACTGGGAAGAAGCTGAAAGCTTCTACTAGAGGAATTGTCCCTCATATAAAAAGGGAGACCTTCAACCTGAAAGAAGGGAGGTCTACTACCTGTGATGGTTTTAGGATTACCAACAACTCTGGAATGCTTGAAGAATTTCCTGGAACTCAACCAAAGCTGGCAAGAAGCTGAAGGCTTCTACTAGAGGAAGTGTTCCTCATATATGAAAGGGAGACCTTCGACCTGAAAGAAGGGAGGTATACTACCTGTGGTGGTTTAAGGTTTTCCACCAACCAAAGATTATGGTTTAAGGTTGTCCACCAATCGAAGGCATGCTCATGGGCATCCGTGTCTCTGGCTACATCTCTGACTCTGGAATGACGAATTGTGGCTCAAGCTCGCTTGAACTGTTGTGTCTCTGGCTACAACTCTGAACATGGAATGAGAGATTGTGGCTCAGGTTCGCTTGATCTGACGTCAAAGCTTGTACATGAATACCATTTTCCACCCTGTCAGAGACAAGGTGAGATGATGGCGAAAAATCAACTGCAAGTTTGCTCAATATTCGTGAACATGTTCTGACATGCGACTTAAACATGTTCTTGGCTACTGATGCCCATTACCAAGAAGCGATCCATCCAAGATGAATCTTGGTTCTTGCAGGAGGCTTATTTATAAAGCATCTGTCTGAAGAATGGGTGTTCCAACCACAGTGCTTGCATGGATGAAGATAAAAATAGTGATATTTCATATGGCCAACTCGATCACAGTGTTGGCATTTCTCAATCTGTTGTTGTAGAACAGGATCTGGAACAGCTGCAGGTGAACTGTCATACAAGAATTCGGCACTCTGAAATATGATGGGCTTGGTGTAGTCTGGAATATGAAAGGACACATATTTTTCATATCCAAGACCAGTTCGGTGCTTGTTGTGGACAAGCTCTTCCCAAGGTCTGATGATGGGCTTAAGAAGTGCAGGTTGAACTACTGCATCTGCATGAAAATTTGCTCTAGTACAAGGACTTGAATGTGGATCAACTGCAACTTTATCTTCTTTCTTCTGATGAGAGTCCTTCACAATCTTCTGAATAGAAACAGGTTCGGAATGGTGACTCTTTTGCTGAAGTTCATCTTGTTGGAGCTGAGATTCCAACTGCAAAAACTCAATCCTTTCTTGTGCATCTAGCAAACAATTCTGAATGTTACAAAGAGCATCCTTGCTCATTTTTACCATGTCATCAACATTGGAATGAATGAGGTTATTCAACAACTCTAATGCCTCATTGATTTTAGTCATTTCAAAAACTTAGGCTAAAAAATGAAAGAGTGTCAGCTTCAACCGAAAATGCACTCGTTTACAATGTGATTCAACAAAAAATACAAATGACTCTAAGGAATTCTCAAAGCACAAAATTTTCTCCTCAAATGATGGAGGGCAATCAACAATCCAACAACTCAAATTTACACTTCAAGTCTTAATTGCAACTATGAATGAAGAAGCAATACAATACAATATTTCTGCAAAATATTTTGTAAATGTGCAGCTGAAAACACTATGCAAGAAGCCTCAACAAAGAGTTGTTTTGCACCAATAACAACTCGTCTTCAAATGTCAATTTCTTCAAAAAAATCACCCTTATGCCACAAATCACACAATGTCAAATCTGCAATTTTCTCTATATGTTCAATCCATCTGCTCACATGTCATTTTCTTCATTTCTGTTGTTCATATTCTCCCTTTCCTCTCTCTCTCTACTTTTTTTTTTATTTTTTAATTAATTAAAAATTAATAAAAAAAGATTAATTAAAAATGGAAAGGGAAATTTATTTAAAAGGGAGGAGGGAATTTATTTATATGGAAGGGTGGTTTATTAATGGGGAGGGGGTGGGGCTATTATATGAGAAGGTATTTGGAAGGGAATTTTATTTAAAAAAAGGAATTAATTAAAAGGAATGGAATTAATAAAAAAAATGGGAGGGATTTTAATTGGGAGGGGGAGATAGGGTATTATATAGGGGAGGGGGCGTATATTTTTAAAAAAATTAAAAATTTAAAAGAGGGATGGCCGAGGGCCTAAAGAGAAGGGGAGGGGGAGCGTTGAGTTGTGGAAGGAGTGGAGGGAGAGGCGTATGGAGGGGCCGGGTAGGAGCGGTTAAGGGGTAGTGGCAGGACTGTGTAGGAGCATGAGGTCGAGTTAGTGGATAGTCGAGAGGAGAGGGGGATGCGTATGCACGAGTGGGTGGAGTTTGTAGAAGCGAAAGGCCGTGGAGTGAGCAATGGGGTGTGCGTTGAGAGGAGTGAAGGGGGCATGTGGGGAATCGATAGGGAGCTGTGCGTTGAAGCCTGTGGGCAGAGCACTGTAAGAGGGGTGCGGTGCCGTGGGATGTTAAGCCGGAGGGATAAGGGAGAGAAATGGGCAGGTGGGGAGGTGTGGAGCGTTTGGTAAGGAACGACGTTGAGAGGGAGCCGTGAAGGCTGTAATGGGTGGTGAGGGGGAGCCGTAAGGGGTGAGGGCGTTGCGTAGGTTAACAAATAGCGGGGGTTGGGTGTGTATGGAGGGGAGTAATAAGGAGGGGGAGGCATGTATGGGAGATAGATCCATATGTGCAGGTGGGTGGAGCATTGGGAGATAGCGAGGGTTGAGGGTGGAGTGCTGCGAGTGCAGTGGGGTTGGATGAGCGTGGGTTTGGGTCTGTGTTAGGGAGTGAGGTCCACTTATAACAGAGGGGTTTTGAGTTGAGGGTATATTACAGTATGCGAGGGCCGAGGAGTGTAGAGTAAAATGCAGGTTGCAGGGGTAAAGAGGGGGGCGAAAAGGCCAAAAATTAATTTTTTTTTTTTTTTTTAATGTAAAAACAGCAGAGAGGAAAGTCTGAGAACCAAGACTTTAAAACAATAGTAGATTTTTTTTTTTTTTAAACACACAGCAGAATAATTTACAGGAACTTGTAGACTTTCTAGATGTATAGCAGAATTGGAGAATTTCCAGAAATTTTTTCAATAGCCCAGCAGCAGAAAAAATTAGAATTGCAGAAAATTTTCTTTCAGAAACCCTCTTTAAACAGTGTTTCAACAGCTCTTCAAAATGAAGAATTTAAAAATGGGCAGCAGAAATTTCATGGAAGTCAGAATGAAAACCTTCAGATGCATAATGCTACTTTTTTTTTTTCAAAACCAATGCTGGAATGTTGCCAATTTCTGAATGCTACTCCTTTTCCAAAACCACTTTCTAAATGCGGAAAAAATGTTTGCTGCAGAAACTCTGAGTGCTGCAAAAATGCCAAGAATTTTTGCAGATATACACAGGCCATAAACACAAATGGCTCACTCAATTTGGAGCAGGGCCGGCAATCACCCGCTCTGATACCATGTTAAACACCATGTTGAACACACACATGGTGTATGAGAAAGATAAACACACACACAAGAGACTCAACACACAATGAAAGATAAGCGTGAGACTTTCTTATTTTTCCATTATACATGATGTACATTTATAGTACAATGGTGTGACTCTTGGTTTCATATTTTAAGGTCACTTGGACTCCATTGTGACTTTTCGCATTCCACACCTACCCATGGAGGATAATATTGGAACTCAGATATTGGTTGGTATTACCCATTATGGGCATGGGTTTCATTGGAAGGAAGTCCCAAGCATTATCATTAATGTAATAGATGAAGTTGGTATCATTTTTTTGAATTTGAATTATTTCAATGAATGAGTGCATATACAATGATTTGAAGGGGATTTAAGTGGATGATAACACTGGGGTTGGATATCGTAAAATAGATACTTCTTCTCCTCTTGAGCATCATCATCCAACTCACTTCTGGACTCTTGTCCTTCCCTTCCCATAAGGGATTGTACCTTGGGTCCTGGTAATTCGAACTATAATATTTAAATGTGGAGTGGTGTCTCTCCCTAAGGATGTGTTGGGTTAGTTAGAGTGATGAAGGTGGCTCAATTATCCACATAAATCATAATCCTTGAGTCCATGTCCAATGAAATTTATGTTTTCAGTCTCTAGATCTCTTATTGAGAATAGTCATTAACATTCCGACTGATGGTTGATTATTGAGGGGTGTACCAATTGACGTGTGTCAGGATTGGTAGACCTCCAATTTTTTGGTGGTTTCTTAGTTTTTTGCAGTGGTTTAAAGTGGTATAAGAGTTATCCAGTAGTAATAGCTAGTGGTATTGTGCATCCTAAGGAATTTTAAGAATATTATGAGAAGTCTGAGGTGGCATTCCTATCCATTTGAGTCATGTCTATCCAAGCTCCACCGTTAGATCACATTTCATACATGGAGAATTGATCAATATTACTATTATTGAGGAGAAGGAGGTGAATAGGAGGTCAAGGATATATACTGTGTTGACTTTACCCAATAGTGTTAAAGGTGGCCTACCTTTAAGAGGGGAATCTTTTGTCGACAAGATGGATAAAAATGGCAAAGCTCTCTCTGCAAAGAAGCCTATAAATCAGAGGAAAAATCCAATTAAGGCAGACGAGGGTATTCAAAGGCTAATCCTTGGGGTGGATGTTTATTGGGATACTGTAGCGAGACTCAAATAGTGAGTATTGGTTGGGTGTTGGGAGTTCACCAAAGTCACTGGACATTAGATGTAAATCTATATTGACAAGAGTTGGCCATCAATCTAACAATACAGGCCGAAGGTGAGTGTTCTCCTTAATGGTTGGTTTGGTTTTCATTTTTTGAAGGAGGAGGATGTTGAGAATATTATCTATCTTCCCTAGGTATGTGGTTGTAGTTTCATCTTGCTCCAGAAATCAAGCATGGGATTTGAACCTGTTAAGGAAGTCCCTAAATAAAAATTTATGTGGGCTAAACTACTTTTGCTCCATTGGACATCTGGTCTAAAAAAATATTATGGAAATTGAAAATAAGATCATAAAATATTATTATGTGGGTGAGGGTCGCCCAGGTTTATGGACAAAAGGGTCGCCTGGGTTTTGGTTGAGTTTGATTTCTCTAGTGGTCTTCCAGTGGCCTTGGAAATTTATTGGGGGAATTTTCCATCCATCAACAAATTGATTATTGGGGTGCCCCCTTCAAGTGTCTGATTTGTCATGACACTGGAAAATTTGTAGTTTGTATATTTTTGTGGTGAGAGTTTAGAGTTTCTAGTTTCAGAATCTCCACAGTGAACATTTTTAGTGTCAACATTTCGGGTCTAGAACAAGACCCATCATCAGGAAAAATTCTGTGAAAAAAGAGAGGAGAAAAGACATTATAAATACCCATCCGCAGTGCAAGATACAGGCCGACCATCACCATATTTCAAAGATATAATTTATGATTAATATAAAAATCGAGTTTTTTTAAAAAAGGTTTAGAAATAACGACTGGTTACATTATAGAGGATGACTTTAATATCACAAAAACAAGGGAATAAAATAAATTCAAATAAGGAAACAAGAGGGGGTTTAACACGTTCTACGAAATTTTTTAAGGATAAGTATTTAAATATATAATATTACAAAGGCAATAAAACAATAAAAGACAAGATTATTATAAAGGGGAAGGATTATAAGAAGAAACCTACATAAGGAGACAACAAAGAAAACTAAAATGACAACATAAAAAAGGACGGAGCCTAAGAGAAGAAAAGATGCAAATTAAAGCCATCATTAGAAAGGGGAAAAAATCATAAAAGAAGAAAATCTCAAAAGGTAATAATCTCAATTCTATTTTAATAAATTCATAGGAATAGTTGAATCTAGCTATTAATAAACGTATTATTAATTAAGGTAGAAAAATGAAATGAGAATATTAATACCTTAAAAGAAAGGGGAAAGATTAAGAGGGTGAGGAATATGGAAGAGGACTAAAAGGTAGAATAAAAATAAAATACAAGGAGGGGGAGGGGAATGCCTATCCAAACCAAGAACGAAAATATGAAACTATCAAATAATACCTTATGAGGATTAAGGTATTACTTGAATGGTTACAAGACCCATCATAAGGGGAGTGACACGCCCAAACAACCAAAGTATGAAAAAAAAAAAAGATATTATCAAGAAAAGAACTCACACCTTAAAGAAAAGTGGAGAGCCCCAAGGATAAAAAGTTAAAAAGGTAAGGAGAGGAAAGGCAAAGAAGAAAATATACAAGGGGAAAAGAAAGGAGCAATGTGAAGGAAGAGAAAGAGTAAAAAAGTCCGACTACGATCTAGGGAAGGGGAGGAAAGCGTAGCACAAGGGAGGAAGAAGGAGGAAAATAAAGCTGCTACTAGGGTAAGGAAGATCTAAGAGTTGGAAAATAAGGGGACCCAATTTCTACTGACTTCTAAACCCCCATCCCTATTGAGGTTTCCAGGATGTTTGATGATTTCAAGAGCCTCCCGTATCTTCCTTTTGTAATAGTGATTTTCATTGGCTATAACTCTAGCATCTTCTAGGCAGATATGGTGGAGGGTTTTATTTGAGTGTTCAGCCAGCGCTGAGGATTTGGTTCTCCCAATTCTAATGTCAGCCCCATGTTCTTTGAGCCTAATCTTAAAAGATCTTCCTGTTTCCCCAATGTAGCATTTACCACATGAGCAATTTATACAGTATACACCTTTATGATGGAGAGGATTTGGTTTGTCTTTGACAGATTTCATTTTTTGCCTGATAGTCATTAGGGGTTTAAATGAGGTCTCAATGTTATTTTTAGTAAGGACTTTGGCTACTTTGTCGGTGACCCCTTGGATGTAGGGGAGGTATGCTCTAGACTTTATGTTTTCATCACGAGGATTTCTTTTGGTACTTGATTTGGCTTTTTGTATGGCTTTTATGATGTCCCTGCTTTTGTATCCCATATTAGTGAATGCCTTTCTTAAGTGTACAATTTCCTCTTCCAAGTGATTTTTATCGGAAATTCTAAAGGCTCGTGTGAAAAGAGTCACGAGAACCCCCATTTTTCTGAGCCGGGTGATGGTGTGAATTGGCGTGGAAATAATTTTCTGTGTGTGCCTTTTTTCTAAATACTTTATGTCTAATGGAACTATCTTCATTCCTAATGAGAAGAATGTCCAGGAATGGAATACAGTTATCATCTTCATCCTCCATGGTGAATTGTATATCCTTAGATAAGCTGTTGAGGTGGTTATGGAATTTTTTAAGCTCATCATCTCCATGAGGCCAGTCAACATTGGTATCATCCACAAATCTAATCCAGAATTTGGGCTTAAGAGGGTATGAGTCCAAGGCCCTCTTTTCAAATCTTTCCATAAAGAGATTTGCCACTATGGGGGATAGTGGAGACCCCATGGCTACCCCTGTTGTTTGTTCAAATATCTCTCCTTGGAATGTGAAGAAGGTTGAGCATAAGCAGATTTCTGCTAACCTAGCTGTCTCTGGATCCGCCACTTCCTTAACCACTTCCACGGCTTCATCCAAGGGTATGTTTGTAAAGAGCTGGACCACATCGAAACTTACTATTTTGTCACTCGGTTCCAGATTAGTGTTTTTAATGAACTCCACATAATGATTAGAGTCTTTTATGTATGAGCTAGTATTTCCCACTAGAGGTGCTAAATTATTAGCAACATATTTCGCTATTTCATAGGTAGGAGCTCCAATAGTGTTGACAATGGGTCTCAGGGGAGCACCAGCTTTGTGAATTTTTGGAGCTCCATATATACGCGGGGTTATTTCACTGTCAGGGGAGAGGCGCTTTTTTAGTTTATCATCCAGGTTGGATTCTTTGATGGCTTTTCTAACCATTCTAACCACTTTAGAAACAGGGTTTTCCACGAGTTTCTTATAACTACCACTGTTGTAGAGGTGGCCTCTCATCTTACTAATGTAATCTTCCTTGTTCATAACCACCGTTGCCCTCCTTTATCATCTTTAAGAATAAGAATGTTGTCATTCTGTCTGAGATTCTTTAAGGCCATCAATTGCTCTTTGTTTAAGTTACTTTTGGGGGGTTTTGCTCTTTTGAGGATGAAGGCACATTCCTGTCTTATTTGATCTTTCTCATTGTCTTCAAATTTTTTGATACCGTCCTCAATACTGTAAACTATCTCTTCATTAGGAATTCGATGTGGGGCCAAGGCGAAATTTAACCCTTTTTCTAGGACCTCGGTCTCTATGTTATTAAGTTGGTGCGAGGATATGTTAACCACTTTTTTATTGTTGCTGCTGTTTGTGTTAACTATATTAGAAGTATCGCTGTTGTTGATAACGTTTTTAATATTCTATTTCTGTAAAACCGTTGTTTGGACAAAAGATGTTGCTGTTGATGATGTAAGGGCTTCCACGCTGGCTGCTTCATTAACGTTCTCCATTATCCGGTGGTCAGTTTTTGGGTAAGAGTGATCAAGTTTTGATGAGGCCTGGTTTTTTATTCCATTTGTCATCATATTGATATGCTGGTCAGAATCCTTAGTATGAACGCTCTTAGTGGGAGTTTTAGAATGCGTAGCGCTGTGGTAGGGGATAAATGAAGGGGGTTGCATGCGCTCAATTTTTTTATTATTTTTTCATGATTGCTGACTGGTTTTACCATCGATGCTCAACGTACATGAGTCAGCTTCCATGGCAGCGTGATCGAGGTCTACCGCAGCTATAACATTCTCTGTCGTTTTATCATATGGTTCAGAATTTTTAGTTTGATTGTGGTCTGTGGGTGTTGGATACCACGTAGAGCCGATTCTGTGGTTTTTCAGCATGGACGATGCTGGCTGCACGATATTCATATCAGTGGCAGTGTGATCGTGGTCAGTCAAAGTTCCAACACTGGTTGCCATCCTAGCGTCATCCGTTTCAGAATTATCATTTGGACCCTGTTCTGTGGGTGCTAGGGACAGCACAGAGCTGAGTTCTTGGTTAGTCTGTGTGGACGTTGCTGGCTGCATGTATTTCATTCGCGTGTTTGTTTGAGCAAGCGGAGTAATATGGGTGCGGTCCAGCAAAGTGGTCGAGAGTTGCTGCGTGAACTCAGCTTCTTCCACTTGAGTTTGGATGCAAACGGGACTACTTTGAATAATGCCGTGGGTGGTGGTTTTGTGGTGGATATCGGAGGACGTAGGGTCTGAAACAATGGGGAAGGTGTCATGGTTTGAAATAGGATGGGAGTCGAGGGGGCAGGATAAACCGGGTGACATGAAGGATGTTGCGCGATCTTCTACTGGATTGTTGCTTGTTGTGGTTATGATTTCAGAGATTGCTGTATTCATCCATCTCCCCAAGTTTTGTTTCATCATTTTCAACTTGTTTAACTTCTTCTCTTGTTTTAACCAGGCCATACTACCCTCCTTATTTGCCTTTAAAGTTGCGGACGCGTCAATTGCATTCCACAAGTCATTGCGGATGTTATTAGCGAGTTTTAGATGCTTATTGCAGGCTGCTATGGAGAGTTTGTCTAAATAATACATCATTTTCCTTATTTCATGCCGTATTAGAAATTTACTCAGTCGATCGAATGCTCTAACCGTATACTGGTTTTGTAGTTCATGTTTAATCCGAGCGAAGGTTGGTGTGAGGTCAAGATCCCGGCACTGCTTTAGGAAGAATAGATTCGCTTCTTTTTTACAGATTTTAACCCTTATTTTCTCGAGATTACGAATCTCTATCCAGGTTTCCCTTCCGTATAGGGCACCAATTGTAGTTTGTAGATTTCTATGGTGAGAGTTTAGAGTTTCTGGTTTCAGAATCTCCACAGTGAACATTTTTAGTGTCAACGTTTCGGGTCTAGAACAAGACCCATCATCAGGACAAATTCTGTGAAAAAAGAGAGGAGAAAAGACATTATAAATACCCATCCGCAGTGCAAGATACAGGCCGACCATCACCATATTTCAAAGATATAATTTATGATTAAAATAAAAATCGAGTTTTTTTAAAAAAGGTTCAAAAATAACGACGGGTTACATTGTAGAGGATGACTTTAATATCACAAAAAACAAGGGAATAAAATAAATTCAAATAAGGAAACAAGAGGGGGTTTAACACGTTCTACGGAATTTTTTAAGGATAAGTATTTAAATATATAATATTACGAAGGCAATAAAACAATAAAAGACAAGATTATTATAAAGGGGAAGGATTATAAGAAGAAACCTACATAAGGAGACAACAAAGAAAACTAAAATGACAACATAAAAAAGGACGGAGCCTAAGAGAAAAAAGATGCAAATTAAAGCCATCATTAGAAAGGGGAAAAAAGGCATAAAAAAAGAACATCTCAAAAGGTAATAATCTCAATTCTATTTTAATAAATTCATAGGAATAGTTGAATCTATCTATTAATAAAGGTATTAATTAATTAAGGTAGAAAAATGAAATGAGAATATTAATACCTTAAAATAAAGGGGAAAGATTAAGAGGGTGAGGAATATGGAAGAGGACTAAAAGGTAGAATAAAAATAAAATACAAGGAGGGGGAGGGGAATGCCTATCCAAACCAAGAACGAAAATATGAAACTATCAAATAATACCTTATGAGGATTAAGGTATTACTTGAATGGTTACAAGACCCATCATAATGGGAGAGACACGCCCAACCAACCAAAGTATGAAAAAAAAAAAAAAAACAGTCGGGGTGTGTTAAATATTATCATAGGATAATGATGTGACAAGAAGTACCCATTGTGGGTCCTTTGGTGACTGTACAAATGGATACCCCATCAAATCCCTCTAGCTCGCAAGTTTTTACTCCAATGGCACGAGATAAGGGTGGGTATAGTAGGAAATCTCTCAAGGGTTCCCATACCCCTATGATCGTTGAGGATGTTCTGGTGTCCAGGCCATATCAAGACATCCTCCTTACTATAATTGTAAAAAAGCACGAGAAGTGGCCAAGTAACCTAATACAAGGGCCTCCATGGGCACTCCAATTCACATTCGGCCCATCGACATATAATTTTCCTCTCCCTTATCATAGGATGTTGAACTTGGAATGGTGGCCCATGAGGCATCTCTGGGTTTGTACCCTCTAACCATTCATAAATCATTCTTCCAAGATAGATACACATCAATTGGCAATGAGTTGAAGCAGAAAATGATGAGGAATACGAGAGGGATAAAATATAAGAAAATTTCCTCCTATGTCAGGATAACATTTGATCTCAATACTAGCTTCTCAAATACTTTAAAGGAGGCATGTTATCCTCCATCTGATCCATGCCAAAAAATTGGTAATTTTGTTTCTTTTGATGGCTCTATGTTGTAGTTTATTATAGAGATAATGTCTGTCAATGCCCCTCCATAGTGATAATTATTTCCATTAACATTAGGGACATGGGATTGACTGACAAAATAAGATCTCTTCATAATATAATCTCCATAAAGAAGCCTTTGGTGGTTCTACTACAAGAAATGATGGTGGATAAACAAAAGAAATGGAATTACTTAGCAAAATATGTCTGACATGGGATGTATGCACAGTGTGCGCTTCTCGGATCTCAGGGGGATTGACAGCCATGTGGGATCCTAATAGATACTCTTTTAAAGCTTACAATAAAATAGCAGGGATAATTTTTTCTGGTTACTTACGGGGCTCATGATATCAAATGTGAATTGTTAATATATACACACCATTCTAAAATCAATGGGTTTATCAGGATCATCTTGACAAAAGAAGACTCTTGAATTTGAACTCCATCATTCTAGCGAGTGACATGAATTTTACGATGGATACAAGGAGAGGTTTGGGGCCGCAAAGGGAAACTAGACCTACTTGCAGGTTACATTAAGTCCTTGTTTAAGAAAATATTACTTCGAGATATTTTCCCCTACACCATTAGCTCAACATGGAGGAACCGACGATCCGATGAATAGGGCATTTCCAAAAGACTCGATAGATTTCTTGTATACTTTTTTATAAAAAATTTAATGGCCTATAGCCTTTGACCTGTTAATCATCAGTGTTTTTTCATGTTTTGATGACTATATGCCTTGCCTAGGCTTTCTAGAAACCAATTTCGAACAGTCAATTTGTCCTCTAGAAAATCCCTCGGAGAATTTTTTTATCTTTTCCCCCCCTCTCCTACATACTGTGATTGAAGTAGTCATCAAGCTTAAAATCCTATCCTAGGTCAGTAAACCTTCCCTGTCCATAACTATCACATCCTTGTAAAACCTTTTATCTCTGATATCCAAAATCCTCCTATTTCACAAAACAGTCTATCCAAACATAAGTCAAGTTTTCCTTGTTACCTTCTCACTAACTAAAGTTACTGTTTGATGACCTGAGTATGTCTAGCAAACCCTTTTAAAAGTTCATAACAAAGTGTCCAGCTTAGGTGATGGTGCTTAGGATGAGTATCTTAAAAGACCCGTGTCTAGTTAAGAACTATGTTTTTACTATCAGTCAAAGTATCCTATCCTTCTATTTGGCAAAACAAATCCTTTTGTTATCCCTAGGTCGTGCAACATCAAGTTGTCATATGTCTTTTTTCAACAAAGCTCAAAAAGTCAATTCAAGAAGAAATAGGGTAAAAATGGTCCCATGACCAAAGAGAAAGTGATCAAGTGATTTTCAAAGTTTATCCTCATTATACCACAGACAAGTTTGCCAAAAATCAAGCCATCTTACCAGGACATCTCTGTAGGGGTGCTAGGATGGATGCCATTAATCAGTTTTGGGCAAGAAAACACTTCAAGGAAAAGCTTCAAAGCAAGAGCAGTTGACTATTTGAAGACTAAAGAAAATACAGGTTTAAGAAGAAGAAAGCCAACAAGATTCATCCCTGAAAAATCAAAAACACCAAGAACGTCAAAGAATTATTCATCTTGGAAAAATGAGTACAAAGGTGTGGCAGTTTTCTGGAAAAAGACTTCCAACAGTCTAGGCATCAAAATGAAAAGCATAAAAAAGAAACAACTATCTTTTTATACACCTATCGCCTAGATTCAAAATCATCAAAAGAAGTACTATCCCCAATGAAGCTACAGTTGCTGCAAAGAAGAGTTATTCCTAAGACAGACACAACAGACATTTATCATTTGGAAATACATTACCTTCCCATGGGTTTCACAGTGAGACTCTATAAGAACATGTCTCATAAGAAAATTGGACAAAAGGTAATGCAAATTATGTTTTAAAAGCCTCCTTCAATGATGATAAGCAGAGGGCATAAACAATTATGTTTGCATTACCTCCTTCAGTGATAAGTAGACATAGGGCACAAAGTTCAGTTTTCAAGAGGGACCTCATTCAAAAGATAAGCAGAGGGCCTAAAAATTTTGTGTTTAACAAGCCTCCTTCAAAGATAAACACAGTAAGTTTAAAGGGCCTCCTTCATAACAAGCAGAGGACAAACACTTAAGTTTGAAAAAGCCTCCTTCAATGATGATAAGTAGAGGGCATAACACAAACAGTTTGTTTAGAAGGCTAAAGCTTCATTTGATAAATAGAGATCGGGCCTAAACTTTGTTAAAGGGCTGAAACTTAAATGAAAAACAGAGATAGGGCAAAGATACAGTGTTAAAGAGGCCTCCAATTTATAAGCAGAGGGCACATATTTTGGTTTGAATTGCCTCCTTCAATTATAAAGCAGAGGGCACAAGTTTCTTATAAATGCCTCCTTAAATGATAAGTAGAGGGTGCAAAGGTGTTGAAATAATTTGTCTCCTTAAAATAAGGATGGAGGTCAAAATTTGCAAAGTTTCAAAGCATATAAATGGCCCTTACACCAAGAAGAAAGTAAATTAAACTTTTGCACAAGGTAAAACAATCACCTTTTGTTTTTCTAAAAACAAAACAGCGAGGCAAAAGTTTAATAAAACTATTTTGAAAAAAGCCAAAGGGGGAGAGTACGTGCTATAAAAAAATTTCAAAAGACACAAAATCCCTCAACGAGCATATCCTATTCTCTTTATATCAATTGGCAAACGAAGGAGGTATTTCTGGTTCCCTGGCAAAGATCCCGTGCAGAGAATTATGGACGCGACGCTCCTGTGCATAAGTGCTACGTGCCTATAGCAGCCCATAGTGAAAAATTGCACTGGGTGCTACGCACTTGAACACGGGCGCGATGCGTTTAATGACTGGCCTAGCATGCAAAGCTCTACCCGATGCCCACAATGGCCCAGCGCCCGGCCCTTCGTGCAAAAGTGTTTTCTCTGCGTGCAAGAAAAGCTACCCCCACCTGTTCTTTCATGCAAATTTGAAGTGTTTATTGAGTGCCTCCCGTGCATAACCTAGTGTGGAGGCTACCCATCACCGCCCACACCCAAGAAGCCTTGTGCATCATTCCAGGCAGAGGGCACCCAACACCGCCCAGTGGTGCAGACGCTACGCTCCTGAGCGGAAAAGCGTAGCGGCTGCCCATTTCATTGCAAAAGGCAAAAAATTTCCAGTTTTGCTCAAAGATCAGTTTCTATCACACCGGAGAAGTTATTTAAAGGTATTTCCCATATTTTCACCCCTCAGCATTCCTGTTTCGTAAAGAAAAATGTTTGAAAGATAAAATTAAAAAGAGGGCAGTTTGAAGAAAAAGTGTCTATTACATTTGAAAGTTTGTTTATTTGAAATTTGGGGAGAGACAGCAAAATCAAAATTCCTCCAAAGAGAAAGGTAAAAAACGGAGGCCAACACAACAAATTTGAGCCTGAAAATGTTCGAGAGTTCACTGCTTCTCCTTCTTCTTTGTCCTGTTTTCAAGAGCTTGGATGCTTTGACTTTTGTAGAAGAATACAAGAGGTTACTAGCCACCCCCATCTGACTGAAATGTTTGCCCTAAGATTGAAAGGAAAACAAGTTCACATAGCAGGTCTAGATTTTGAACTCACTCCTAAAGCTATTTCTAAAGCAACCAAAATCCCTTACATAGGAGAGGAGTGGTTCAAGCAGTCATACCTTGACCTCAGCCACTATCAGCCTTTTCTAAAACCAAATCATCAAGATGCATGCAACTCCATTTTTCTTTTTTCACACTTGCTGGATGACTATGCAGTCCTCATGAAAATAATCATGAATTTTTTCGCTTGTGAAGGTATATTTTCCCAAGTATATTCCTATCACATCAGACTCCTTATGCATTTCACAAAAGCTAAGTTGCTAAACGTACCCTTTTTCCTTTGCAAAATTATAGATAAGATGTCTTCCTTTGTTAAAAATAAGCCTCCAGCTCAGCAGAAAGAAATTTTATTCCATCACTCTCTCACTAAGATCATTATCATTCACCAGCTGGAACAAAAGGGAATATCTTGGGAAACTTTCATCTCTCACCCTGATTTCACTTCTGCATCTTCTATGCCACTACAAATCAGGCCATCTTCATCCTGAGACCCTCCTCATGCTCATTCCTTGCCCTCCACACCTTATGTTTCCCCTTCTTCTCATGAGTCTACTCCCCAAAAAAAAGCATCCTCCATAGATGACAATGAGAAAAAAGAATGCAGTAAAAGCAAACAAGGAAGTGATGGTGACAAAGAACTAGCAAGAAATAGGCCTAGGACCATTGGTCTTAGAAAAGAATTGGAAAAGAAAAAAGAAGAGGAATCAGCCCATGCACAGCAATACCCTATTATGGAGCTACTTGCTCTAGAAATTGAGAATGATAAAGATTCTTGGCTTGAGAGGGCAAGTCAGCATTTGGAAACCAAATTGGAGAAATCTAGCAAGGATTTGGGCCTACAAAGGAGAATGACTGAGCACTACAAGAAATTGAATCAGTTTTCCTGAAGGAAACTCAAAGCTACCCAAAGGAGGTGCCCAGCGGAAAAACGTGGAAAAGGCCTATCCTAGAGGAATTCTTGCTCAATCTTCATTACATGTTTCTAAAAACCCTTAAGGGGTTTACTCACCAAAATTGGGCAATTTTGGACACTTTCTTGTTTTTTGTGAATTTTAGGCCTAAAAGCATAAAATCATGGGTGCCTTAACTTTTTATCGGAGCATCCTCAGCTGAAGAAAATTATATTTTGGATTCCTTGACATCAAAGGAACATGCTCAGAAATTTTCAGATCAAATGAAGCTGTTTTGGTCCCTCAAAAAGGTCAAAAACAACCATATTTTACCTTTTTGCCCCTAATATTAGCAGGTGCTACACTCCTCGGTTTTTTCATTGTTTCTACTTTTTGACTGAATTATAGGCACAATGTTGGAAAAAATCAAGTATTTTTGGAAAATATACATCCGTAGCTTTCCAACGAGCCATCACGGGACTCATTTCAACATCGGGAAGTCTGCCAAAACTACACTGCAAAAAAAACCTTTTTCTGGTGCTACACTCCTGTAGATTTTGCTAAAAAGCAGTTTTCTGAGTGATGACTGGGCCAAATTTTCGTTAAGAAAGTTTATCTTATGTTTCAGGCCTTAAAAGTGATTTTTTTTGCTATTTTGGTCTGAAAATATATTTTTTAAGGATATTTTGTGCCTTGGACCTTGTTAGGCCTCAAGGACAGTTTTAGATATTTATTTTTGGCCAATGGCCTTCTATTTGCTCTAGGTGGGTTTCCTCCTCTTTGGCTTATATAAACCAAGAGGATTCATTGTAACAAAGAGGCAGAACTTGATATATTGAGAGGAATACATAGCATTATGAGTTTCGAAGAAATACTTGTTTTATGAAGTGGATGATGTCTTGCTTGGCTTGATGGTGGAGGAGCATTGTGTGCAGGATTCCATGGCTTGGTGAATGGTGATGTTTCTCTGTTTTTTTTATGTTTTATTTTTTTCATTAATGTTCCATACTTCTTATTTGCTGTAGATCAGAAAATTATATATTGAGACATGCTCATGGAAGCACCTCAAACATCCTGCATATTACGGCTTCAATGTTTTCCTCTTCTTGATCATTTCTAAAGGATTCTTAACTGCCCCTTAGGTCCATCAAGAAATTGTTATTTGTTTCATTTATGGTCAGTATGCTTTGATATCTTGTATGATTTAAGGTACGCCTTGCTTACTTATAGTTTCTCAAAACTCCATTTCTGAAATATTGGTTGTTTTAGTTAAGTCAAAGAGGTCTTGTTCGATCTTGCCCTTTGTCCATGCTTGAAAACTTATTTCAGAGTTCCCGATAGCTCAAAATATATTTTTTATGACTTCCCTCTCCGTATATTGAGTTGTTTGTTTGTCTTATTTGTTTTCCCAACAGCTAAAGGTGATTTTCGAGGGTTAGGAGTTCTTATGCTTCTATGTATCGCCGGATTGTTTATCTTTCATATGTATCAGTTTGAGTTTTATTCATAGAGATTTATGGTTTGCCCTACCTCATGAATACCTGCTTTAAAACTATATATGTTTAAGAGCTCTTTGTCTTTCACAAACTTAATGTTCATTTCACTTCACTTTCACCCAAAGAATCCATTTACCTTGATTAAATCAGCCCTGCGGTATACCTTGTCCATCATTTAGACAGCCTTGACTTTATCTGACCCCATAGCCCTGTTGATTTGATGAACTCTCTTTCTATTTGTCCTTTTTGATCAGTTTACCTCAAAAAACCAAAAAAAAACAAAATATACTTAACAGCTAGCCTAAAATCAAACATACAAAGCGAACAAGTTCACATCCTTCGCATAATAGAGAGAGCCCTCTCTGAGTGCAGGAAGGCTAGGTCCTAGGACTCCAAAGATTGGTCTGATGTTGCCCTATCATTTGGTTTACCAATCTGCCAAATTACGGGACTCCAACAGGACCTATTTTACCTATTTTTCTAACCATGATTCTATATTATTTAAATGGAAAAGGGAAGAAGAGTCTCCATATCATCCTTTTAAATTCAATCATGTGTGGTTGAAAAAACTGGCCTTTGTATATTTGGTCTCAACATCATGGATGAAGCCACCAGAATATTTCACGATGTCTAAAATGGAGGGCATCATATACAAGTTGAGAAGGCTGAAGGTAGAATTCGCAGCATGGATCAAAAATCAGAAAAAGGAGTTGTCCTATGAACTGTCTTCCATTGATTTAGAATTTGCAGCCTTAAATGCCCCAACAAGATTGACGCTCTTTTCTGAAGTGACTAGGATGGCTCTCCTAGAATTAGCTACTCGGATACACTAGATATTGAAAATACAAAAATAATAATGGTGAATGAAAAAGGGTGGCTTGGATGGAGGAAGGAGACAAGAACACACAATATTTTCATAGCATGGTTTCAAAAAGAAGGAAGACAAACACTATTTGGAAGATTTGAGACACGGAGAACAATTTCCTAACAGAGAAAAAGTACATTCAGAAAGAGGTTGTTAGATATTTTAGCAACCATTTCAGGGCTTTGGAAGGAAACAATATTAACCATCATATGGATTTTTCTAATATTTTTTCTACAATGTTGAGTGTGGAGGATGTTGATTTTTAATAGCATCAGAAGTGCTCTAAGCCTAAAAATTTGTGGAGAGGCTTAGGCACTGGTATTCCAAAGAACCTAGAAACTGTTTGTGAAAATTTCACTCAGAATATGTTTTATTGTAAAAATTAATTATTTTAATGACCCTAAGTATAAACTTAGGGTAATTAAATAATTTGAAGGGTATTAATAAAACAAAGTGAGAATGATCTAGAAAAAGTGAATATCAAGTCAAGTTATAATCTTAGTCGTTGATTAGAGATATAATATCGGTTGTTGATGTCTCAACGAGAAAAATATAAAGGAAGGCTTGAGGATAATTTGGAAAGACATAATGAGTGAATCTAGTCATCAAATTCTTGTGACAGAGCAGTGCTCAGACGAAGATCAGATCTAAGTGATTCCAACGTAGTGAGGGAAAGAAGTAGCTTCCTGAGAGATAATTTTCTCATCCATAGAATCATTAGCAGAGAGAGGCAGAGAGACATCCAGCATAGCCAGCACAGAGCCAGACAGACTGACACAGAGCCACACAGAGGTTGCATAGTGGCTGAGAGGGTTTCTGATATTTTACTATCGGATTAGTTCCTTAGGACAGGATCTGGGGTGTGATACTGGGAGGCCAATATCTGAGATTCCAGGAGTTAGATCGATACATAGCTGGGGTGATGTAGTTCCCATATAGGGTGATGTAGGGATTGCATAGGGACTGTGCAATGGAAGCGCAGAGCCTGCTAGGGGCACCTTATCTAGTGATCAGATCAGCTGGATTTTCTAGTGATTGAGTGAGGTAAAACTCACATTCTTTCTTCCAATATTTCTCTCTCTATAATAGAATAACCTTGAGGTATTTAGTGATGTATTCATAAATTTCTATTGCTTAATAATACAAACCCTCAGATCTCCTGCACCGCTTTTCCCGCATTAGGTTTTTCCAGAGAATTATTCCAAAATAAAAGTGTCCTATGTGTGATTTGTTCTTTTCTTAGTTTTCTTGTTTCAGAATCATAAAGTATTAAGTGTAGGATTCTTCAGTAATTTACTGCAATAATTCATGAATTAATTTGAATTAATTTTGTAATGTAATTTACACAATAGGAGTAGTAAATTTAGAGGAGCAATAATATTCTTGAGATTGTATATCTAGGAATTTTCACAGAGGAAATTGATATTTTGGACATACCAGTTACGATGGAGAAACTACAAGGGGTGATATAGACCCTAGCGAGGGACAAAATCCCTGGCCCAAACGGTTGACTTGTCGAATTTTTTACTTCATTGAGATCATGGAAACAGACCTGCTGGATATGGTGGAGGAATCCCATTGACTTGGCCACATCATAAGTTTGATTAATGCATATTTTATCACACTCATTACAAAGAAGGATAAATCATCCACATTTTCAAAGTTTAGACCAATATCACTATGTAATTTTGTATATAAGATGGTCTCTAAAGTAATTTCCAGCAAAATAAAACTAATGTTATCTCCCAATATCACCCTAGAACAGTTTGGTTTCTTACCAAATAGATAGATTCAATATGTTGTGACAATTAACCAAGCGTGTATGCAATTAATCAAATCACGTAGATTTAAGGCATGCCTCATGTGCATTGATTTGATTAAGTTATATGATATAGTTGACTATGATTTCCTCATGTTGACATTACATAAAGTTGCTTTTTCTCATAGACATATTGATTGGATAATGGATTGTCTGACCACTTTGAACTCGACTATCTTTATCAACGGGATTCCAACTGAATTCCTTAGAATCACTAAAGTAATTTTTCAGGGATGTGTGTTGTCTTCCTTTTTATTCATTCTAGTCATGGATGGATTGAGTCGGGGGATCTGAGATGCCAAGGATAGTGGATTAATAAGACGTTGCAATGTTACTAGTTGCACCAGACTTTCTCACCTCATGCTCATTGACAATATACTCTTTGTCAAGGAAGAAATAATTATCGAATGGAGGGCTTTCCATAAAATCCTTACAAACTTTAGGGATGCGTTGGGACTCATCATGAGTAATGAAAAATCAACTCTCATCACTGACATGTTGGATGTGGTGGTGGATCAAGAGATTTCGAATCTTTTTGGGGTGGAAGCAACCTCAATGGCAGGTGGATTTAGGTACTTGGTTTTTTCGCTTAAATTCATCCAAATACAAATGTCAGGACTGGGAGTAGATCATCAAAAAAATGGAGCTGAAATTATCTCTTTGGGAAAACAAGTGGCTCACATTTGGAGGTATTTTGGTCATGGTTAAGGCTATATTATAGGGCATCTCATTTTATTGAATGCTCCTTTTTAAAATACATCAAGCGGTCATAAAAAAAAAAGAGGCTATCATTGCTAATTTTCTCTGGGCTGGTGCTAGTAATTTTAAGAAATATCACTAGGTCCACCTACAAATTTTATCCAGAAGTGAGGAGGATGGTGATTGTGGGGTTTATGGATACAGAAGGGTTCAATATGGTGCTACTAGTTAAATCCCTATGGAGAGCTTCCAAATTTGTTGGCCTATGGAAACAGTTGGTTAATTATAAATATCTTAATCACTTGTCTATGGAAGACTAGATTAGTGTAAATGCTCTAGGGAAGTGGGTGGCTTTACATATATGGAGAATTTTAATGAGGGAAACGCAGTGGCTTTGTGGGAATATAAGGTTGGAGGTAATCATAGGAGATAAAAAATTTATTAGGCTATATTCCATCAAAGGAATGGAGGGTTCCCACACACTATCGATGCCCATTATCAATTTTCTTAATATTTTGGATCATCATTTCCTATCACCTTGGAAACTCGCATAAGTACATGTTTTCCCCTCCAAAATTGTCATACGATAGTGATCTCAGGATGTCAGTGGCTTTTTAGGTAGAATGGGAGTGTTATAGAAATAGACTCTATCTAACATGTATATCGCTCACAAAGAAGGAAGATATTTTGGCATGGTCGAGAGCGAGCCTGATGGGAATATTTCATTCAAAGAAGCTTATCAACATATCATTATGGGGCATATTCCCCCTAACAATTTTTTATAGCTATCAAGAGTGTGGCATTGGGATGTTCCCCTAAAGCTTAAATGTTTCCTGTGGTTGTTTTCCCACAACTGGATTCTCACATGGGAGAATATTTGTAAAAGAGGTTTTTAGGGGCCCAGAATATGGCCATTATGTGGGAGGGTGAATTAAGAAATTGAACACCTATTTCTAGATTTCTATTTTTTTGTTTCATTTTGGAAATAGGTATATATATATATCTCAATATATGAGCAGATGCGGATATATCATCAATAGAGTTATGCCTCTCATAGTGGTTTGGGGGTCAGCATGTGTTTAGAGTTCTTCCCTTATATATATACTTTTGGTATTTAGCAGTGTAGGAATGCCTTCATCTTCAATCATATTTTTCCTGATTTGAGGACAATTTTTTTAAAGATAGTGGAATAATTTTAGGAAATTGGGCCTTGGAGGCCAAAGCTACAAAATATATCTTGTCATTATAAGGTTATTGAGGCTTCTCCATCAGTTGGTTTCTTTGATGGAGTGTCTTCTAAAGGGACTGTGAGTGTGGGGCAGTCATTATGTTAAGTATGGGCCTCTCCTATTGATTATGTTTGAATGGGGGTGAAGGATCTAATAGTAGGGAAAAATTGTTGTCTCTTTGGGGTGTTCTTAGGTGTGCCTCTTGGCTATTAATCAAGGATTTTGTTGTAGCTAGGGACTCTAAATTTTTCATCAAGTGGGTTGAGGTTCTCACAACTTTCATTCCCCCCTCCCTTACTCATTAGAAGAAATAGATCATATCATTGTCATCATATTTTAACAAAATTTCATTCTCTCATATATTCTGGGAGCAAAATATGATGGTTGACACCCTCTCAAAACTTGGAAGATCTATCGTGATGGGAGAATTTTTTTTCTTATTCTATGTTGACGGTCTTTGTTATGGTTCTGGTCAATTCAAGTTCTAAATTTCCAGAGTGGATTTTTTCTTTTATGTTTGGCATAAATTGCATATGTATTTCCATCCCTTGCTAAAGGCTATTTTATTATTTTATATCATCATATTTAGACTATAGTTGTAGTTTAATTATCCTTGTGTTAGAGTTTTTCTTCAAAAGGAATCCTAGTTTAGAGATTTCTTAGTGCTTTTTTTATTTTCACTCTGGAGTATGAAACCATTGTTGCACTATGGATCATTTTTTCTTCTTGGTATTTGTGGCATTGGGATCCATTGGCCCTATGCACAATGTAACTTATTTTGTTCTTAAATGAATGTATTCGAATTTTTATTTTGAAAAAAATAAATTCCCACAACGAGAAGAATCAAAGAACTTTTTTCTCCTATGACACTTCAGTGCTCCTTAAGACTCCTCATACAGGACATAGGGAAGCTACTCAGCTAGTTGTTCTAGTTGTGTCAATAAGTGAAGCAATACAATAAAGGTCATTGATAAACTATGGGGTTGTTAAGGACAATTTGTCTCCTTCAACTATAAATAATTATAATACATTAATAGACTTCGAAGTTGCCTACACACTAGGATAATCCAAGAATACTGCTAAGGTGTCTCATGAACTCAGTATCCATAGTTATTGGGGGATAGCATTGGATTGTTCCATATTAAATCCATCCTCTAGAAATGGACCTGTATATATGTAAAAATGGATAAATGGAAGAGATGGGGATGTTTTAATGAGTGGGTATGGTGTTCATCCTTTTGTAATGGATGATATTTACTCCAAACTACAACTTCCATGTATTGAAATGGAATATAATACTCATCTGCAATTGCAAGAGGTAGCAATGGACAACCAACTACAACAAATGGCGAGTGTGAAAGGTTAGATCCTTACAAATAATTATATTACAATAATGGGCATTAGCACCGCTAACACGTTGGGATCATCCAAGGATACTGTTGTGGAGGCTCGTGAACTTAATTCCAATAATAATTGAGAGAGTGCATTGTATTGTTCTATAACGAATCCATTAGCCCATTACCAGTCTAAAAGTGCCATGGACCCACTTTCCTTGGTTGCTTCCTTTGATAACATCATGGCGATGGAAATGGGGATACTAATAAGAGGGGGGTGAATCAGTAGTGTAAGAATAATAAGACATAAAAGAGTAATTTCAACAATAAGTATGACAAGCAATAATTTCAGCAATCAATGGAGCACAGAAAGAATAAATAACTTCTTCAAAACTTATTTTTCAATTTATTCATAGGGAAAGTTACGACTTGTTGTTACAATTTTCAAGCTACAACCAATAGGAATCTAAAACTCCCTTATTGATCAACTACAAATCAGTAGTGTAAGAATAATAAGACATAAAAGAGTAATTTCAACAATAAGTATGACAAGCAATAATTTCAGCAATCAATGGAGCACACAAAGAATAAATAACTTCTTCAAAACTTCTTTTTCAATTTATTCATAGGGAAAGTTATGACTTGTTGTTAAAATTTCCAGGCTACAACCAATAGGAATCTAAAACTCCCTTATTGATCAGCTAGAAATGAATGGAGCTACAACTCCAAGTATTTCCCAACACCCATTGGAAGGATCAGCAACCCCTGATCTTGCAAGATACAACTTGCTTGACACTCATTGGTTCATCTTTCATCCATTTTCATACTAGAAACAATGACTGCCAATTTTGATTTAAAAAAAAAAAAAAAATCTCAATCACCAACTCCTTCAACAATCTATAATCACTAATAAACACCATCGAATCGCTCACAGAACTCACTTCTCTGTAAAATTTCTCTCTCATCAACATGCTTTCTCAATCCTTCTTATATAGAATTTTTGGCTTTATATTTTTGCCTTCTTTTCTTTTCTTGTATTGTTGCATGAAATCTTATTTTTTTCCTTTTCCTATTCATTTCAATCCTCTACATGTTTTCACCAAGTTCTCAACCTTCAATAGCCATTTTATGTAGATTGAACTGATTTTATCTGCATATTTTAGTATGTTAGCCTTTTAACAGGTTTTAGCAGGACTTTTCTATTTTTAGTTGTAGTTAACTTTGGCTTAGCTGCCAAATTTACTACCCAACTGATAGTTTTGCAAATTTTGAGCTTAAGCACCTTTTCTAAACTCCTTATTTTTTTCTCTGGTGAGCCCTGGTATTGCACCAAGTATGTTTCAACTCCTAAGGGATTCTCAACTTAAATTATCAACCCGGGCTACATACAAACTTAGAATTGACAGTGCTATATGCACAGCAGGTTAGCTTCTACTCAAATCACCCTATTCATGAGATCAAATCAAGGTCTTCATAAACGAATCCTCCAGATAACTATAAAGATAAAATCATGCCATGAGTGCAAAGATACGAACATAATTCTAACTACATAAGTGAAAATGTCATTCATTCAATGTAAAATACGAATTAAAATTGCATGAAAGGAAAAGGGCTAGCCTAGTTGCAGAAGTAAACCATGTAATTCTATTTTCACACTTAATAAATTTAATAGCCTACTTGAATGAACCATTTATCTATTTGCAACTTGCTTCAAAATGAGAAATTTAGTCTTCAACACAATTATGAAAAAAATGATAATTCTAATTCTATTTGTTGTCTTATTTTGCAGTGAGAAGAGGATGGGGTTGGAGTGGTCTTAGAGTCTTCCCTAATCATGAAATCAAGGATTTTGGGCCATTTATCAACTTCAATATCCAAGGGTCGGAATTTGGAGAAAATATGGCTGAATAAAACAATGCTACAAGGTTGTTATAGGAAGTGTTGTGGGAGGCCCTATTTTGCTACAGGAGGGGGACCAAGAGCTTTTGAGGGCAAGAATGTTGTCTTGAATGTATAAAAAGGTGGATGAAGGTATAATAAGTTTAATTAAGGGTGTGGGAACCCCTTATCCAAGCCTATTACCCCTCAGAGGTCTATCTTGCACCAAGGTTTGTGCCAACAGTGTCCTCCATTTACCCTATTAGAGTGATCGCAGTGGCAGAGGTTGGAGGAAATGTAAGGTGTCTAGAAGGGAGATGGAATGCTCTAGGTGGATGTATAAACGTGTACCCACCCTTTCAGTTCAACACAATCCCTGAAAATAGTTAAACTCATGCATCAACTTAATATTATTACTACAAAGTAAATTAACATGGAAAACATGAGTTGAATTTTATTAAAATCTAATCTACCCTTCAACACAAATCTAATTTCCAAACCAATGATAGTAACTTCTAAGTTTCAGAAACTAAACATGCAGAAGGATTACAGGTAATACTTAACAATTTCCAAGAAATCATAAAAACATATTTTTGGGTTGTTATTGTATGTCTTCCAACCACTCCTCCCACAAGAGAGGTGATATGCAAGCCTGCAACTACAAGTTTTATGATAGAATACCTACTGAAACAAGAAAATAATTGCAATGAATTGGAAAATAACAAGGTATAAATACAAGAGAGGGACTAAAGCCTTTGGGTTGCCAAAAAATAAGGGTTATAGCCCTCCAAAACTAAATGAGATGCATACTAATAGTGAACTTTCCATTAGTAGAAAATAAGATTCACATACACCATATTAAAAATGAGAATAAAAATTTCAAACACTAGGCTCTTAGTATCTACTCCTAGCCGCAACACAAATTTGAAGCCTAATGATACCCTTCGCTTGTTTATTTATACAAAAAGTAGATGAGTGGTAGCTCCCTTCATAATAGGAGTGTTTCCCTCCAAAATATCGAGATTGATGGATATGGTTCCCTTGGGTCTTCACATGCACTTGAGTTCCTCGGCTACTAGTGAATCTAAATTTTTAGTGAGGAATATTTGATCTAAAGCCGAGTTGGGGAGTTAATGCAGTGGACCATCCCCCCTATATTCTCTCTAGGTGTCTCTAATCAACCCCTACATAGTAAATATCTACAAAAATGCTTATTTTGTTAAAATTATACAAGTGAGGTCAAATTTCGCCTTGGTCAGCTTAGATGAAAAATATGATGACTGCATTTAATTCCTCTTTTCAAGAGGACCAAAATTGACCTAAATATCACCTCATTTGGACAAGGAGAAGTTGGTCTTTGAATTTATGTACCCACTCATGTATATTGGATTAGGTCGGCCCTATGCACAACTACCAATCGACATGTCAACCTCAACATCAAGTGGACCCTCATGGAAGCCTATAAATAGAAGATACCTCAAGCTCATTTGGTCACAAACATCACTCAATCTCTTCTCCTCTTATATTTTTCTTAACTCACATAGGTCTGATAGAGGAAGCTTGCACAAGGGTTCGAAACTACAGTGTCGAAGCTCACACAAATATATGGTTTTTATTTCTTGGAAGCTATCATAGAACTAGATAATTTCATCCCTGGACACACATACAGAGTGGTCAAGGGTGTGTCTGGGAAGCCTTGGATGCACACACAAAATCCTAAAGGGAGATTCTAGGGTTTCGGGAAGTTTGGTCCCCGGACGCACACAAAGATGGGTCAAGGGTGTGTTCATGAAGCCTTGGACGCATGCACAAAATGGTTAGGGAGCATCCAGGAAGACTCAAATGCACACAAAACAACCTAAAGGGTGTGTCCAGGGGTTTGAGGTGGATTGGAGTGTATTTTTCCTTAGACGCATGCACAGATTCCATCAGGGGGTGTCCAGGACTGGCATAAATTCTTGCACAACTCCTCCTCCATGCATCCAGGACTCAAATATGAAACTTCAATACTCTGAAGATTTCACTTTGTGATAGCAGTGTTCAGTAGTAGGCTATATAATGTGACAATGCATTACAGTCATTAGAATCATGGTTTTGATGTTTAGTTTCATTTCATGGGTGTTCTAGTTGTTGTGAAGATATGGATCATTATACTCTATTTTTTGTGAATCATTTGATGACAATCTATTAAAAGAATAATTTTCAAGGGTTTCCCCCATAGTGGGTTTTTCCCTAGTCTCCAACCAATCCTAGTGTCTCTATTCCTGCATTCTTTTCTTCCAGTGTTCCTTGTAGAAATTTAATACAAAATGAATGTGTATCCTAGATTCTCCTGATCTAACAATATGCTACTATTAAATACAGAGTCGCTTCTACAAATATTTGTGCAATTTAAAACACAATCATCGATTACAAAGATCAATCACACATAACACAGATAATTTATCGGGGAAATATTATAGCTAAAAACCACACTATCTTCTATTATGTATTATATCATGGATCATGAAACAATTACATACAAAGCTCCAATCCAAGAGCTCTTAGTACATGAGCTAACTGTCTCACACTATCATACAAAAATTGCCAAGTTCCTTAGACAATTTACTGTCTCCAGACATCCCGCCTCCACTGTGCAATCCCAACTGATAGTAATCCCTGAATGAGTGCAATCCTTCCTGCCTTGACCACGAAATCCCTATGGGAACATAAAATGTGTGTGTGGTTGCATGTGTGCAACCGGATAATGTCACAACTGATAGTTTACTTCCCTTTCACCTAGAACTCAATTGGGTCTCCACTGGATCTGACATGCATGTAGTTAATAATAGTAAATCTTCAGTTGCATGTGAGACCACTGATTGTGAATTAATTAATAATTAATTCATTTGATCTCTCACTAGTGTATCTTCAGTTACAACTAGCACAACTAAGTTTAACTCACTTAAGTAAGTTAAAATACTTTACAACTTTCATAACTACACTTCCAACTCTGTTACAACTTCGAATCACTCAGTTACAACTAAGTCAACCTACATGTCCCACCAACCAACCACTTAACTTGAAATTCCTTTAGCTAACTGATTCTCCACTTCAGTTAACTATTTCCAAGTGCTCATTGAGAATAGAATATAGTTTATTGTCCAACTAATATTAAGGTATAATAATAGTAGACATTCAATCTATAGATAGAATTTGCACATACATCTATAAATAGACATACACCTAAAAATAGCCTGAGGCTCCATCCTAGTGTAGGTGCTTCATTTTCACTAGGATCTTATTGTTGAATATCAACACTCCCTCTCAACAAGAAATGGATTATCCTTCACCGTGATCCTGTCTCTATGGTATTCCAATTTTCTCCTAGTGAGTGCCTTCGTCGGAATATTTGCATCCTGATCTTTCGTGGGAATGTACTGAAGCAACCTGATCCTCCTCTACACAAAATATCTGAGATGATGGTATTGAATATCGATATGCTTAGATCTATCATGAAACACAGGATTAATCGAGAGTTTAATGCAACTCTGATTATCACAATAAATCACTATTAGATCCAAATAAGAGCCAAAAAAACCAATCAGGATCTTTCTCATCTAGATAACCTCACATGCAGCTTGACTCGTTGCCATGTATTCCACTTTCATTGAAATGAGTTCCACGGATCTCTTCTTCCTGTTGTACAAATAAACAATTATAGACTCGATACTAAAGAGCCCCCCTGATGTGCTCTTTCTGTCTATTGGACTTCCAGCCCAATCTGCATCCTTGAAGCCATGCAACTTCACTCCATCCATCTTTCTGTATCATAAACCATACTCTGATGTGCCCCTCAGGTATCTCAAGACATGCTTACCCGCCTTCCAAAAGTGATTGGTAGGCTCAAACATAGCTTGACTCAGCTGGTTAACTGCATAGCAAATGTCTGGTCTTGTGTTCACTAGATACACTAGCGAACCCACTAATTGTCGATAGACAGTAGCATCCACTACCTCTCCAGAAGTAGCATCGTCTTTCGTCCAGTTTCCTGGAAGAGGAGTATCCATGGGTTTGCAGCCCTCCATTTGAAACTTACCTAGTATCTCCCTTGCATACTTTCCTCGAGACACAAAAATTTCACCATCTCGCTGCCATATTTCCAATCTAAGGAAATAATGAAGGAGGCCCATATCCTTCATCTCGAACTCCTTTGCAAGATCCTCCTTGCATGAGTGTATCAGCTACTCATCACTAGTCAATATTAAATCGTCAACATAAAGAACATTGATTAAAATCTTACCCTCCACAACAATTTGGTATAGGTTTGCATCTGCTTCACTTTTGGTGAAGACTGGTCTAGTGAAATAGTTGTCTATCTGAGTGTACCAAGCACGGGGTGCTTGCTTCAGTCCATACAACGCTCTTTTGAGTTGGCACACATGCGAATCCTTGTTGAAGATCTCGAAAACTTCAGGCTTCTCTATGTACACCTCTTCCTCAATGATCCCATTGAGAAACACAATTTTCACATCCATTTGATGAATGCGCCAACCCATCTATGCTGAGAGAGAAAGGATGGTCCCTATGGAAGAATACCTTGAGACAGGTGCAAAGGTATCTTCATAATCTATCCCCTCGATCTGTGAGAAGCCCCAGGCCAAAAATCTGGCCTTGTATTTCTCCACACTCCCATCAGCAGCTTGCTTTACCTTGTAGATCCATCTCGAACCTACCACTAATTTATCAACCAACCTTGGAACAATTTCCCAAGCACTATTTTTGACAATGGAGTCATACTCCTCCACCATTTCATCTACCCATGTGGGCTCCTGCACTGCTTCTTGAAAGGAAGATGGTTCAGTCACAATAAATTTTCTCATGAGAGCCATGTATCCAGTAAATCAGTCAGGATATTGTCTTTGTCTGTGCTGTGAAGTAGGGGCTACTACATTTTGTGCAGCATCAAGTCTCAGCCTATCAGCTCTTGTGTTACACCTTCTGCTAGTTCTGATGGTTGGCTCTGCGTGAGTGGAATCCTCCACTTCATGAACCTCCTCCTGTGGCTGATCCACATCTAGGGACTCATCTTTTGGAACCAACAGTTCCTCCTCTGCATGCAAGTCTAGCTCCCTCTCAAGTGACAACCGCATGAATTTCCTCTCATCAAATTTTATATCCCGTCGCACAACAATCATTCTGCTGTTTGGAAAATACACGTGATAATTATGGGTTGTTTCTGTGTACCCCACAAAAATCCAAACTTCAATAGTCAACTCCAGCTTCTTCCTAGCGTTCTTGGTCACATGCACATAAATAGATGACCCAAAAATCTTAAAGTGTGAAACATTCGGTTTCTTACCAGTGAAATATTCTTCAGGTGTACTCATGCCAAGTACTCTATTAGGACAACGGTTTTGCACATAAACCGTAGTGTTGCATGTTTCCACCCACAAATTCATTGGTAGGCCCTAATTATGAAACATCGCTCGTGATGCACCCACGATCATTCTGTTATTCCTCTCTGTGACCCCATTTTGTTGTGGGTTATGAGGTGCTATGAGTTCTCTTCGAATTCCTTCTTTGCTGTAGAAGTTCTTGAAATCATTAGAGATGTATTCTCCACCATTATTGCTCCCAAAAGCCTTCACTTGCTTCCCCGACTCTTTCTCCACCAATGCCTTAAACTCACAGAACTTTGAGAATGTTTTATCCTTCTTCTGCATGAAGAAGATACAACATTTACGAGAAAAATCATCAACAAAAATAACATGGTACTTATGTTTTGTTGTTGAAGCAACCGAGAATGGTCCACACACGCCTGTGTGAACTCTCTCAAGGATCCCTGAAGCACGATTCTCCTTCTCATGAAAGGTGGAATTTACATACTTCCCCATGGTGCAACCCTTGCACTAATCTAACTGAGCAAGTGTTCCCATTGGAAGTCCAGTAGATATTTTTTGCATGACTTTCAACGCTCCATGATGAAGATGGCCCAATCGCCTATGCCATAATTAGCCTTCATATCGGCTCACCACTTTTTCCACCTTGCCCATCATGGCAGTGTAGCCATCTACCTCCAGCTTGTATATATTATTAACTCGAATCCCTATCCTCTTGGCTTGACCCATTGTTTTATGTCCTAGGAAAGCTTTTCCATCGCTAAAAACAACGTCATAGCCTCTGTCCTCCAACATTGCGACTGATACCAAATTTTCTTCAGACCTGGAACATGCATAACATCTTTCAATTGAAATGGTTTACCTGACTCCCTATGAAAGGTAATGGTACCAATCCCAGTAGCACTATACCATCTATCATTTCTCATCTCTATATGCATCTGGAGATATTTCTCCTCCAAGTCATTGAAAATTTCCTTATCTCTCGTCTTGTGAAAGGAAGTACTGCTATCCAAATACCACACCGATCCCAATGCACTTGAAACCATGCATGTGATCTATGATAAGTCAAGCTCAAATTTTGAGGCAAGGGCCTCACCATCTGTAGCTCCAACAACCTTCTTTTTCTTCTTCTTTTGAGGACACTTATTAGCAAGATGCCCATGTTTGTGACAGTGAAAACACTTCACCTTGGACATATCCAGCTTCTTGCCTTTAGACTCAAATTTAGAATGGAATTTCGTCCCCTTCCCCTTCTTCACCTTGGCAGCCAAAGCACAATCATCTTCATCATCATGCTTTGATGAAGAGCCATCTCTGGTGTTCCGCCTGAACTCCTCCTGCACCATATCTGACCATAGTCATTCCCAATCCAACACTTTTTCTCGTCCATTGACAGAGTCTTTATAACTGTGCCAACTCTTAGGAAGTCCTAAGAGAGCCAATCTCACAAAATCATCATCAACAACATTTATTCCCATACTCTCCATTTCATCCTGACATTGGACAAACTTCATGAGATACTTTGGAATGTTGTCGCCCTTTTCCATCTTGATCTTCTTGAGTTTATCTTTGAGCGCCAATTTCCTATGGTCAATGTTGATTTGGAATAGATCCTTCAAAGCCTTCCACATAGCATATGGTGTTGCTTTCCCATGGAGGCTTGAGACAATGTGGTCTTGTACTCCCTCCAACAGGATCCTCCTTGCCTTTGCCACTTTCTTTTGCCATGCATCAAGATTAGCAGCATATGAGGAAGCAGGCTTAGGAACATCATTGTCAATGAGTTTCTTCAAACCATTATCTTCCATTATTTCCTCCATCCTTTCCTTCCAATCAATGTAGTTCGAGTTTCCCTCGAGTGCATACTCTAACCTCAAGCCATTGAAATCCATTTCAATCTTGAATCAGTTGTAGCACCAAGAAAGTATTTCTGCAAATTCAAATTCTTTCCACCAACAAACTCAGCTCCTCCTTCACTACTGCAATTTCCTTTGCTTAGATACCATGTATAAATTTAGTACAAAATGCATGTATATCATGGATTATCTTGATCTAACAATATGCTACTATTAAATACAGAATCGCCTCTACAAATCTTTGTGGAATTTAAAACACAATCGGCGATTACAATATCATGAAGAAATATCAATCACACATAACACAGATAATTTACCAGGGAAAGATGATAGCTAAAAACCCCACTATATTCTATTATCTATTATATCATGGATCATGAAACAATTACATACTAAGTTCAAATCCAGGAGCTCTCAATACATGAGCTAAATTGGCAAGTTCCTTAGCCAATTTACTATCTCGAGATAGCCTGCCTCCACTGTGCAATCCCAGCTGATAACAAACCATGAATGAGTGCAATTGTACCTGCCTTGACTGCGCCATCCTCATGGGAACATCCAATGTGTGTTTGGTTGCATGTGTGCAACTGGATATTGTCACAATTGATATTTTACTTCCCTTTCACCTAGAACTCAACTAGGCCTCCACTGGATCTGACATGCATGCAGTTAATAATAATAAATCTTTAGTTTCATGTGAGACCAGTGATTTTGAATTAATTAATAATTAATTCGCTTGATTTCTCAGTAGTTTATCTTCAGTTACAACTAGCACAACTGAGTTTAACTCACTTAACTGAGTTAAACTACTTTACAACTTGCATAACTACACTTCCAACTCTATTACAACTTCGAATCACTCAGTTACAAATAATTCAACCTACATGTCCCACCAACCAACCACTTAACTCGAAATTCCTTTAGCTAACTAATTTTCCACTTCAGTTAATTATTTCCAAGTGCTCATTGAGAATAGAATATAGTTTATTGTCCAACAAATATTAAGGGATAATAATAGTAGACATGCATCTATAAATAGAAATGCAATCTATAAATAGAATTTTCTCATACATCTATAAATATACATACACCTAAAAATAGCCTGAGGCTCCATCCTAGTCTAGGTGTTTCATTTTCACTACGATCTTCTTGTTGAATCTCAACATTCCTTTATGTTCTACTGCATTGATGATGACGTTATTTTTCTTTCTACATAGTTACATATATCGATGAATAATGATGTAAAACTTAATAATGTTATGATGTTATTGGGTGAAATTAATGTATTAATGAAGAAATGCAATTATAAAATAAAATAACAATATATCCCTGTGAAAAATTAGCATATTTTTCCTCCATATTAATCACTTTATGCCATGAAATATGGCAAGTACCCTTTAGTGTTCCTACTAATCATATTATGGTCAAAAATGAAAATTAATGTGAGAAAATGAGAGGCTGGTGGATAACACAATGGGCCTAAAAATATACCTATTGATGGGACCCATCATCAACTGAAGATGTTTCTCATACTTTGAGAAACTCGGTCAATGATATGAATTTCATTCATGGCCCAAGTGGCCTCTCTGACATACCAATTCATCTCAGATGGTGTGCCCTCCTATGGGTAGAAACCTGCATTTGCTTCTATGTTTGTCCAATACTTTCATTCTTCTTCATAGTTTCTTTTCTCTTGTAGGCCCAATAGTAAGGGATGACTGAGTTCGAGTCCTACCCACTTGATCTTCAACCTTTGCATGATTCTCTTGTATAGTGGGGTTCTCTACAAGGAATTCCTCAGTATTTCTGGAGAGTTATATTCTCTTATCTATAGATTGTGAGGCAGGGCATGCCACCTTCTTTGGAAAACATGCACACTTTCGTTCCCCAACATCCTAAAGGTGTCCTCAAAATGGAGGAAATTTTTTTCTTGGGCTACTATATACTGAGGTGCCAATTTAGGGTCAGTGGAGATGAGGTGGTGGTTACTTATTACAACCTTTGGACTTACCAATTCTACTCTGATGTATAGGGGATCCTTCTCTTCCTTTTCCATTACCCTCTTTATTTATTCATCCCTTGTTTCCTCATGGATCAACCAAGAGGCTAATGTCATTAGCTGCATGTACCCCAATCTTGAGTTTGGGTCCCAGAAGTTCATGTTTGTAAGGATAATGTTGTGCATGTAAAACTTATTCAGTTTGGTTGTATCCTCAATACTTTCCCTTTTTCAAAATTCATTAAATTTTATATAATATTGAAAAGGTAAGGAGCCATATTGTGCTAATGGCATAGGATTTGGATGGTTGTTTACATTGTATGGCTTCCATGGATAAACTTTCCATGGTGGCAAGTTATATCTCTTTTTCTTGCAGTTGTTCTCTTAGTCTTTTATTCTTTGCCTATAACTTCTCCTTCATGACCAACTATCTCATCCTTAAGTTGTTTAATTCCTTTATCATTTCATTTAATTTTTCCTCCATGAGGCCCACATCTTCTACCTTTTTGGATTTTTAAATTTACATTCATCTACGTGTTATGCCTCTTTCCTTCTCCTACTCAAAGAAGAATGGTATAAAAAATTTCTCAAGTATAATCCTACCTCCCTCAACAAATTTGTAGTAGGATTCTATATTGGGTTGTGGATCAGGCTCTTGGAGCTCTTGGAGGCCTTTTTACTATTATTTTCGTGTGTTTTCCTCTTCCTATAACATCTCATGTTGCTCCTATAACAGCCCTTATTTCTCCTATAGCATCCCTTGTTTCTCCTGTAGCTCCTTTGTTTCCTCTTTTGACAGGGCAACTTGTTTTTTGAGCCTCTTAAATGTGACTTCTCTAGTGGTGGACCCCCCTATGGGTGGCACAGGTGGTCTACATTTGGCTTTGGGAGAGGTAATTTCTTCAATATTTCCCTCACTAGGTCCCACTTCTTCCCTTTTACTTGTTGATTCATCAATAGTGATATGGATTTTTTAAGGAGGCTAAGGTTTCCCTTGCCTTATCCTAGTGCTCTTCCTTGTTTTAAAGTACAAGGGGTGTTGTATCGACTGCCTCCTTTTGGGCTTGACCGGTGTGCCCAATGTTGCCAATGTGGCAGGCACCTCTTTATTTTTTTTTCTTGGTTAGAGGCTCACTTGTTCCACTTGTCTCCCTATTCTTTGAGTTTTGGAGGGCTCCTTGGGATTCTCTTCCTCTTATTTTTGTTCATCTTCCTATTTTTCCTTTGTTTCTGGTTTCTCATTCTCTTCTTCCTCTCCTTCCTTCTATTCCCTAAGCCCTAGTACTATATGTGGGTAATTCTTCTTGCTTTGTGGAGGTGAGGGCTTATGTTTCAATGAAATTATCTTGGTCCATGTCTATGAAGTCAATCCAAAACATAGGTTTCTTTAGGTGGCTCAAGTCATATATGAATATTATCTTGATGAGGCCACGATGGTAAATGTGCTAGTGCTTCCCCTCCCTCGCCTTCTGACTCATTTCAATGATGTGTTGTAAGAGGAAATGTGGAACATTCAGACTCTGTGGAATTGGTAATCCTACTTATAAACTTAGCTCATAGAGCATCCTAAATTGATAGGAATACACAATACTCAACCTACCCTCATATAATATGTATTTGAGGATGTGATAGGCCACTTCATCCCAAGGATAAGGGAGGCTCTCTCCTCTCACTCCATTTTTATCTTCTACAAATTTCTCTCCTTGAAGGAAGAAGTTTTTCCTAGTTGTAACACTTATTGCCTTATATTCCTTTCTCCATAGAACTCATATACTTTTCTTAAGAGTTATGCGTTCAATGGAATGGAAAGTCCTATAACAAAAGTCGTGGCACTATTTTCCCCCTAAGAACTGAGGTTCATGGAAAAATATTGAGTTATTTCATCATCATATCCCCTTAATTTCTAAAATAATCCCATCCAATGATGTCTCAAATAAATATGCATAATAGGGGGATGTTAATGGATTCTTTTTGTGTATGTGTGTTCTCTTCTATTGAAACATCCCCCCATTACTCCTAATGCTCCTTCTCGAGGTTATTTTGTGTGTACTTTCAAGTTTTTCCTTAGATAAGTCTCGATGTAGAGATGGTGTCAAATTTTCCTTTTTTGATAGAGGAAGAGAAGGATGTTATTTTTTTCTTATAAAAAAAACAAACTTTTTTGTCCCTATCTTACCTCCTCATATAATAAATTTCAAAGGAAACTATTTCCCAGTTGTTTTCTATATGATGCCAAATTCAAGCATAATTCCACATGCAATTGTATGGGAATTAGAGAGATATAAGGCAACTTAGTCTTTTCAATATGTCTCTCTTATGTGTATGAGGTTTTAAATATGATCTCAGGTGGTTTTGGCTCATTTTACCCCCTTAATTCTCCCTTGTAGCCTCATTTTTGTGCTCTTGTAGTAATTTAGACCCTATTGTAGCAATTCATACCCTCCTATAGTACCTGTAAACACAGTCTGTATCAACTCAATGGCACCTTAGGAAATATATGGTAGCATCTAACTCATCCTTCTCCAATTATTTTCTAGAATGAGTGAGTATAAAAATGGAGTCAAGCCTTGTACTCTTTATTCCTTTTTGTGGTAAATGCTCGGAGTGCTTTGGTGACTTGGCTCTTGTATGAGTTTCCTTTTTTAACCATTGGCCCCACTTCTCATAATCATCACCCCACTTAAATTTAATTTTTTATGTTGCATGGTGGCTAAGTAAAATGTAGTTAACGAATTGACAGTGGCCAAGTTTACTAGCCAGCTTGAGCCCATAAAAATTCCATTCTCAATCATTAAACACATTTTCTTCCATTATGTGCATAGGGAAGAGGTCAGGGGTGTCATACCTAAGCCTACCTATGATTTCGAATTGTTGGAGATGACTTCACGTTGTTGTTGGGCTTCATAATAAGATGATGTTGAAGGTGTTGATTTCCATTTTTTCTTTAGCACAGGTATTCCTAGCATGATGATTCTTGAATGATGAAATATTTTTCTCTTGTGCAAGCCTCTTTCCAGTGCTCGTTCTGCTACTGTTGGAATATATGAATGATTTTACATCTGCTATCTCAAGATGATGTGTCCCTTATAAGCTTCAAAAATGTCCTCATAATGCCTTAGGGTAATTGGATCTTTTACATAACGCTGAAAAAAAATGGGTTCAATATTTTATTGTAACTGTGCAAGATGTTATAGGAGAGATCTCGTTACTATGGTAGTCACTTTTTTCCTTCTTAAGACAACACATTGCATTCAGGAACTAAGACAAACCATAGGAGGTATAGGGACAATATTAGAATCATAAGAGGGTGGTTCATGTGGTGACAAAGTCGAAGGAAAAAATTCTTTCTCTGGTTTTTTTTTATGCATGGAAGAGTGAAATTTTGAGGATGAATTTTGGCTAGATGGAGTGGATGAGTGATGAAGGAATTTTTTTGTACCTCTCTTAACATTTATTAAGGAAAACATGAACTTTTTCCCACCTTTTCCAATTATATCTGCCTCCTTTAGCATTTTAGGTTGCTCCTGTAGAAATTCAAGGCAACCTTGTAGAAGTTCAAGATAGTCCTGTAGAACTTCAAAAATGAGGCAAAACATGGATATATTTCTAGCTAGATGATGGAGAGAGGTAGGGATGTGAAGGAAGAGGATGAAAGTGCAATGGATAGCTTAGAAGAATGGAGAAATGAATTTGTGGAGCCTATTTTATAACCATTATTATTATAATTGTCTAGAGTCCTACAAAAGATAAATGCCAGCCAAATTGGTGTAAGGAATCCTCCGTTGTGTCTTATTGTTTTTCTCTTATTCTTTTTTTGAGACATGCATACTACCTTTGTAGATGTTTTCAACCTCCATGCCTGCCCTAGGGGCCTCAGAGGAGGTTTTCACCTAGGGATCTTTTCATCTTATTTTTATTTTTTGTTATTATCTTTTCTTTTCTCTTGGGATGCCTCACAAAGGTTTTCAACCCTATAGTTGGCATTGGATGCCTCATGGAGGTTTTCATCTAGGCCCTTTTTTTCTTTTTTTCTTTTTTTTTTAAGAATATTTGTAGACAGAGAGTTGTAATCCCCCCATTCACATTCAATTCTTTTTTTATTGAACTAATAACTCTTCCTTTGACATGTGCATTTTATACAACTTCAACCTCTAACGATTGATGAGTAAGGGAATTCCTTCCTCATCAATTTTTCTTATTTGGAAAAACCCATTATCATGACATATTTCCCTAGATAGGGCCCCGACCATCTTGTTATTAACTTTCCCTTGAAATCCTTGAATTTGGAGTCATATAGAAGGGTCCAATCGCCTTCCTGAAAATTCTTCTCCATAATGTGTTTGTCATGCCAAACCTTCCTTTGTAGCTAGATTACCTCAGTGTGCAAGAGAGATTGCACCCTTAATTCATATAAACCATTAAGTTGGAGAAACCTCTCTTTTTTGCTATAGTGAGGTCCAATTATAACTTAGCTACCATCCTCAAGGTATTTTATTCAAATTCGATAGACAGTAGGGCCTTCTTCCCATAGACTAGTTCGAATGGTGTAAATCCAGTGGTGGTATTCCATGTTGTGTTGTAGGCCCAAGTAGCTTCTACAAGTCTATCTACCCAATATTTTCTAGTGTTACTGACAATATTAGCTAGAATGTTCTCCAATACTCTGTTTGTGACCTCCACTTTCCCATTTTCCTGAGGGTCATAGGCGGTGGATTTCATGTGCTTGATGTGGTGTTGCCTCATGAGATCCTCAATCAGATTGGATGTGAATTGTGCTCCTTAATCAGTGACTAAATATCTTGGAAAACCAAACTTGTAGAAGATGTTCTCTCTCAAAAATTCAACCACCTTTTTCTTAGTTGTTGCCTTTACTGCCTTTTCTTCATCCCATTTAGTCATTTCATCAATGCACACAATGATATACTTCTTTTTTCCTAATGAAGGATCAATGGGCCCAATGAAATCCATGCCCCACTTCTCAAATGTCTCTAAATTCACTTGAGGTTGTAAGGGTATTTCATCCTTAGGTGTGGGCTTACCCATCCTTTGGCACTGATCATACCTAGTGGTGTACCTCCTTTCATCCTGATGTAAAGTAGGCTAGTATTACCCTCCTTGTAGAACTTTTAAGGTTGTCCTTTTAGCAGCAAAGTGGCCTCGACAAGTTCCATCATGGCATGATGATAGGATGTCAAAGACCTCATATTCCCTCACACATATCCTTAGGACATTATTTGGGCCCTATCTAAAAATATTTCCCCTAATCCAAGTGACTGGGGCACTCTTCCTAAAAATATTTTTTTTCTCCTTGGAGGATAGATTAGGAGGTAACCTCCCAGCAACCAAGTAGTTGGGTATATCAAAAAACCAAGGAGAAAGCACCAATATGGAAAAGAGATGTTCATCTAGAAGTTGATCATCTATCATTTATTCCTTTTCTGCAGGCAAGTTTAGTCTTGACAATAAATATGCAACCACATTCTCTTTCCCTAGTTTGTCAATAATGGTTAAATCAAATTGTTGCAATAATAACAACCATATAATTATCCTAGAATTAACATCATATTTATTCATTAAATACTTAATGGTTGCATGGTCAGTGTGAATTTTTTTTTGATAACCAGTGATGTAATTCTTAAACTTTTTCAAGGAATGTAGCACAACCAAGGGTTCCTTTCAGTGACTGTATAATTTAGCTCAGCTTTAGAAAGGGTCTTACTGATGAAATAGATGGCATAAGGAAATTTTTATTAAACTTCTCCTAAGGTAGCCCCTTCAACTTTATCTGATGCATCTGTGTTTATATGGAAAGGTAATGACCGGTTGGGACCCCTAAGGATGGGTGCACTAGTCAACTTTTCTTTTTGCACTTCGAAGGCTTCCTGACAATTGTTTGTCCAAGAAAAGTCTGAATATTTATCAAGTAGTCCAAACAAAGGTGAAGGAAACTTAATAAAGTCTTTAATGGACCTTCTATAATACCTAGCTAATCCAAGGAAGCTCTGGACATCTCTTTTCTTTTTAGGGTTTGGGACCCTTTTAATGATGGAAATTTTTTTTGGGCCAACCTGTATCCCCTCCTTGGATATGGAATGACCAAGGATAGTCCTTGCATTCATCAAAATTCACATTTCTCAGGACTCAATGAAACATCCATTTCAATTCATTTCTTTAAGACTTTGCACAGATTAGAAATATATTCCTAGAAGTCACATCCATAAGGAGTGAATTGATTCATGTATATATCAACAATGCCATGAAAATGTTCAACAACGATACTTAGGACTACCCTCTGAAAGGTAGGAGGGGAATTTCATAGACCGAATGGAGGGACCCTATAGGTGAAGGTACCCCAAGGGCATGTGAATGTGGTCTTATCCTTGTCTTAATGGTTGATTTGTATTTGGTTGTGCCCACTAAATCCATCCAGGAAGGAGAAGAATTCCTTCCTTGCAAGTCCATCTAAAACTTTGTCAATGAAGGGAAAAGGGAAGTGGTCCTTTTTTGTAGCCTTGTTAAGTTCTTGGTATTCAACACAGATCCTCCACTTCCCATTTTTTTTGGGAATAAAACCATAGGGGACACCCAATCACTATCTAAAATGGGATATATGAACCCTATATCTAGTCAATTCCTCTTTCACAATGTCCTTAAGGGTTGGGTACATCCTTCTTTGGGGTTGGCACGTAGGCTTGAATCCCTATTTTATATAGATATGATGAGTAGAAATTAAGGGATGCACACCCTTCATCTCCTTATAATCCAAGACAAAAGCATCCAGGTGTTGCCTCAAAACACTGCATAATTTTTCTTCCTGATCAGCTGAGAGAGAGGGGTTGATATTTAGAGTTCTTGATGGGAAAACCTCCACAATTTTGACATGTTCTAGGTTGGAGTTAGCAGAGAGAAAATTATTCCAAGGATTACTCTCATATTCTTTCATACGGGTCATCAACTGGCATGGAAATGGGGGGGGTTGATTCGTAATACATGGTCAATAAGATCATCTTCATCAAGCACCCCCCATAAAATAGTATGGTAGAGGGATGTTTAATAAAATTATTCCTCTTCCTAATCTTCTAACCACAAGGGCGAGTCATGCTCAAATAAATTTGAACAGGAGGATACAAAACAAGTTGTTTTGATATATCCCCATTTTTTTATGGTCATGTTCCCAGCCCTGCAACTAAGGTAGGCATCATCAGTGACCAGCCAAGGCCTTCCTAGGATGACAAGATAGCCAATAAACTTGTTTTTGGGCTGGAAGACAAGTAAATCCATGGGATGCCTCTAGGAGTCAATGTAAACCATTACATCCTCAATAAATCCCTCGAGAACTATTGTGGACCTATCTACAAGTTGCAATATTGTAGCGGTCTTCCTCAAGGTACCTTGGAGGTTGCGTTTGAGCATGGTTTCCCTGGTCATCACATTGATTGCAGCCCCAAGACCAATCAAGGTATTAGGGACCTATTTAAGCCCCAAAATTCTGTTGTAAGAACATGGGGGATAACCACCCAATCTGAATGTTGGAAGAAGCTCCTTTTCTATTTGGTATAGTGGCTTCGATTGGGGATAATGGGACCAGTCTCCCAGCAAAGGTTTGATATGATGATTATGGGTTTGATATAAGGTGAAATGGAAAATGATTTTAAACTAAAATAAATGATCTATTTAAATGACAAACACATGCATCTATTTAATATAATAATTATCTTAATCTATACTTGGGAATAACTTAACACGTGTGTTCTACAAATATATTTTAAAGCAAAAGGTAATAAAGATCATTCGATTGCTATAAGAAATGAAACTATTAAATATAATTATTTTGAATAAATAGTTAGGCAAAATAATTGTGAAAACTATATCACATATATTGATTGATCATATACTCAATAAGGAATTATAGCTGAAACATCATAAAAAAGTGCTTTAATGAAAATTTGTAAGTCAGATCTCATACCTAATACAATATAAGGAATATTATTGCTAATATATAAACAAAACTCAATCATAAAGATAGAAGTACCAGATATAAAAGGTTCTACTCATGAAATCAACAACATTGATATGTTTTTTTTCAACCAAATACACTCTAAGAGTACAAAAATGAAAATTCAGTGGAGTATGCTTTAATATCCAAGAAAATCAAGATCTTGTTCCATATATTTCATCAAAATGGTCACAAAAGTATAGAAGTGCAAGCTTTTGCAAAGTGTTTTTGATAAAATCCTCGACCCCTATCTAAATGCATGAGAGAGGTTTAAATAATACTACATATGTATCAAAAATAGCTTATTACATAAAAAGTTGAGGAGGTTTCAAACAACCTTCCTCAGAATACGAAAAATAAAAAGATAAAAACTAAAAATATGATGATGTGTTTTATCATGTTGAACAGTGCTACCTAGCCATTAAGCTTTTGAGTTCACAAATATCCATCATTGGCTTCACCTGGGATGGCTGGCTGACTTTGGATCTTATTTGTTCCGTAAACACAACACCAAAGAGTGGTGGCACCATATTTTGAGTGGAATTCGTTAGACAGTGCAAAGCCATCCATTGACTATATGGTTTCACTAGAAACTACCAATAAGTTTCTCGGTCAAGTTTAGATAGTTGTTTGACTGCTTCAATTTTATTTTCAATGGTCTCTTTCTACTGTCTCTCTAACTATTTGATGTCTGGAAAAACTCCTAGATTGCATTCTTTAATCAGATTGATATTATGAAGGTTTTTATTTACAACTTCAATTATATTTCTTACTATACTATCCGCTCTAGTTGTTTCCCATTCTGATTGCTTCAATTGCATATCCCAATCTGTGAATAAAATATCTTTGTGGGATTCTTCAATCTTTGGAAGGTTGGATTTTCTTCATTCTTCAGATTCTTTCCAAGAAATAAACTCTAAAATGTTTTTATCAACCTCTTCATATTCTAATCTCTGATCAACCACTTTATTGACTAATGTATCACTTGTTTCACAATATGGTTTGATCATTGAGATTATTTGACAAAATATTTCTTGTTGTTTTGATAATTGAGTGTTTAATTCAAGTGTCTCTTTGATGAATTATTTTGTCTGAGGATGATTTATGAGTTTATCCATTTCAATATGCATCTGATTAATCTATGTATCTTTCTCTGTGATGCTTTCCTAGTGTTGTAACTTCATTTGATCAAAATCTTTCTGAAACTGTATCATCTACGGCTTTTTTTGCTTATTGGTGTTCTGTATTTCTTATTCAAGTTGTTGCTCCAACAGCTGAATTATTTCATCTATATCTTTAAGCAGAAGACTAACCTCTGTTTCCTTATCCATTATTGTTGTTGTATAAGCACTTGCCAACTGTGACAACCTGTAAGATTTTCTGATGGATCAATGGGGGTGTATTTTCATACTACCTCCACTGATTTGTTTTCTGGAGTTGCTGCTAATGAATCGAGTTTTATTTTCTTATTTTGTCTCCTTACTACTAATTTATGTGCTGGAATGTAAAATATATCTAGCGGGGGTATCTCTCAATTCTTAAAACAATTGTGAGGTTGGGTAGGCCGAGATGATTTCAACATCTGCTTTTGGATTTGTAACCTGTAGGGTTTGCTTAGGGGTCTGGAATCCATAATTCCCTTTAATACTTGTCTTTGTCTACTGTACTTGGAGCTTTTGCCTATATTTCTTCCATTCTTTATTCAGATCATTGACTATGACTGTATGTGTTTGAAGTTGTGTATAATCAATCTCGAATTGTTCTTCAGCCGAGGTCTCTTTGGTGTTTTCTCCATTATTTTTCTTTGTATCCTTCTTAAGACCTTCCTTAGGGAATTCTTCATGATTTTGAGACTGATGTTCATAATGTTCTAAACCTTGAATTGACTTCTCTGGAGATTCTTGATCAGAATTGTGATCAGAATTTTCCTCCAGGATTACACTGGGAGTAGGCTCTCTTATTTCCTTAATTTGCAATAGGTCTGAAGGGACCCTTGTCAATATTTTATTCCTATATATACGAAAACGATTGAGGTTTGTTGGGGTCAATTTGATTGATTCCAAATGTAATACATGTGAGATTGTCGCATCCTTTCCAAATAGAACATCAAATTCATCTTTCTAATGAATGAACTGTTTGATTTTAACCATAACAATAAAGTCTTGGGCGACTTTGTGGGGGTCATACTGTCTGCCTGGCATAGTAGCCAGAGTCAAGCATGCAATATTATGTATCTCTTTAACTACGTGTCCAAAATAAAATAATGCAAAAGAACCACATTTCACTATAAAAATTGGCAAGATAGATTTCTTCATATCGTTGAGGGTTTTGGTAATACCTCCCCCTACTATTTGATAGGCAATCTCTCTTGCCAATAACTTATCAGGAACATAATATGGAAGAACATGGGGAGTTAAAATACTCCCAAAAACTCTGATATAACTAAAATATTCTTCACTAAACCATCGTGCCACTGGCAAGATGTCTATATTTTCTTCTTCTGAAAGCTTGGGGGATTTTACATCAGAAATGGTTTGATAGATTGGCAACATAATGCTTTGACAAATCTTGTAAAAATGGGGTCGAAACTGTGATTCCCACAAAAATTTATGATACACATAGATGGGAGTAGGGTCTTTTAGAGTCCAATTCCAACCCATATTTGGAAATCATGAACAAAAAAAAATAGCATCCATTACATATGCATTCATAAAAAAGGGAGGGATAGCCCGAGTGGAAACAACTCTGTTGTGCCTATATTGTCTAATGGCCATAGCCAAATTTTCGGAAAAAATATTACTCCAACTCATAATTGTGGCATTAATAGTTGCATCAATAAATGTAACTCATTCCATAGAAATCTTGGTACTGTCAGCTTTTCAGAACGACCTACACATCATCGCATCTACATAACTATGTGGGGCTGATAAGGGTGTAATTAGGTACATACCATATTTCTCCCATTTGAATTTGTGAGAGCTAGACCTCCAAGTCTGCATGACATCTATCGAGACTTCGTTTTATTTTGTGAACTGCTCAATGAAAGCTTTGTCATAGGGATTCTAAGGTTCTGGCAGGTGATACATTCTGCACAAATTGTCTAAGGTAAATGACCCCATGACTTTATGTCTTGAATTTCTGAATTTCCTGTCAGAAATATCCACATTGTCAATAATCCACTTCACCATATCCGTGTATGGCAGGATTTTTGGCCTTGAATCTATTTTGTGTAGGAAAGAACATACTACCTCAAAATAGGAAGCTTCAGATTAGATTTTAGCATCAGTCGTTAATTTTTTTTCTAGTACCTCTGGATTTTCATCCTTCGGTAGATTATACATAGTTTCCCACGATGTATTTCCACTATCTTTGTTGCATGTAGTATCAATAAAGAGTGGATTCATGTCTGAGTCTTCGAACGTAGTAGCCTCAACTCTATTTTTTCCTTTCCTAGTCATTTCCAAGTGTTGTTCCCTGAAATTGAGTAATAGAGAAAACAAAATGAAACTGAGAGCGAAAATTAAGTCGGAAACTCAATTATCACAGTAAATTCTATAAGGTCTGGAATTTTATTACAAGCACGAGTAAACAGATATAAATCTTCTCGAGCCTTTAAAAGAGTAAATGCAGGTGATTTTTATTAATTATGGATTAAGGCATACGTGTGATTCCTTTCAAGTCTTATCAAACATTGCATCGCAAATCCCGAATGATATTTCAAATTAATATGACTTAAGTGTGATGATGGTCTTGCGATTGCTATAAATCGCAATATCACAAAATCACAATATTGAAATATAATAAAGTCGTAATCGTGATATCTCGCAATATCGCAAGAACGCCGAATCACAATATCGCAAGGTTGATATATCGCAATGTCGCAGTATCTCAAGGTTGGGGTTATGTTATTTCAAAACTCATTTATGTTTTGTGATTTGTGATGCGTAATATATTTATTGACTTTTTGAGCGGCTTTTCCTTATGCGAAATATTGTTTCATTAAGACAAGCGCTTTATAGACTTAAGAAATATTTCAAGGCCTTTTAAGTGAGAAAAATCTCAATACTACATTTGGTCTTATAAAAGGGTTTTACTGATCGCGTTCCGCGGATTCCGATTTATGATTAATCTGCGTTATTTTGGATTCTATGCTTTCCGATAAAGCGAGAAGTGCTTGGTCCTAAGTGAATTAACTCAATGCCTTAATAATTATCTAAGGAAAAACTCTTACCTGCTAATACTTCTAGAAAAAAAAATTAAAGGGTCCCCATTTATTATTACAATATTAATTATTATAAAAATAAATGGGGTTTGTTGAATAATACAAAAAGTGGCGATTCACTAGAAGAACCAGTTATCTCTGATAATTTTGAAATCTATAAAACTTTCAATACAATAATAGTTCAAAAAACTGAAATTGAATGAAAGTTAAGATAAGTAATATTTCTCTAAATAATAAAACAAAATCACCTAATTACAATTCATTTGATACCCTCTTAAAGATGAAAATCCCTTTGCCTATATCATTCATTACTTAAGTTAAAGATAAAGTAGCATACTTTTGTAGATTAGCTTTTAAATGTACTCATTTTTCACAGGTAGAGCCTTTGCTACCAATGGGCGTTCATAGCCTCGATAGGGTTACCTTTTAACCAACAATGGTTTTGTGTCCCATCCATGTAAGAGTGCAGTTTTTAGAGATAAATCCACAATTATATACTTATTATCATTTTCTTTTAAATAGCTCTTTTAACAAAATTTTAATTTTATTACTTAAAAGCCATTGTCTTGGCGTGGTGGCCAAATAGTGACAATTTCATTCATTGGTTGTAATTCAACTAAACAAGTTGGCTCGTGATGAGACCCCTTGTCTTTTGATTAAAATAATCTCAAGCCATTACCATGTTTTGGTATACAGTATTGGTAATGTCAGTCTAATCATTTCCCTATGAATATGGTAAGCAGCCTCTTGATGAGACCTCTTATCTTTTAAGCTTTAGTACATTATTTAGGATTATACTCTAAAAAGAGAAAAAATAATTGGATAGGGAGCCTCATTGCCTCTTTAAGAGTTCTGGATGAAAATTATAGATTTAAAGATTCTTATCTTCAAAGAGTATTTACTTGGTTAATTATAATTTACTTGACTGATAGTAGAACAAATTTATTTTGTAAAGTTGGAGTTTCTCAAAGAATGAATAATTTTGGTAGAAAAAGAAAACTTCAAAGAGATAGAACCTAGTTAATTTTTGAATCTCTTGACTGTTTTCTTAACAATCTCTACTTATAAAAGCGAAAAATCAAAATATTTCAAGATATTTTATTGCAAGGCCAAAAATTATATTATTTAACTTTTATTTTCCTAGGAAAAGTAAAGGCAATAATTTACAGGGGATAGAAGAGGTTATCTCCTATGAAAATTATTTTTTCAAAATTTTCCCATTCACAGGCAGAGAATCTTTCTTGCCTGATAAATATTGTAATAGAAACGTTGATGGGCCGATTTGTTCTGCAATCTGAAATGGTCCTAGCCACATTCTTTGGAATTTGGTATGCTTACCTTTTTCCTCATGTGCTTTATCCCATTTCAATACAAGGTCTCCAAGTTGAAATGATTTTGTGTTAACAGATTTTACATCAAAGGAATATTTAACTAACCGTTGATGATGAGCATGGGCGATTTTGGCTTTCTCTCTCTCTTATTCAAGTTTTAGAATTTTTGATTGCCTTAACTGCAAAGAAGAAGAAGGTGTTTCTTCAATAAATTGAACTAGGGCTAAAGAGGGAATAGCTATATTTTTAGGAAGAACAACTTCTTTCCCATAGACCAAATTAAATGGAGAAGTACCTATTGAGGCTTTATGTGTTATCTGATATGCCCATAGAGCAAAAGTTAAATATTTATGCTAGTTTCTTTGACACTGATCAATAGTTCGTTTAATGATCCTAATGAGGATTTTATTAGTTGAATCTACTAAACCATTTCCTTGGGGATAATAGTTAGCAAAATACTTAAGTTCAAAACCTATTTTGAGAGAAAATTTTATCATAGCATTTCCTGTGAAATAAGATGCATTCTCAAACATCAAGGCATTTGGTAAACCAAATATGGTAATGATAAATTGATCAATAAATTCGATAATGTTCTCAAAATTGGTTACCTTTATGGAATTTCTTCCAGCCATTTATTAAAGTAATCAATTTTTGTAAGGATGTATCTATGTTGATTTGTAGAGTGAGGAATGATCTCACCTATTATGTCCAATCCCCATTGTTCAAATGGTTGTTCGATATTGACTGACTATAATCACAATGCAGGTTTTCTTTATCTTCTAGTAGCAGTTTGACAGGTTTTGCACTTCCTTACATACTCGTGTGCATATTTAAACAAATTTGACCAGTAATAGCCAACATGTAGGAATTTATTTGTTGTTGTGTCTCCTCCAACATGTCCACCAGCTAGTCCATCATGGAGTTCTTGCAAAACCTTTTCTGCCTCAGATTTTTCAACGCACCTTAGCAAGATAGAGTCATAATTTCTTCTGAATAAAACATCATTAACAATTTGGTATTGCTTTTCTTTCAATTTCAAAGCTATTTTTCTTTTGTAACTGAGCTGCATAGGGGCATATTCATTTTTTAAATAAAAAATGAGATCAACATATTGAGATTCAGTATCGTTGAGGCGTACCTGAGATAATTGAACATCATCACTTGAATTTTATTCTCCTGGTAATTTGGGTGATCCAGTTAACATTCTAAAAAAACCTTGACCTCTAACAATTTTAGCTAGTCTAATTTCAACATCATATTCTTGCAGTGCAATTACCTAGTTGGCTCTCTTTTCTCCTACTTCTCTTTGCATCATTAATTACCTTAATGCTGAAAATGGAACTATGATTTTGGTATGAGTTTTAAGGAGAAATGGTTTGAAATGCGTTATTGACTTGAAGACAACAAATGCTTGTTTTTCCATAGTGGAGTAATTTAATTCGCCACCTTGTAGATTTTAACTAAAGAATGAGATGCGTGCTTCTATCTGTTGATCATTGAGTTGTGTCAAAACAATAGCATATGATGTTTCTAATGCAAATGTGTATAAAACAAAATGATTGGAAAATTTGGGGGTTGTCAGGGACAAAGCGTTAATAATAACTTGTTTGATTAAATCAAATGCTTCTCTTTCATTGTGACCCCATTTGAAAACCGAATTTTTCTTAATCATAGTCTATAAAGGTAAAACTATTTGTGGAAAGCTAGGGACAAATATCTTTACAAAAAATTTTTGACCAAGGAAAGACTGCATTGATTTCTTATTCTTGGGTCAAGGTATTTTCTCAATTTCCTTAACCCTTTCCAAATCAATATAAATACCCTTCTTTGATACTAAAAATCCTAAAAGCTTACCTTCGCTTAAGGAAAAATAAGAATTTTTTGGATTAAGTGAGATCCCATATTTAATACACCGTTCAAAGATCTGCTTAAGATCGTTTAAATGGTTGCTTGTCTTCTTGGAATAAAAATTTATTTGTTAATGATTCCTTTAAAGGCTATATACATATCTCTTTGAAATGTGGCACCTGCATTAATCAAACCGAAAGGCATTTTTTGATAAGCATATGTTCCCCATTTCGTTTTGAATGTGGTTTTAAATCTATCATCTGGATGAACTAGGATTTGGTTATATCCTGGAAATCCATCAAGAAAGACATGAGCTTAGAACCGGCTACTCACTACAGTACTTGTTCCACGGTTGGCAATGGAAATTTTCCTTTCTGACATGCTTTATTCAGATTTCTAAAATCTATGCATATATAAATGTCACCATTATTTTTCCTAACATGCACTAAATTGGATACCCATTTTCATTGCTTAACAGGAAATATGATTTTGGCCTTAAGGAGTTTATTCAGCTCTAATTTGATTTTATTCTCGAGGCATGGATGAATTTTCCCTAGTTTTTGTTGCACTGTTTTATCATTAGAAATCATAGGTATGGTGTGTTTTATAACAAAGGTATCTTAAGTTTTGTATTTCTTTAATAGTCGAATGAATGATAATATTTCATCAGAAGATAGACTGAGACCTAGATTGATATTATGAGGCTTATCATCAATTCCAAGGTTCACTAATTCAAATTTTAGAGTTGAAATTTGAATTTTAGTTACCTTTTTAAATATGTCTTTGAGATCATATAGATATTCTAATTTGAATACAGCTTCGGGTATTGTATTTTCATCAACATTCTTCTCTAACAAAATGTCATGCTCATTTTCATCTATGATGTTGTCATCGTAAGACCCTTCTGATGTTAGAAAATATACAATATCATAATCATTGTTGAAGACTCTCCAATTACTAACATTGTCGGGAATAGATGGCCTAAAAATTAGTTCAATGGAAAATCTATCAGGACTAAAATCCTCAGATGGTATGATTTTTGATGCAACATTAGCTAACAGATCATCACTAGCATTTTGCAGTCTAGGTATAGGAGAAATATTAAATGCCAAAAAATGAGATGTAAGATATTGGACTAATGATTGATAATGTTTAAGATGTCCAGAAAGGCAATGGATAGTATTTCTTACCTGTCTAATGATAATTTTTTAGTCTCAAAAAATATACAGATATTTAATGTTGAGGTCGATTGCTTTGTATAATCCTTGAACCAATGCCTCATATTCTACAATATTATTTGTACACTCGAATTCTAACCTGCAAGCTAACATGGTATTTTATCCTTCTGGGTTGATCAAAATGCAACCAGCTACTGCACCATCATTAGATTTGGAACCATAAAAGTACAAATTCCAAAACAAAGTTTTAAATACCTGATGATGGCATTATTTAGAAAGGGAGACTTTTGTGCATTAAAGTTACCTAAAAATGATTCATCTGAATGATTCCAAATAATGTTGTTATTGAATGATATTTCCTCGTTATCTCCTTCAAATTCAGTCACTGTGTGTTTTATATGTTTCTCTTGGTCAACTCGAATTTGATTTGGCTTCCCATTATAAGGAAGCCACATGTGAGACCAATCTGTAGCAAAATATCCATGGAGTTTATCATACCATTCTCTACTTAGAATTAGACCGTAAAATTCAGGAATGTCAGCGACCAATATATCTATTATTTGACAGACTTTTGGATTTGATGAAATTCCAATGTTGACTGAGTTTATTTCCCCTAAGACCTATACTTTAGTTATTTCAAGCTGTACTATGTGGACGGTAGACTTTTGAGGAGTGATGTTTAGCTTAGCACAGATTGTTGTTGATGAAGGTTTTTATTCAAAATTTCGTAAGTTAAGAGGAAAGGAGGTGTATGTGAATTAGATTTGTCAACAATCAAGATGAAATCTATAGGATCGAGTTTATTTGAAGAAGTTGGGGGTTTTCCCAGGCCTTTAGAAGCCTGATATAAAAAAGCAACAGGTAAGGGCGACACAGGAACTGCATTCAGTTCTCTAAGTAGCATTTTTTGTTGTTGTTTCAGTTTTCTTAAGTTCATGTAATGAAATATTTTTCCTATTTTTCTTCATATCCTCCACAATATTATACTCCATGGTATCAGAGAACACTAGATTCTTTTATGTAAATGGAAGATTTGATGGAGATGGATTTGGCTGTGAATTTGGAGAGGAATTTTTACTGATTTATTTTTCCTTAGCAGGAGGAGTTGGAGTTTTCTGCTTTTCATTTAACTGAGTTGTATCAGCAAGTCCTTTGCTTTTGGTTCTAACGAGCAAAGATTCTTGTTATTCTTCACTTGGAAGGATAAAGTACCGCATCCCATTTAGTTCGACTATTTATTCATATCTAGTTTCTTCTTCTTCAGTTTCTTCTTCTTTTTGTTCTAATTCAAACTGAGCATTAAATATGGTATTTGGTGGCTAAGAACTAGAAGACTGGTTTCTCCTAAAATATCTAAAAGGATTTTTTGTAGTAGAGAATTTAGTAACTTGTTTCTTCATTTCAACCATTTCGTTAGACATGTTTTATAACACTCCTTGAAGGCCTTCAAGATCAAAAGGATCTTTTGGGACTTTCTTTTTAGAATCATCTTTAAAAGACACTTTCTTAGATTTTCTGTCTTCTTGAGAGATTTTCTTTTCAAGAGAAACTATGCGTTTTTCTACAGACAAAGTTTCCTTCATGTTCTCTGCTAATGTGAATAAATGCGCTCTATCGACAAAAATGGTCATATTAGAGGGAATATAATATATATACCACTTAATTTGAACATCAGCACTAGGGGCTGACGCAGTTGGAATTTTATTGAGTAGCTTATTGAACCTAGAGTTGAAATCTTTGATCTTTTCTCCTGTTTTAGCCTTCAAATTGGACAATTCATTGATCAGCGATGCAATGGTTTTATCATCTCCAAACATATCTTAATAATTGTTTCTCAAACATATCCCAACTAGTTATGGAGAGAGAGGTTAATGAAAAGTACCAGGATCCTGCATATCCTATAAGAGTATATGGAAATAATCTAACTACGTAGTCTTTTTCAGCAACTTCATTTAAATTTATGACCAACATATAGCTATGGAGATGTTCTTATGTTGGTAGGCCATCATCAGGATTAAATTTGGGAAACCATCTTTCAGGATGTTTAGGAAGAGGGTGAAGAGGACCTTCCATTGCTACAACGCCTGGATTATTGCATGGTTGTACTCGCGCTGATGGTTGTTGTCCTGCCATGATGATATGAGTATGGATGGACGAGGGTATGAGCAGGATTTGAGTTGAAGAAGAGGCAGGTTGGCTGCCTGGACTCGAAGAACTAGCACCAGTGGTTAGGATGGGAGTTGTTGAAATGAGTGGAGGGAATGAATGGATTTGAGGTGGATAATTGGATAAAACCTCACTAATAAATGTCTATGATTTATATTTCTTGTTATTATTTCAGAAAGAAGTAATGGGAAATTCCAAAGGAGGAATTCCAATCTTCTCACTTAGAGAACGAGTCAAGATTCATCTTGGTTTTAAAACAGTTGAAACAATTCCTTTAGATCACTGAGATTTATAGGCATTTCAGCTAAAATAGAGATTTTTTCTAACTTCTCTATCAAATTCTGAACTTCTGGTGATTCAGGTTTGTAATTTCAAGAAATTAATTTATGAGATTTACTAGGAGATTTAGGAGAATTTTGTTCAACTTCTGATCTTAAAATTGTAGTTCTAGATGGGGATCTAGAAGTTGGAGGAGATCTAGAGGGAGAACGACTATTTGGATGGCTTCTTGATTTATGATACTTTTTCTTTTCCATTCACAATTTTCCCTCCTTCTAGCGCCAAAATGTTGAAGCCCAAATTCAGTTGCAACAACATGGGGGATAACCACTAGGTCCGGACCTTGGAAGTAGCTCCTTTTCCGTTTGGTATAGTGGCTCCAACTAAGGATAATGGGACCAGTTTCCCAACAAAGGTTTGATATGATGATGATTGGTTTGATATAAGGTGAAATGAAAAATGATTTTAAACTAAAATAAATGATCTATTTAAATGATGCATACATGCATCTATTTAATCTAATATTTATGTTAATCTATACCCAGGAATAACTTAACTCATGCGATCTACAAAGATATATTAAAGAACAAGGTAATAAATACCATTCAATTGCTATAAGAGATGAAACTGTTAAATATACTTATTTTGACTAAATAGTTAGGAAAAATAATTATGAAAACTATATCGCATATATCGATTGATCATATACTCAATAAGGAATTACAACCAAAACATCATACAAAAGTGCTTTAATGAAAATATGTAACTCAGATCTCATACATAATAAAATATAAGGAAGATTATTGCTAATACATAAACAAAAAACAATCATAAAGATAGAAGTAACAGAGATAAAAGGTTCTACTCATGAAATCAGCAACGTTGATCTACTTCTTTTCAACCAAATACACTTTAAGAGTACATAAATGAAAATTCAGTAGAGTATGCTTTAATATCCAAGAAAATCAAGATCACGTTCCATATATTTCATCAAAAAAGTCACAAAAGTACAGAAGTGCAAGATTTTGCAAAGTGTTTTTGATAAAATCCTGGACCCCTCTCTAAATGCATGAGAGAGGTTTAAATAATACTACATATGTATCAAAAATAGATTATTACATAAAAATTTGAGGAGGTTTCAAACAACCTTCCTCAAAATACGAATAATAAAAAGATAAAACCCAAAAATATGATGATGTGCTTTATCATGTTGAACGGTCCTTTCTAGCCATTGAGCTTTTGAATTCATAGATATCCATCATTGGCTTCACCTGGGATGGTTGGAAAACTTTGGATATTAGTTTTCCTGTAAACACAAAATCAGAGAGTGGTGGCACCATCTGTTGAGTGGAATTCGTTAGACAGCACAAAGCCATCCATCGGCTATATGGTTTCACTAGAAACTACCAATAAGTTTCTCGGTCAACTTTAGATATTTGTTTGACTGCTTCAATTTGATTTTCGGTGGTCTCTTTCCACTGTCTCTCTAAATGTTTGATGTATGGGAAAACTCTTGGCTTGCATTCTTTAATCATATTGATATTATGGAGGTTTTATTTACAGCTTCAATTATATTTCTTGTAAAACTATCTGCTCTAGTTGTTTCCCTTTATGCTTGCTTCAATTTCATATCCCAATCTGTGAATAAAATATCTTTGTGGGATTCTTCAACATTTGGCAGGTCGGATTTTCGTCCTTCTTCAGATTCTTGCCAAGAAATGAACTCTAAAATATTTTTATCAACCTCTTCATACTCTAATCTCTGATCAACCACTTGATTGACTAATGTATCACTTGTTTCACAATATGGTTTGATCATTGAGATTCTTTGACAAAATATTTCTTCTTGTTTTGGAAATTGAGTGTTCAATTCAAGTGTCTCTTTGATGAAGTCTTCTGTCTGAGGATGATTTCTGAGTTTATCCATTTCAATCTGCATTTTTTGAATCTATGTATCTTTCTATGTGATTTTTTTCTGGTGTTGTAACTTAATTTTCTCAAAATATTTCTGAAACTGTATCATCTACAACTCTGCTTGCTTATTGATGTTTTATCTTTCATGTTCAATTTGTTGCTCCAACAGTTGAATTATTTCATCTTTATCTTTAAGAAGAAGACTAACCTTTGTTGCCTTATCCATTATTGTTGTTTCATAAGCACCTACAAACTCTGACAACCTTGTAAGATTTTCTGATGGATCAATGAGGGTGTCTTTCCATACTGCCTCCATTAATTCATTTTCTGGAGTTGTTGTTGATGAATCAATTTTTATTTTCTTCTTCTGTCTCCTTACTATTGTTGTGTGCTGGACTATAAAATATATCTAGCAGGGGTAACTCTTCAATTCTTAAAAAAATTTGTGAGATTGGGTAGGTTGGGATGATTTCAACATCTGCTTCTGGATTTGTAGCCTATAGGGTCTACTTAGGGGTCTGGAATCTAGAATTTCCTTCAATACTTGTCTCTATCTATTGTACTTGGAGCTTTTGTCTCAATTTCTCCCATTCTTTATCCATATCATTTACTATGATCAGACGTCTATGTTTGCACCTATCATTAGGGGAATTTTGAGGTCTAAAATGGACCTCCTAAGGAAATTATAAAATAATAGTGGAAATAATAAAATAAGATTTGATGAGATCATCAAATTTTAGAGGGAAAAAAGAAAAAACTACTTTTTCAACTCATATTTTCAACTTATCTCCCAAAGCTTTTACTCAAATTTCGAGTGGGAACTCTCGTTGGATGAAAAAATTAATTCCTCATCAAAGGAGTACCCATGTTGCATACTTTTGATAGACCTTGCTACACGAAAAATTAGAAATACATGAAAAACGTGATTGCAATCACGTTTTTTCATTAATTTCTCATTTTTCATGTAGTAGAGTCCATCGAAAGTATGCAACATGGGTACTCTTTAGATGAGGACTTAAATTTTGCATCCAACGAGTACTCTCGCTCGAAATTTGAGTAAAAAATTTGGGAGATAAGTTGAAAATACGAGTTGAAAAAGTAGTTTTATTATTTTATTATTTTTTAATTTTTTTACCTTTTTACTTAAAAAATGGTGAATCATCCCCCATGGTTGACATCATCATCTTGAATCCTATTGGTTATTATAAATTCTATTTTGGTTGTACATTTTTCTTAGGAGGCCCATTTTAGACCTCAAAATTCCCTAATGGTAGAATCAATCTCCAATTGTTCTTCAGCCGAGGCCTCTTTGGTTGTTTCTCCATTATTTTTCATTGTATCCTACTCAAGACCTTCCTTAGGGTTTTCTTCATGATTTTGAGATTGATTTTTAGAATGTTCTAAACCTTTAATTGACTTCTCTGGAGATTCTTGATCAGAATTGTGATCGGAATTTTCCTCCAGGATTACACTGGGAGTAGGCTCTCTTGTTTCTTCAATTTGCAATAGGTCTAAAGGGACCCTTGTCAATATTTTATTCTTGTATATATGAAAATTATTGAGGTCAGCTGGGGTCAATTTGATTGATGCCAAATGTAATACATGTGAGAATGTCTAGGAATTTTCAAATAGATCATCAAATTCATCTTTATCGTGAATGAATTGTCTGATTTTAACCATATCAGTAAAATGTTGGGCGACTTTGTTGGGGTCATACTGTCTTCCAAGCATAGTAGTTAGTTTCAAGCATGCAATATTTTGTATCTCTTTAACTGCGTGTTCAAAATTAAATAATGTAAAATAACCACATTGCACTGGAAACATTGGCCAGATATATTTCTTCATATCTTTGAGGGTTTTGGTAATACCTTCCCCTACTATTTGATAGGAAATCTCCCTTGCAAATAACTTATCAGGAACATAATATGGAAGAAAATGGGGAGCTTAAATACTCCCAAAAACTCTGATATAAGTAAATGATTCTTCACCAAACCATCCTGCCACCGGCAAGATGTCTATCTTTGCCTCTTATAAAATCCTGAGGGCTTTTACATCAAAGATGGTTTGATAGATTGGAAACATAATGCTTTGAAAATTATTCTAAAAATGGGGGAGAAAATATGATTCCCACAAAATTTTATGATACACATGGATGGGAGTGGGGTCTTTCAGAGTCCAATTCCAACCCATGTTTGGAAATCATGAACAAAAAAAAATAGCATCCATTATGTATGCACTCATAAAAAAGGGAGGGATAACCCGAGTGGAGACAAATCTGTTGTGCCTATACTGTCTAATGGCCATAGCCAAATTATCTAACAAAATATTACTCCAATTCATAATTGTGGCATTAATAGTCGCATCAATTATTGGAACCCATTCCATCGAAAACTTGGTACTATCATCTTTTCCAAACAACCTACACATCATCGCAGCTACATAACTTTGTGGCGCTAATAAGGGTACAATTGGGTACATACCACATTTATCCCACTTGAATTTGTTGGAGCCAGACCTCCAAGTCTGCATGACATCTATCAAGTCTTCGTTTTCTTTTGTAAACTTCTCAATGAAAGCTTTGTCATAGGGCTTCTGAGGTTCTGGCAGGTGATACATTCTGCGCAAATTGCCTGAGGTAAATGACCCCATGACTTCTTGTCTTGAATTTTTGAATGTCCTGTTTGAAATATCCACATTGTCAATAATAAACTTCACCATATCTGTGTATGGCAGGATTTTGGGCCTTGCAGCTATTCTGTGTAGGAAAGAACACGTTGCTTCAAAATAGGAAGCTTCAGATGATATTTTAGCATCGGTCGTTGCTTTGATTTCTAGTATCGTTGGATTTTCATCCACCATTATATTATACATAGCTTCCCATGATGTAGTTCCACCATCTTTGTTGCATGCAGTATCAGTAAAGAGTAGATGCATGTTTGTGTCTTCAAACGTAGTAGCCTCACCTGTATTTTTTCCTTTCTTAGTCATTTCCAAGTGTTGTTCCCTGAAATTGAGCAATAGAGAAAACATAATGAAACTGAGAGCGAAAATGAAAGCAGAAACTCAATTATCATAGTAAATACTATAAGGATGGGAATTTTATTACAAACACGAGTAAACAAATATAAATCTTCTCGAGCCTTTAAAAGAGTAAATGCAACTAATCTTTATTAATTATGCATTAAGGCCTACGTGTGATTCCTTTAAAGTCTTATCAAAACATTGCATCACAAATCCTGAATGATATTTCAAATTAATATGACTTAAGTGCAATGTCGATCTTGCGATTCAGATAAATCACAATATCGCAAAATCACAACATCACAATATAATAAAGTTGTAATCGTAATATCTCGCAATATCGCAATAACATGGAATCGCAATATCACAAGGTTGATATATCACAATGTTGTAGTATCGCAAGGTCGCAAGGTCGGGGTTATGTTATTTCAAAATTCATTTATGTTTTGCGATTTGCGATGCATGATATATTTATTGAGTTTTTGAGCGACTTTTCCTTATGTGAAAGATTGTTTCATTAAGACAAGCACTTTATAGACTTAAGAAATATTTCAAGGCCTTTTAAGTGAGAAAAAACTAAACACTACATTTGGTCTTACAAAAGGGTTTTATTGATCGCGTATTCTGATTTATGATTAATCTGCAATATTTTGGATTCTACGCTTTGCGATAAAGTGAGAATTTATTGATCCTAAGTGACTTAACTCAATGCCTTAATATTTATCTAAGGAAAAACTCTTACTTACTTAGACTTTTAGAAAAAAAAATTAAAGGGTCCCCATTTATTATTACAATATTAATTATTATAAAAATAAATGGGGGTTGTTGAATAATACAATAGGACCATAATTCTGTCGGTGTGCACATCCACTACTGGGCTACCAGGATCCAAGTACTTTGTGGATAACACCCTCCCAAGCATCAAATAATATAGTTATCTAAAAACATTTATAGTGGGGGTATATCTTCTTCTTATCCCAAAAATTTTGAAACATTCTTCCTTGATAAGCTTGTTGTAAATGGGAACATCCTTTATGGCCTGGAGAAGGGATATTTTGACACACAAGTTCTTTAATTATCCTAGAAGTTCAGCCTCTTCTAGGGTGTGTTGTTTAGGGTGAACCAACCTTTCAAGATAAGGAGGTGCATTGGCTTGAGGGGCAGTGTCTTCCTTCTCCTCTTCAATATCTCCAGGTGGAGAAGGTGGGTGATTAACTGGGAGCACCTTCCTGTACTGAAGGTTGATCTCTTGTATTTCCACAACATAAGCAGGATAGGATGTATCCCCACTGTATACATGTTGTGTCTGCTTATTGTTTGAGTTTGGATTGGGTTGAGCAGGCATTTGAGGTACCTTAAGTGGACTATGGTAAGGAAGTTGTGGTTGAGGTTGAGGTGGAGGTAGTAAAGCAGTAGGTTGGGTTGTTGGAGGCATCCACCCTCATGAGGGGTTGCCCCATTAGGAATATTAGGGTGGATATGGCTGGAAAGGAGGGTTGATAGGATGAGGAGCATATTGAGGAGCATAAGGCCAAGGAGGAGGTGTGGACAATGATGGATGAGTGGAAGGGTACCAAGGATGAAAAGGTGCATGCTGATTTGGATTGTAATGAGGATAGTGCACACCTTGCATGCCCTATTGATATGGTCAAGGACCTTGGGGTCTCCTTTGGTTAATGAAGCAAAGTTGATTTGCACCATGTTCTACCCCTTGGTATATATACTTTATGCCTCGTAGGGAGGGACAATTATCTATTGCATGGTTTCCTTCACAGACTGAGCAGAATTCTATGGCTTTTAGTGGGCACACATTCCTAGGATGTCTCTAAGTGCATTTAGGGAAGGAGATAGCAAACACATTTTATCTTTCCTCTTGCTTCCTTTTGATCTGCATAGTATCCATTTGAAGGGAAAAGGTATGCAACATTTCACTCTTAAAATCCTCGAACATAATTCCTGTCTCATGCTTGATGGATGTTGTAGAGGGAGAGAAACTGACCAAGATTTGGATAGACCTACCCTTTTTCCTTGCAGCCCTACAATGATTCTTGAATATAGTTTTGATGTCATCATAAGTCAGTTAGTAGATATCTCTTCTAGAGAGCATATTGAGGGTTCCATTACATCGTCCCTGATCCCTCGGAGAAGAACTTGCTTGAGTGACTCAGGATCTAGGGTACAGTTATCCCTCCCATAATTGAGTTGGAATATTTCCTCATAGTCCTCTAAGGATTCATCAGGCCCAAGTTTCATTCTAAATATTTTATCCTTTGTTTCTTTGGTCCTACAATAATACCTTTATTTTTCATTGAATTCTTGTTGCATTTGGGCTCAGATGGTGATGTTGTCTCCAGGTGTGACTCATAAACTAGTGCAAGGATGCATATTTGAGGCTAGATGGAAACAACTTCAACTTGTTTTCGTCAGAGGCATAGTCACAGGTGCTACAAACAATAGAAACTTAAATATGAAGGTGTGAGGGACCCCATAGGTTAGGCCATGGAAATGTGGAAGGGAAGTGGGGATTATATTCTTCATTCTAGCCTCTCCATTAGTTTCTCTGATAGGGAAAATATCATTGTTCCTATTTTCATCCATGGTTTTAGTAGGTGAGGTAGGTTCTTCTTCCCCTATGGGTTCCTTAAAAGTTTTAGGTTGCTCCCCTGTGATTAGAGAGGGACGTGGAAAATCACCTAAGAGAAAAGGTTGACTGCTTGAGGTGGTGGGAGTTTTTTATAATAATTTCCCTTGAATATACCTACCCCTACAAGGCATGAAAGAACTAATTTTTTTTTTATTTTTTTTTTCACTTCTTCAAAACAACAAAATTGATGTAAAAATAAAAAATAAAAGGTAACTTCTGAGTAGAAAAAACTCCTTCTTAGACACCTCCCTGGCAACGGTTCCAAAAGTGATGAGCACTCGTATTGCACCAAGTATGTTGCAACTCCCAAGGGCTTATCAACTTAAATTATCAACTCGGGGTTCATACAAAATTAGATGTGATGGTGTTATATTCAAAACAAGTTTGCTTATACTCATGTCACCCTTAGTCATGAGATCAAATCAAGGTGTTCAAAAACCACTCCTCCAGCTAACTATAAAGTGAAAATCATGTCATGATTGCAAAGATATGAACATAATTCTAGTTGCGTAATTGAAAATGCTATTCATTCAATGTAAATACTGATTAAAATTGCATGAAAGGAAAAATAAAAGACTAGTTGCAAAAGTAAATGATGCTATTATATTTTCACACTTAATCAAATTAACATCCTACTTGCATGAACCATTTATCTATTTGGAACTTGCTTGAAAATGAGAAATTCAATCTTCAACACAATTATGAAAAAAATGTTAATTCTAATTTTATTTTTTGTCTTATGTTGAAGTGAGAAGAGGATGGGGTTGGAGTGCTCTTAGAGTCTTCCCTAATCATGAAATCAAGGCTTATGGGCCATTATTCAACTTTAATATCCAAGGGTTTGAATCTGGAGCAAATATGGCTGAAGAAAACAATGCTACAATTTTGTTACAGGAAGTGCTACCGGAGGCCCTACTTTTCTACAGGAGGGGGGTACGAGAGCTTTTTGAGGGTATGAATGAGTCTTGAAGGTATAAGAAGGTGTATTAAGGTATAAAATTTTTAATGAACGGTGTGGGAGCCCCTTAGCCAAGTCTATTACCCCTCTGAGGTCTATCTTGCACCAATATTTGTGTCCATGGTGTCCTCCATTTATCCTATCAGAGTGATCTCAGTGGCAGAGTTTGGAGGAGATGTAAGGTGTCTAGGAGGGAGATGGAATGGTCTAGGTGGATATAGAAATGTGCACCCACCCCTGCAGGTCAACATAATCCCTGTAAACTAGTCAAACACATGCATCAAATGATCATTATTACAACAAAGTAAATTAACATGGAAAAGATGAGTTAAATTTTATTAAAATATACTCTACCCTTCAACAAAACTCTAATTCCAAACCAATGCTACTAAATTCTAAGTTGCAGAAACTAAACATGAAAAATGATTATAGTCAATACTTAACAATTTCCAATAAATAATAAACACATATTTTTGGGTTGTTATTGTAGGTCTTCCAACCATGCTCCCCATAAGAGAGGTGATAAACAAGCCTGCAACTACAAGTTTTATGATATAATTCCTACTAAAACAAGAAAATAATTGCAATGACTTTGACATAAACAAGGTAGAAATACAAGAGACGTACTAAAGTATCTGGGTTCGGTCCAAACCCAATGGTTCCAACCCTCCAAAACTAACTCAAATGCAGACCAATTTTGAACTCCCCATTAGCAGAAAATAAGAGTCATATACATCATATGAAAAATGATAATAATAATGTCAAGTACTAGACTCTCAGTGGCTACTCCTATAGGAAACAAAAATTTGAATCCTAATGAGCATCTTGGTTGGTTTATTTATAAAAAAAGTAGTTGAGAGGCATCTCCCTTTATAAGAGGAGTGATTCCATCCAAAATCTCGAGATTGATCGATCTAGTTCCCTTGGGTTTTCACATGCACTTGAGTTCCTCTGTTGCTAGTGAATTTGAGTTTTTGGTGAGGAATATTTGATCTAAAGCCAAGTTGGGGAGTTAATGCAGTGGAAAAACCCCCCTATATTCTCTCTAGATGTCTCCAATCATCCCATGCATAGTAGATATCTCCAAAACTGCTTATTTTTCATGGATATTAATCGCATTAGACCATTAAATACGACAAGCACACTTTAGTATTCCTACTAAGCATATTATGGTAAAAGAATGCAAATTAATGTGATAAAAGGAGAGTTTTAAGGGTTGGACGATAGCAAAATGGACCTCAAAAAATACCTATTGATGGGAGCCATCATCTTCCATATGACCAGGTTTCCCTAACCACTAGCCTAATCTTTCAGGTTCATAGCATGTTTAAGCCCTATGTGGGTTGATTTTATTTATTAACGACTTTGTGTCATTGGTCTCGTTTATATGTGAAACGACCTAGGGACAATGCCTGGCACTAAGCCCTGAGCTCTCAAGCCTGAAACCTTTTATTTGTGTTGCGCCCTTGGACTATTTCTACATGAAATTACCAAAGGGTCAATGCCCAAGCACTAATCCTTGAGCTCTTCTTTCCCGACGCTTTAAGTTTTGTGCCTCTTTATAAAACATTGGGCTAGGCCTAGCCTGCTTATCTGTCTTGCGGGGTTCTCTCGGTGCCTTCCTAATTATTTTTCGCTTTTCCACAACACCATGTTAGCCCAATGCCTACCACTAGACCTATCATCTTTGCATACGATTAAAAAAATTCAGGATCCATACATTCGGGATGAGTTGTCTGGTAGGGTCCACCAACTGCTACCATGAACCAATAAAATCACAGGTGGCCTTAGTCAGCCACCATATTTTCCTGATACCTATATCCTGACACATTCCTTATGGCGCTCTTTTAAAACATATCCAGGGTCTTTCCATTAGGTTGACATAATGTTGACATCACCATGGACATATGGTTCCTCCGGAGTGGTGACATGTGTCACCCAGAAATGACCCACTTGGATATTTGAAAACCTCAAATCTATATGACATGTATCCACCTATTATCTTCCCTATGATTATGTCATCATCAACCTTTCACATGTTTCCACCTGTCCTCTGTCAGAGGAGAGATAAAGGATCCTAGAGGCTTGTTTTGTATCTCTTTCCTTTGTTAATTGAAAAACCACTTGATTCAAGAAATTATTCCCTTGACACCACTATTGTGTGGTTTATGTTTTTTGGAGGATTGATCTCGGATTTATTCTCTGTCGTTGATATACACGATCAGATTTTTGGGAAACCACCTCCCATGACACCAAGCATATCTAAAGGAGCATCTCAGGTGATGTCAGAAAGTCACCACGTGGCCCAAAACTTATCCTTTGGATTCTTTTGTTTGGATAGCGCATTGTTGCGCTAAAAATTTGTTAATATTTGTGCTAGCCATAAGTGAGATGAGATTTCGGAGTGGGGAGCTCCTACTCGACTTCTCATTGGCTGGCTCTTTGTTTCCATGTCTCAGTGTCCACCATTTGACACTTTTCTTTGTGCACTCTTTACAACCTTCTAGGGTGTACCCTCTAGCCTACCTTCATCGGGATAACGTCATCCACTTCAGTGCTTGAGTCCTCCATATAACTTCACTGGGTTTATACAGTAAGGCTTCTCTGTCAGGCCAGGCTATTAGGTGGGCTAGGCCTTGACCAACAAAATTTCTTCCTAATGTTAATATTTCCCTACCACGTATGCTTGGTCCAAATTTTAGTTGCTCTGTTGTTTTTTCTGTTGGGTTTGGCTTCTTTTCCAAACTTGGCTATGTGCCAAAACTCATCCATCCAACTTATAACTCAACTAGTTTGAATTTTGGGATAAGTAATTTTGACTGGCTCTAACTCTCAATCCAGGAGGCCATTTTCATACTTCCACATAGGTTTGGAAAGCTATTTTAGAGCTCAATTCATCTAAGTGGGCTTCACCTACATGTGATATTATTTTTTTTCTCTATAACTAGCTCTAAATCCTTTGCAACATTTTGTTGCCATGCTGCCACTCTTTGTCATTGGATTTGCCTTTGCTTTTCATGTGCCACGTTTGACATTTTCTTTGCAAATTATAATGATTTTACCTTTTCTTTTTCCATCAATGAAAACATATTTCCAACAATATCCCCCTTGGCATTGATGGAAACACCAAAATCAAACAAAACATCCTTAGAAAAATATAAACAAATCCTTTAATTACTTCTCTCCCTGAGATGCACTTCTCTTTTCCTTAATGGTTTCTACTGCTATGGTGTTGTTGTTGGTATTGTGATTGATCTTTGATTACCATCTATTCACTTTGGGTCCTTCCTTTGTATTATCATCTATAGATTTTCACTTCTCTTGCACTTAATGGTTTTTTTTGTTATGGTACTGATGTTGGTATTGTGCTTGATCTTTGATTACCATCTATTCACCTTGGGTCCTCCTTTTATTTGATCACCTATTGATCTTTCCCCCATTGACATCAATGGAAAAGACACCATCATGTTTCCCCTATCACCATACTCCATCTATAAACAATATTTACCTGTCATGTTAATCCTATGGACCTGGCAACTACACCTTGATATGTTTAAAATGCAATATTTTCCTTACTTCCTCTTAAAGGAAGATCTAGTGAAGGGAGGCAAGATGTTATGCAACCAACTCATAAAATAGAAGAAAAGACAGATCGACTACCTAAAAATTAGCCTTTTCGAGGGGGAAACCTCATTTTCGTTACATAAATGAACAATTATTTGATGATACAAATTATAAGACCTCCTTGGTATATATAGGAGTCTAAGGGGTCACAATATAATTAGAGCCTACATAACAATAATAATGTAATGGCACAACAATAACAATAGTGGGCTTATATGGGGCACAACAATAACAATAGGTGGCTACACTAACAATAAAAATAAGGGGAATACACTAGTATTATAGGGACCTAACATGCCCCTCCTTCAAAAAAGTGTTTTCCTCAACACTTGAGTTGTTCCGGATTATTCTGTATAAAATTCCCATCCACACGTGTGGATTCTTCAGTAGGTAATTTCTTCCATTAAATGAGATACTCTTAAATTAATCGATTTCATAGTTTTCATTAGGGGAATTTTGAGGTATAAAATGGGCCTCCTAAGGAAATTATAAAATAATAGTAGAAATAATAAAATAAGATTTGATGACATCATCAAATTTTAGAGGGAAAAAAGAAAAAAAATATTTTTTCAACTCGTATTTTCAACTCATCTCCCAAAGTTTTTACTCGAATTTCGAGTGGGAGTACTCGTTGGATGAAAAAATTAATTCATCATCCAATGAGTACCCATTTTGCATACTTTCAATGGATCATGTTGCACGAAAAATGAGAAATACATGAAAATCGTGATTGCAATCACATTTTTTCATGTATTTCTAATTTTTCGTGTAGCAGAGTCCATCAAAAGTATGAAACATGGGTACTCCTTGGATGAGGAATTAAATTTTTCATCCAACGAGTACTCCTGCTCGAAATTTGAGTAAAAACATTGGGAAATAAGTGCAAAATACGAGTTGAAAAAGCAGTTTTATTATTTTTTAATATTTTTACCATTTTACTTAAAAACTGGTGAATCATCCTCCATGGTTGATATCATCATCTTGAATCCTATTGGTTATTATAAATTTTACTTTGATTGTACATTTTTCTTAGGAGGCCCATTTTAGACCTCAAAATTCCCCTAATGTGGGTTCTTGTTTTTGTGACTCCTTCAGGCTCAATTATGATTTTCCCTTCTTCGTCAATTCCTTGCAACAATGTTTGAATTGGGAGCTTATCATTGATAACCTTATTTAATCATGAAACACGGAAAATGGGGTGTACTCGAGAAGATGTAGGAAACTCCAATTTGTATGCCATAGTACCAATATTTTGCAACACCTTGTAAGGACCATAGTACTTGGGTGATAACTTATTATCCTTATTAGCTTGCTTGAGGGACATTTGTTTGTATGGTTGTAGTTATTCGTGATAAGGATCTGGAGATCTGGAGACTTAGATGACTTCAATGTTTGAACCTCTAGTGAGCATATTTTTGAAATTACTCCCAGTTGTTATTTATTTAGAAGATTTTTCATGTTATTAGATCTTATTATATTTCGTGTTTTCCCTGCAATGGCCCTTAATTCAATTTCCTTTCCTTCCCAAAAAAAATTCAAGAAAAGTTCTTAAAAATTAAAATTTATCATCCACAAAGATTGTAACCATTGGACTCCTAATACAACATCAGCACCACCCATTAGAATGGAAAGCATTGGAATATTCAATACATATTCACCCATGGTTAGCTTGATATCATGGAACTTTCCAGAGCAATTTATAGTTCCTCCATTTGAAACCATAACTTCACACTCTAGTTTTGGATATTGGAAGCACTTCAATTCCTTGGCTATCTTACAATGAATAAAATTATGGGTACTACCTGAATCAATCAAAACTATTACCTTTTTCTTCTTGATATATCCTTCTATACTGAGAGTTTGAGGAGTGGAAATTTATGTCAATGTATTACAATATATGGTAATATTCATTTCTTCTTTCTCTCGGGTTGGTTCCTAGTGTATATACTCCTCCTTTTATGTTTATTGTTCCTTTTCTTCCTGCTATTCACAATCTATGTAGAATAATTTCTTCTCAACACACTTACGACCTTTAGTGTAGTTGCTATCACAATTTCAAAAAATTCCTTTTTATCGTTTTTCCTTAAATTATTGTGGTGTAAACCTTGTAGGTTGTGGAAGAATAGGAGTAGAAACACTTCCATATTTATAGTTGTGGGTGGTAGACTTCCTTGTTTCCATAATTTTTCTTTCAACTTTTCTTGCCACCCTGAATGCCTTCTCCAATGAATCGGGTTCCCAAAGGTGAACCTCATGTTGGATGTTATCCTTTAAATTCAATAATAAGACATCAATCCTATGATCCTCTCAAATATCAATTACCCTAATATTAAATTTTTGGAAGTCTTCAATGTGCTCTTCCATTTAACCCTTTTGTTTGATATTTTTCAATTGGCTAAATAAGGTGTTGCTCTTTATATCTTCATAATGTGCTTTCATTTCCTCCATAAAAATTGACCAGGTGAAAAGTGGTTTACAAGGAAAAATCCATATATACCATACAAATTGATTGGGTTCTAAATAGATATGCAATATGTACATTTTGTGTGGGTTTCACATCAAGTAGATCAAAATATTGCTCCATTTGTAGTATCCATGTTACCGGATCCTTTCCATCAAACTTCCTCATATAAATATTTTGAATGTGGTAGGTCTTCAAACCAAAGTTAGAGTCCCTAAAATCATGATTAATATTCCTTTTGTTCTCATCATGAGTTTCATGGAATACCTTGTCGCGATTAGGGAGCATTTCTTGTAGCAACTTTGTCAAACCTTCCATTTTTTATTCTAAACCATCCATGTTCCCTTTTAAACCATACATCTTAACATTCATTAGTGCTTATAATTCATTTTTGGATACTATTTATGAGAGTGAAATTTGTTTCAATTGGTCTCGTAATTTTGATATATCATGTTGCATTTCTTCCTCCTCTTCATGCGTCATAGAAGAACTTTGTGGTTTCTTACTAGGTGTGTCCATTTTTTTGTTTTGAATAATTTTTTAATCAAACAATGATATTCATGCTTCTTTATTCCATTTGAATCACTTCAAACATATTTTCTAAACAAAGTAATGCAAAATTTAAAAAAATTACACACTTTTTTCTTATATTTTAGGATCTTGATATTGAAATTGTTGTATCTTTGTAATTTTGGATCTTAAAGGTATAAAATTTCATTCTATGTTATCCCTCTGAGTTTTATTTCTAACCCCATAAGTCATACCAAGATTGGATTCTTCAAGAAAGAGTTATTCCCAATCTCCCATGATGACCTAATTATCGACTGGTTTAGTAGAGCGAACTTGTATGGAGTTCCACGCATCATTGTTTCGACCTTTGGACCTAAAAATGATACATGAAAAACCACAGTTTGTGCATTTTAAACTATTTTTTACGGAATTCAAATCCAATGTTTGGAGAGAAATCTATGACGATTTTCCCTAGGTCACCTATTTGAGATTGAATTCTAGATTCTGAAAAACCCTAACTTCCTTGGATTATATCTCCAAAAATATAGCAAACCAAGATATTAAATTAGTACATGAAGTTCACCAATATTTCAGCTCCATGTGGTTGCAATTTTAGCCTTTGAAGCCTCATAGAAAAAAAGTTATATTGAAAAATTCAAATATGTCCCATTTGAAGTAGAGAAACCCTAGAATCCAAAGCTCTGATACCAAATGTTATGAAACCAGCTCACAAAATAGAAGAAAATATAGATCAAAAACTTAAAAATTAGCATCTTCGATAGGGAAACCTCCTTTTCATTACATAAATGAACAATTCTTGGATGATACAAATGATAAGACCTCCTTGGTATATATAAGAGTCTAAGGGGTCACAATATAATGAGAGCCTACATAACAATAATGATGTAAGGGCACAATAATAACAATAGTAGGTTTATATGGGGCACAAAAATAACAACATGGGGGATACATGGGCACAAAAATTACAATAGGGGGCTACACTAACAATAACAATAATTGGAATACACTAGTATTATAGGCACCTAACACAAGAGGCACAACTCCAAATATTTTCCTCAAATACTCAAATTGTTCTATAGGAAGTGGCTTAGTGAATATATCAACAACTTGTGGTTTTGTAGGAACATACTTCAGGTTCAAAATCTGAGCTGCAACTTGATCTCTCAAGAAATGATACTTGATGGGGATATGCTTTGTTTTGGAGTGAAAATTTTGATTCTTTGACATGTTTATTGCACTTGTGTTATCACAAATAATGGGAATATGTTGATCATAGAACACTTGTACATATTACAGAGTTTTCTTCATCCACAAAAGTTGATTACAACAAGAATTTTTTGCAATATATTACCCTTCAGCTATTGTTTCGGGAAATAACTCCCTAGAGGTCGTTGGGTCAAAAACCTCCACAGATCAAGGCATTCTATTCAAGAAGGACTCACACAACCAAACTTGTATGCTAAAGACTATATAACATAGAACGTAGAACTCACCCGTAAATCCTACGTTTGATGTAGATCGCGCGGGGTCCAAACCCCCAGCAACCCTTCTTCCTCTTCAACTTGGAAATCAAGAAAGAACATGCACGGAAATCTAGTTGTACATCACATATCTCTCCTAAATGTTAGTGTAATCCATGTGAAACATCATATAAACAATAATAAATGCTTAATTAACAATCTTTTCACATATGCAAGCAAATATTAACACGTGAATTCAGGAACAAGATGGTTCTTCTTCATTACGAATAGCATGTACAATAAGAGAAAGGTGGAGAGATCACCTGAATCCTTCCACGATCTTTGAACATACCGTCGTCCGGATCCGTCCCGCCCTTGCCTCGCTAGGATACTTTCAACAAGATGACATATAAGCTGATGAACATCTCCAGGAAACAAGGGTTTCCTGTAAAAATCTGGGAAGTACAGGAGGCACGGGAAATCAAACTTGAATTGGAGCTCCAACAGAGTATAATGTCTATAATTTTCTCCCTCCCTTAGGCCATGCACATGAGGGGCTTTTATACTCCCTCAAATTATTTTCAATCTGTTGGAAACAGTTGGCCACGGGCTGGGGTGGTTGAATTACGGGAATAACCATCAACCCAACCTCGAAAATAGGGATTTTTATATATTTTTTAATGATTTTAATGGCATACGTGGAAAAGTATCTCTGGACTCACGTATACACGCGGAAAAGTCTGGGCATACCCGAGTATGGGATTTTAAACACTGTTCTTTATGAACTTTATTCAAGTCTATGGGAATGGGTGCCCAAGGCCAAAGAGACAATCATGAATCACATGAGGGTGAAAAATGATGCTATAACAGCTATAGATAAGGAAATGGAATTTTACTTCTTGCTTAACCATGAGACTATAGTTTCTCTAAGAAAGAAAACACCACCACTTGTGATTTTTCTATCATCCACATTGCCTGCCCAATTAGCATCAGTATAAACAGTAAATGAAAAATATTTACCTCTGGTGTACCACAATGCATAATCCATTTTTCTCTGAGTTATCTAAGAATTATCTTAAATGCTAGTAGATGGATTTTTCTGGGAGTTTGTTGAAATATTCCAACTATAGAAATGACTTGCATGATGTATGGTCTTGAAGCTATCAAATATAATAGGTTTCCAATGATTTATCTAAATAAATTTTGGTCCACTGTTGGAGATTCCTCCATATTTCTAAGCTTGCAACCTATCACCATTGGAGTGCTCACTAAAGAGAATTCTTCCATACCAAACTTATTCATCACTTATTTAAGATAGTTTCCTTTAGAGATAAAAATTCCTTTTGGGGTCTACGCAATTTGCAATCCAAGAAAGTAGAAAAGTTCTCCAAGCATGGACATCTCGAACTTGACCTTCATATCAGTTGCAAATTCATTGGTCATAAAATATGAATCACTAGAAAAGATGATATATGTTATTGTTCTGTAATTTACTAGCTTGTGAGAATAAACACAGAGGACAACATCAAAACCACTTTGGAAGCTGGGATCTAGCCCTGCCAGCTTCAGAGAGGGATCTCTCTGTAAAATTTAGCTATGTTTTATGTGGATTTTAGGATAGTTATTATGTAATAATTGTTTGTGATTTGATTTGGATTGTTTGTTTGATAAAATTGTTATAATTCCATTGGGCTATGGAATCTAAAGATTAACTAGATCTGCATCAAATTTTGAAGGATTTTCACAGGGAAAGCTAGGTTGCACTAGTTGGATCTTTCAGGATTTTAAATGAATTATAAAATGGAAGAAATGGAAAATTTAGTATAAACTAAGGAGCAATTAAGTATTCCTCAATTTGATTTCAGCATAAAACATATAAATTACAAACAACCAAAATAGAGTGCTCTTTATAACATATCCTATTCACCACAGTTTTTTTTATGTAATTAAGCTTTTTAGAAACGACGGAGTAAGAAAAGCAATGAATCACACATTAATAGAAGAAAAATATCACCAATTCGTACACCACATGAATCCTATGAAGAATTTACTTGTATTATTGATGCTTCCAGCAACTAGAAAATCACAATGCTTAGAGGAAATTATACTCAACAATCAACCCTTAATACTTCAAACTGTGAAGTATTTATACACTAATATACAAAATGATTTACAAAATCATTATCTCAACCGACAGTGTATTATTGGGATTATCCCAAACAATAAAATCGTTTTTTTACAAAAAAATAGGCAAGGTGTACAACAATGTGGAAAGGTGGCTTTGTTTTGGAGGATTCAGTTGCTGAATAGGCCTATTCATGTGTTGCGTTGGCTGATGTGCTGGCTGATGTGTTGGCCTGTGTTTTGAATGTGTCTGAATTGTTGCTCAGTCCTGTAACTCACAAAATTTATCCTACCTATCTTCATCTGGAATGGTTAATTTTATTACCTTTTGGTAAATTTCATCAACCTCATTATATTTGGCAAAAGTGGGTTTTACAACAAAAATATGATTTACTTCATGTTGGATGAAGAAGTCATTACCCATAGCTTCCAAAAATGTTTTCCTGTCATATTTCCCTTGATGTTTGCAAATTTAGAGTTGTCTCTGGCTATCTCTTTCATATTTCTAACATAATCCTCATAAGTAATTAACTTTTCATTAATTACAAATAAACTAGGTATCCCCTTTTGAGTTAAAGGCTCAATTCTGGTAAAAAATATGTTGACTATTTTCTCCAAACTATGACACTTCTCCTCTAGCTGAATAACCAGAATACTTTTGGTAAGAATCCTCTTCACCTCCATAATGGTTTCTATTTTTTCAAAAACTCCTAAATCATATAGTTCATATCTATTTTTAGAATTTATGAATTTGATGATATTTTTTCCGTTGTAGACATTTCTCCCAACTCTTGTTTAATCTTTGTTATAGCTTTGTTTCTCTCTTGATCAACTCTTTCTACTCAAAGATTATCTGAATGCATGGCTAGATTTCTGGTATTGAATTCATGATGTCTGTCCAAATTATTTCCTTGGCTTGGGCTAAGTTTTGTCCTATTCTTGATTTCGTTTTAGATTTCTACAATCTTTCAATTAGCTTTTGATCTCTCTGTGATTCAGCTAAGTCAAAATCCTTACTCCTTGTCTTCTGGTCTTGTAAATATTTTGACCTGGTCCTGCAATTTCTTGATTTCCTCTATCTGAATTGATAGGTTTTCAACAACTTTGTTTAATTTTTCAGCACCATTTGCTTTCTATGTAGTATGTGGAGTGGAAGTTGTAGTTGTTGTTGTAGGAATAGATGTAAGAGGTACAACATCTAATGGAATCATAGCCAATTTTTCATTCTTCTCTCTTTCTTTGATCATATTCTCCATATTAGTTTCCATCTGCCTTATATGTGAATCATGTTCCATGATGAGCTTCATCATGTCAGTCTTCTAGGTCTCTCTCTCCTCAATGTCCTTTATAAGGGGATCTTCACTGGCTGACAGTTTCAACTTTTTTCTCAATTTTGCTATGTCAACATTCTTCTTCTTGATTATTTCCTCTGCAGATTTCATGTTTGCAGGTTCATATCCCATCTTGACTACTAAATATTCTAAGGATTTAATCCTTTTATCCTTTGCAAGAGAGCAAATATTCTCCATATTCAACTATGACTGGGTATTTGATAATGAAACTTGCAATTCATAAAGGTTCATGGTCATATTAGTAAAGTTGAGGAAATCATTTCACATGTCTGCTTATGCATCTCCATTTGGTCAATGGGATGAATATCCTTTATGGTGAACTCGAACGCTATTTTCTTATAATCAGATGTTGGTTTTGGCTATGGAATTTGGGCCTCCAGGAAGGCCATCTGCAACTTTCCCTTCTCTGAATCAAACACTGATAGTAACCTGGTTTGAGAGCTGGAAGTCTGCTTCCAGAATTGGGCATAAGTGTTGTTCTTAAGAATCTCATTCTTAAGCTATATTTCCCTGAATCTATCAAATAATGTCTTCTCATTCTCTCCTTGGACAACCTTATTTGTTTGGAAAGTTTCTTGCTGGTCATGAGATACTTAAGATGTTGTGGGAGATGAAGTATATTGGCCACCTACTTGAGAGGAGGATGGTGTCTCTTTAATCACCACAACTACTTCTTGCTCTGAATTATTTTATGTATCAACCTTTGGATTCAACCTTGTTCTCTTCTTGTACATGATTTTAAACTCTTTTCCTGCACTATCAGTCATTGAAGGTGACTTTTCTCCCCTCTGTCTTTTAACTGCTTCCTCCTGTGGGACAGGAGTTTGTGATGTTGTTGTAGATACCAGCTGCTCCTCATCTTCTTGTAATGTATTTTCATCCCATAATGACTCGTTCACATATCTATCTATCTCAGGCCTCTCGGTATGAATGTAAGGAGTAGTTTTGTTTTCTACTCTCAGCTTGGAAATGATACCTAGAGGGTCATAGGACCAGGTGAAACTCAGGCTGAATTTCATCGCCTTCAAAATTTTATCTACCTCTTCCCCTGCTGACCTGCTATTACAAATGAAAGACCCAATCTGTGTCTTGATTTTGAACTAGGATTTCTTCTTAGCTGGTACAAAATGAATTTCATTTGAGTTCAACATATGTCAGATATATTCGAGAGCAAAAATCCTCATGGGGAGTTATTTTGAGAGTTTATAAGGTGCTAGCTCGCATCCATGGACTCTGATTTCGGTGTAATTCTGGTACAAGTACCAGTCTTCTGTCTTATCCCGATCTGTCAAATGTAGAATTCTCTTGATGTCTTCACTTATTCTAGGTTCAGCAGAACTTATAAGGACACTCATAGCTAGCTGAACAAACTGTTCAATGAACTGTTTGTAAGAAAATTATTATTGTTCTTTCATCACTAGAGATGTCCAAAATATCATTGATTGCTAGTTTCCTTCTTCATCAAGCATCTACATGGGAAATTTGAACATGTCTACCTGATAAGAAAAAAACATATATACCAAAATTGAAGAGTATTTAAATACTTCTTCAGTCTGAAACTTAAGAAATTTCTCATGGATGTTTTCAGCTAGGAATTGGATGAAATTAAATATAATAGATGGTTTTCTCTCTGTGAAAAAAATGGAAAGGAATCCTGAAATGGATTCATCTACCCACTTATCAGAATAAAAACCAAGGATGTATGAAATTACAGTTATTATCTACTTAGCTTGATCAAGGAAGATTGAGCCTAAGGGTATGGTGGATTTTTATTTTTCAATTGGGTGTTTTCTAGTAAAATTATGTCAAAGATCTTGGCTCTTTTAGCGAAATCTAGGATTTAATAAATTTCAGTGAGGGATTTTAAGGAAAAAGGAGTGTTGTTTTCCAAAAAGGGAGGTTGCATCATCTGGTTTATTGATTGAGCAATGATGGTGAAGAGGATCTCACAAGTAGGGGAAATAATGTCTCTTTGATTGGGAATGTAGCATGCTTGGCATTTTCTGATGAATTCGGGGGCATGGAAGGTGTGAGGGAAGATGTAGTGCGGGAGATTGGACTCCCAAGGTCCAATCTCATATGTTTTGTCAACATGTTTGTCTTCCAGCCAGCAATATAGTTCAAATAATTCAAACTCAGATTGTGTCTCATTTATCTTATAATCTCTATCGGCTAAAGGAATATGATATAAGTCTATGGGGGGATGGACTAAAGGCTTCAAATGGTCCTACTGATTCTTCTTCTTAGGAGGCATGATTAATTATGAACAATTTCATTGGAATTGGGAGGGAAAATGTTACTAGGAATGCATTGCAGGTCTGTAATTGGTTGGAGGAAGACAATTTATTAACACTTGATTGCAAATTGATCAGCTGATAAAAGGTTGGGCGCACTGGAAAACATACGAAAAAAATCATTTCTCCAAGGAAATGTAACATTAAAGGTTGAAATAAGATCAATTACAGGGTTTATATATTGAATGCATGTTTTCCATTGAAAATGGCATGGGTCCATTGGGTTAACAGTTATCAAATGGTAATTAAATGCCCAACGGATAGCCCTGGGAAACGATTTGATTGGAAACGGTTCGACAACGTGGTGAAACGGTAGTGGCAGAGATGTCGGGTAGGGAAAGTGGTAATAGAGTGAGAGAGGAGTGGTTTTAGGAGGGGGTAGTGAGTAGTTAGTGGTTTAGGAAGTGGGGTACGAAACTTGGAGGGGGGGCCATGTGGTTGTGGGACCAAGTGGGAAAAATGCTATTTTCAAACCCTCCCCCTCGGCGGTAAAGCGAGGATGGAGAGGGGGGGGGGGGCTGAAATTCAATAAGCGTCGTCAATATGTAGAGTAGACATATCATAGGGTGGACAACTGCGGACCATTTAACCACAGGTGACAAAACATTTTGTCGGGTTTCACATTTTATTTTGGATCGAAAGTTAGGATAAATAATTTTATGTCATATATCATTTTTTTTGCCTGACGCATAATGAAAATTAAAACTTAGGATAAAGACATTTTCAATCATTTTCAAAACAAAATACTTCTACCTACCCTTTCAAATTCAAGTTCTTTTTCCTAAACTAACATTTTTTATTTCTTCTAGGGGTGCATTTAGACTAGAAAATCCATATTTTTTTTTTCTGAAAGATTAAAATATATACTATCCTATCACTTATTTCTCCTATTGATCCAGATTAAACAGTTGAACCAAGGTCATTTTATACCTAACTATTGATTTACCAAGATTAGACTGTTTGGAAAATATTTATTCTCTAACCTAATTTACAAGAATTCATAATTGTTTAACCATGATTAAGTTGTATGGTTTAAACAAATAGCTAGTCATTGTAGCATTTTAAACAAGTTGCACGCAACCTTATTTCATTTGACAGAAATAAACTATCTATCAGTATTGGCATTTGAATTTGCAACAATTTTAGTGTTATTTTCTTTTGTGGGGTTATGATATCATTTTTATTCTTTCTCAATGTTTCTTTCTTTTCTTCTTTTTTTCTTTGTTCATTTTTTTTAGATATACCCTCTTTTAATTTTATTTTATATATATATTTTTGGAAATCATTGGCAGATTGAAAATTATTTACAATATAAGATTTCTGAGATAAAATAGTCAATCACCTTGAGATCCTATAAATAATAAGACCCTAACAGTGGCTCCAGCTGGGGATGGCACTTCTCTATGTGAGGTGCCAAGAAAATTTGATCAGTAGCCTTGAGTGTTCCATTTCAACAATGTCTACACTTGATTTCTTCTGTTGTTGGAGTAATTATGGTAGCATATCAATAAAAACCTTAGGGCCTTCTCTGCGGGCTTCAACTTTTGTCAATAGGTTATCCAATCAAAATAATAAAGACAATGATATTTACAATGATTTCATGTACAAAAAATATATGTTGCTAAGAGAAGTAATGCTTCAGCATTCTGCCATTCATGGGTCCACCAAGCATTTCTGTTCCATCTAGTTCTTTAAGAAACAATGCATTGTGTCCTTTGAAAGCATAAATGATGTAAGGTCCTTTCCAAAGATTGTCAAATTTCCCATGTTTACCTTTGTCCTTTCTTCTGGAATCCCACTTTAAAACTTTGTCACCCATATTGAAATCATCTACTTTAGTTCTTCTGTCAAAAATATTTTTGACATTCTCCTGAATAACTTGTGTTTTATCGTAGACTTCTTCCCTGGATTGCTACAATTGAATAGTCTGATTATTCCTCCTCTGAGTGTTATTTGGCTCAACCTACAATTCTTGAATTATATTCATAACTAGAAATCCTAAAGAGGATGGAAAAACAACATCCATCCCATAAACCAATTGGTATGGTGACATGCCAATTGATTTCTTTGTAGTAAGTCTATCAGCCCAAAGTGCATTAATTAACTTGTTGTGCCATTATTTTTTGTTATCTTCTAACATCTTTTTTATAATTTTAACCAAAATATTATTCGATGATTCAGCTAACCCATTACCTTGAGGGTAATAAGAAGTTGATATCCCCAAAGTAATATGATATCTACTGCAGAAATCTATCATTTTATTGGATTTAAAATCTGCAGCATTATCTGAAATGAGCTTGTTTGGACAACCAAATATAGAGAGGATATTAGTTTCCATAAATTTAATAATAACAACATCAGTGGATAATCTGGAAGGTGTGGCTTTAATCCATTTGGTGAAGTAATCAGTGGTTGTGAGGATCCATTTGTGTTGGGCATAGGATGGTGGATGGATTTCACCAATGAAATCCAATCCCCATTGTTGGAAAGGAATTTCAATAGATATGGGTTTTAAAGGAAGAGGTAATAGTTTTCTTTTTCCCTCAAATATTTGGCATTTGTGGCAAGAGGTTACTTTATTATGGACATCAGGGAAAATGGTAGGCCAGTAAAAACCAGCTCTAAGGATCTTGTTAGTAGTGGTTTTCCATTATAGATGTCCACCGCAATCACCTTCATGGAATTCTTCCATGGTTCTTTCTACATCATCCTTCAATAGACACTTTAGTAAAATACCACCAGCATATTTCCAATATAAAACATTATCTATGATGCAAAAGTTTACTGCTTTTAAATTTAGAAATCTAGGCTTTGCCTTAGTTAAACCAGGAGGAGTGTTTAAATTGAATAAAAAAAAAATGAGGTCTGCATACCAGGGTGAGGTCATAAAAGCCTCATCAATTTGTGGATTCGCCTGCTCCTCTTGATCATCTAATGCAGAAAAAAATTTGATATCCAATGCATGAAAGTTAGACTTAACCATCAATTTGGCTAGTCCTTGTCCTTTGATAATCTTAGTGGGTTTTATTTCTATGTCATACTCAATAATGATAGCAATCCATTTAGCTCTTTTACCATCTTGTCCATTTTGAGTTAAAATATCCTTGACCACAGAATTTGGGACATAAGCAATTATATGGGAATGTAGGATATACACTCTCAAATATTTGATTCTTTTTATTAATGCAAAGGCATGTTTTTGCATTATGTTATATTTCAATGTTGCATCCCTTAAAGCCTTATTAGAATGCAATGGATTGTTCAAATCCTTCATTTTTTTTTCTGTAAAAAAACAACTGTAACAGTGTGTTCAGATACAAATGAAAAGATTATAAAATCTTTAGTGAAATCTAGACTGATCAAAACTGGTGCTTTTGTCAATGCTTGTTTAGCTCGATCAAATGATTGCCTAGCTTCAATGTTCCATCTTATTTCTGTATCTCTTTTTAGCATATTTGTTATGTTTCTGAGAAATTTTGCAAGGTTGGGAATGAATCTTCTTATGAAATTTACCTTGCCAATAAATGATTGAAGCTCCTTAATGTTTCTAAGATGACTGATTTTCAAAATAGATTCAATTCTATTGGGATAAATCCTAATACCATATTTATAAATGATATGAACTAGAATTTTTCCTTCTTCAGGGGCAAAAAGTGTTTTCTTTGGATTTAATGAAATCCCAAAAATTCTGCATTTCTCAAACACTCTTCTCAGATGTAATTAATGTTATTCATCCTTTTTTGAATGGACAGTAATTTCATATAGATATATTACAATAAACCCGCCAATTTCATCAGCAAAGGCAATATCCATTGATCTTTGAAATGTGGCTCCATCATTCATTAATCCAAGGGGAACATTCACATACATGAAGGTACCCCATGGAGTAGTGAAAGTTGTTTTATCCTTATCATAGGGATGAACTAAGACTTGTTTGTAGCCTAAGAAACCATCTAATAAATAAATCCTACTAGATCCAACTACCTTCTGTAATATGTGATCCATTTTTTGCAAAGGGTAGTTGTCTTTTAGGGAAACCTTATTAATATTTTGAAATATATGCATAATCTGAGTTCTTTTGTTTTCTTCCTAGTTGGTATTTCGAAATATATGCATAATCTGAGTTCTCTTGTTTTCTTCCTAGTTGGTACTATGTTGGAAACCCATTTAGAGTACCTAAGAGGAACTATGATTTTAGCATCATACATATTTTTAATTTCTTTCTCAATCAGAGGCCTCAGAATTAGATTTATTCTCTAAAGTTTTTTCTTAAATGGTTCCTGATCCTCTTTAATTAGAATTTTATGTTGTATAATACTAGTATCATAAACTTTGAGATCTTCATAGCTCCAGGAAAAGACATCAATGAATTCTTTGAATAAAGCAATGTATTTTTGTTTTTCAGCAGTTGGCAGTGACTTGGACAATTTTATCATTTTAAGATTTTTTTCACTACCTATGTTGCACTCTTCTACATCTGCCCCTGCGGGCTCAATCTTAGGCTTCTTAGCTACATCATTGAAATAGAATAATTCTTCTAATGGAACTAAACCTCTAGGTAAAACATTATCCTTTAACTAAATTATTTCAAACTCTTCTTTCTCTGGATCTATTTCAAGCAATTCTAATTTATTTACAACTTTATCTACATGAATATTTACATATAATTTTTTTAACTCTTTTTCTACATTAGAATGTACAACTATTTGATCTTCTAATTCACACTCTAAATCTATATTATCTTCTTCATATTCATCCTTAGACTGCAAAAAGTTTTCAATTTTTTTGTCATTTCCAAACACTTGCCAATACCTCATATTGTCTGGTACAACTGGTCGATGTTTTACTTCCACTGTATATTGTCGATTGGGGTGAGGCATTTTACAGGTGCTGGCTGAAAAAGCCAAACCGTTTGCAATGATATTCTAATTTCTACGAATTTCAGAAAGATCATATTCCACAAAACTTTCTAGAAAATCAAGCACAACATTTTTGTATGCTCTCAATCTAGGGTGTTTGGCAGAGTATTCTCCTTTAAATTTTTTTATGATTAACTTAGAGTCCCCATGAATGGAAATTATTTTGGCACCCAATTTTTTCAACAATTTCAATCCTAATAGAAGTGCTTCATACTCGGCCATATTATTGGTACATTGAAAATTGAGCTTGTATGAATGACCTTTATCATGATTGTTTCATATGTTTGAAACGCACACTCCTGCTCCAGAACCCTCTCTGCTATAAGATCCATCAAATCTCATGTTCCAAATAGGTTCAAGTCCAGTGTTTTGTTCCACTATTTGTGTTTGGTTTTCATCTGCTTCACAAATATCATTTTCATCATTGGTAACCTAAGCATTTATATCTCCATCCTTATAAAGAATGAAAGATTTTAAATCTAAGTGGACAGAGTAAAGAGGAAAGTTGTGTGGTTTATCCTGACTACTCACCATGAATTTCATCAAAGTTTCCCTATATAATCTTCTTTGTTGATCAAACACTGGTAGGGTAGCAAAGTTCATGTCCATTTGTAAGGTCCCTTGTAACTTTTCTCCCCATGAGCATAACAATAGCATGCCATACCTAGGGGGTATATTTGCAATCATTATATCCATTACTAGACTTTTGGTTGGGATTTGAGCTAAAGTAACACACAGATCTTTGATGAGACCTAGGAATCTTAATTTTTTGGAATCGAATGAATATAAATATTTATAAGGTCTGGTAATTTCAAGTCCAAGTTTTTCCATAACAACTTTGGGCATTAAATTGTGTGAAGCACCTGAATCTAACATAACATTATGGAGAATCTTATCATGAAAATTTAGGCTAACATAGAATGGAGTAACACCTCCTTCCTGTGGTTTTCCATCAAATTCTGGCCCAAATAAGTGTTTAGGTTGATCATCATTCAAATTGACAGTGTCTTTGTTTTCCCCTATGTTTAGAGCTTTCATCACTTGAGATCTCTATAGATTTTTTTCATTAACTCTGTTAGAGGAATGGGAATTTTTAGTTTTTCTAATTCATTCTCAATGTTTAATGATGTTTGAATCTTACTCAGGTTCAGAAAATTAGATTTATCAGCAATTTCTTTTGATACAGGTTCTTTTTGCTGACTGGTGGTTGGGATATCAGTTTGAGTAGCTTTGGAAGTATTATCAACTATCTTTTTGGTGGGAATTTATACTATCTTTTTCCTAGAACTATCAGCAGTTTCCATTGCATGCATGGCCAGCACAATGATGGAGACTGCGTGGTACTTGGACTCAGGTGCATCATTCTAGATGATGGGGAATAGATATTTTTTCAGTGACCTGGAGGAGAAATTCTTGTAGATGCACATTGGGATGGGGGATGATGGAAGGTATAACGTGTGAAAATTCACTACTGAAATCTTATTGCGGAAAATGGTAGTATTTCTCCTAATTGGTAATTATTTCACAATTTAATTGCTACAAAAAATATAGAAAGAAACACACTACAACCTTCATAAATAAATTCTGCGAGAAATAAAATCTTTGGAAACTAAGAAATTATAGCACACACACATAAAATTTAACACAATTATTTTTGGACAAAAGTCCCTGGAAAAAACCCAACTTAGGAAAATCAGTATAGTGGTGAGGGTTTTTATTATTATGCAGTAGTGAAAATATGAGTACAATTTTGATACCTAAAACTAGAAATCCACAACAAGAAAAATATAGGAAAAATTATTGAAGGGAATTACCCTTCCTCCACAAGCAATCCCCGCACAACCTGCCTTTAGAAAACTCGGCCCTCTAACCCTCTGTGTCAGCCTCTACATTGCATTATGCAATATGCTTGACATCAAGCCTCCAACCAGTCTCTGATGAAGTCATTATGCCTTCAATGTTGAGGAAAACGTCTCTCTGGCCTTCTAGAACCTCTGCCCATACTCTAGAATTGAGAACGATTTTGTCTCTAGAAAATCTAATTGCTCAATCAGAACCAATTGTGTAGTCCTCTGCGCTACCTCATTGGGAATAACTTGGCCCTCTTGCTGCTTCCTATCTAAATCTAGAAATACTCCTCTAGATCACTGTCCCTTCCCCTCATTCACTGCTTTGATCTCTAGCTTTCTTTAGAAATTGACTCCTGCTAATCTGGAAATCGATCTGCCAGGAAATCGAACTGCTCAAGTGTCTTCTCCATCACCACATAGATATCCTCTCATAATCCATTGTTGGAGCACCAATGGAAAATATTAAAACATAATCGATGGCTAGGATCATCTCAGGATTGATCCGTGTGATTTTTTATATTATTCTCACCTTATCTCAATTAATACTGATTATTTAACCATATTCCCTAAGTTTATACTTTGGAAATATTTAAAAAATGGTTAATAATATAATTGAGACACTTCGAGGTGGAATGTTCAAAAACGATTTCTAGGTTTTGGAGATATCATGTATTCTATCCTCTCCATAAAATTTCATGGCTAGAACACATCTGATGGTACAAAATATAATTCTCTAGGGTTAGCAAGGAATGTGTTTTAGACTTTAGTGTTGCACACCCTGCCACAACACCTTGTCTTTGTATCATCTCATGTCACATTGTTGATGTTTGACTGTTGTTGCCCACCAAATACTATGAAAAACTGATATACACTGCATATTTTTTGTTGTTGACCTTGTTGTACTACTGACACCACTGCATCTGTAATGCAACTCTATTGCTCCTGTAATTGTAACATCTGCAACTAAAAAACATCCAAAATATTGAATCAATTGTGATCAATATAATTCACTTGTCATCTGAGTCTTGGACTGATACTAGCCTTTGCACTGTCCCTGAAGGATCTATGTTATATATAACTTTGCATTATGCCACTCTACACTGTTGCCAACTCCGCACTGTGCTCCCTAGCATATGACTACTACTAGTATCTGCAAATGTCACTCTAGAATATGACTGCATCAACTGCCATTGATTCATCCTACTACTAAATATTGTGGGCCCCGTAGAAGGGTAATGATCCATGAGGGGGATTCATCAAGGAACCTGCCCATCTGTAGCTCTCTAGGCTACAACTCCAAGTCACCCCACCTCACTCATGGAGGTATATGGGAAATCATAGCAAAGTATTCCTCCAATATGGAGGACAATCTATTGATTTCTATTGAAGCTGCCTGTTGCTACTACTTCTCCTCCTTGTCCTTCTTCATGAGATGAAATCGGGTACTGTAGTGACTGATCTCACCACACCTGAAGCACTTCACCTTTGACAGGTCCTTATTCTTCTTTCTCTACTCCCCTGCCCCTAACTGGGACCCTTAAATTTGAGGGCCACATTATTCTCCTCCTTCACCATCTTCTATTTGTTGTTGTTGTGGCCACTGATGGAGATCTTTAACAGAGCTCGTCTCAACTCCTCCTGCTACAAATTGGCCCATATCATGTCCCACTCTGGTAGCCTATCTCTGCCCAATATGATTTGGACAAAGTCTTTCCAATCCTCTGAGACATTGTTGAGTGTCAATCGCACTAACTCTGTGGGTTGAGGCATTGCCCCAACAGCTGACAGTTGGTCTTAGGCCTCCTGGATCCCAGTAAGGAAGCTATATTTTCCTTCCCCCTTCTACATCCATATGCATCTCAGATTCTCCTCTAGGAACATATGCTGCTACTCAGAAGTTCCCTAGTATAACATGGAGAGAGCATCCCACATCTCTTTGGTCGCTCCCTTGGCTGCTATATGTGAGACAATATGATCCCGGACTCCATCCAGGATCAATTACTTCACTCGTGCCATCTCCTTCCTATATTCCTTCAACTAATATGCTTCCTAAGGAACCACAACTACATTACTAATGTAGGGTTTTAGGCCATATTTATCTAGAAGGAAGGACATCTTAGCCTTCCAGATGATGTAGTTGGATGATCTCTCCAACCTATCATGATATCTTAACCTTGCAATGGCCATCTTAATAAATTTTGAAATTTCACTCTTTCCCTCTGCTTGGTTGATTCTCTGCTACACTCCCTCCTTGAATGTGTTGTTCTACTAGCTACTACTGCCAATCTGCTAGAAAATTCAAAATATTGAGACTCGAAGTTCCCTGAGGAAAATTTTCCCTTTGTTTGTTCTTCTCTCTCTTCCACCGATGTTATATTTTTCTCTAGCAAAATGTTGCAAAATCCTCTTCTTCTAGCCATAAATATGTCCATTGAAAAATACGGGCAACTCCCTCTACCTTTGGAATCACTCAATCTAGAAATCAAAATTTTATGCCTCTCTCCTCGGAAAAATTGAGCTTCCTCAAGCAACTCGCCCTGCCTGGAAATGGTTTGTGCTACCCCTGGGAATTTTGGTCTGATGCTCTCACTGGGCAATGAAAATCCGTCTTTCGCCTTTGAGCTCCCCGACTGATCAATCACACTTTGATACCATGTGAAAATTTCACTACTGAAATCATATTGCAGTAGCTCGTATTATTTCTCCTAATTGTTAATTATTTAACAATTTATCTACTATGGGAATATCTAAATAAACACATTGCAGCCTTCACAAATAAGTTTTTCAGAAAATAAAATCACTAGAAACTGAGAAATGCTAGCAAACACACATAAAATTTAACACAACTCTTTTTAGACAAAAGTCCCCGGAAAAACCCAACTTGGGAAAACTAGTGAGGCAATGAGGGTTTTTATTATTATGTAGCACTGAAAATCTAAGTATAATCCAGATGCCTAAACTGGAAATACACAACAAGAAATATCTAGGAAAAAATATTGAAGGGAATTACCCTTCCTCCACAATCAATCCCGACATAACCTGCATTCAGACTCACTCAACCGTTTGATCCTTTGTGTTAGCCTCTACGCTGCACTGTGCAGTCTGCTTGACATCAAGCCTCCAACTAGTCTCTGATAAATTCATTATGCCTTTAGCTACTGAGGAAATTGTCTCTCCGACCTTATGGATCCTCTGCTCGGCCTTTGGAATTGAGAACAATTTTCTCTCGAGCAAATTGAACTACTCAATCTGAAGCAATTATTCTTCCTCACTAGGAGTAACTCGGCCCTCTTATTGTTGCCTCTCCGGAACTGAAAATATTCTTCTAGATCACTGTCCCTACCCCTCCCTCACTGCTTCAATCTATGGCTCTCTCCAAAAACTGATTGTTTCTACTTTGGAAATCGATCTGCTAAGAAATAGAACTGCTCAAGTGTCTTCTCCATCACCACATCGATCTCCTCCTATAATCCACTCTTGGAGCACCAACGGCTAAGTTTAAAACATAATCAATGGCTAGTATAATATTTGGATTGATTCGTGTGAGTTTCTAGATGATTCTCACCTTATCTCAATTAATAATTAATAATTAATCATATTCCCTAAGTTTAGACTTAGGAAATATTTAAAAAATAGTGAATAATCCAATTGAGACACTTTTAGGTGGAATTTCCATAAACAATTTCTGGGTTTTGGAGATCTCATCTATTCTAGCCTCTCCACAAAATTTCATGGCTAAAACACATCTGATGCTGCAAAAACTAACACAGCGGGACCAGGATTGGTACAATCACCTTTTAGAGGGAGTACGGCTCCCCCCTCAGGCTCAAGGATGTCATGTTCATTCTGGGCCTAAAGAAAAATCTCGTCTCTATTTCAGTTTTGGAAGACTGTGGTCATGATGTGATATTCAACAAAGGAAAGGTTTTCCTGAGACACATAGCCATGGTACATGTGAAGCAGATCAAGTTTTTTGTGAAGAACATATACAAGCTAGATGTGGAGGATTGTGTTGCATTGAGCACAAAGGTAGAGAAGGTGCAGAGTTGTGATGTCGGTGAACTTTGGAATAGAATAATTTTTCATTTGCATCATGGCACTTTGAATATCACGCAGCAGATAACCACAGGCCTCCCCAAAGGAGCACTTGAGCACTAGGATGTATGAAAAGGATGTACTTTGGGGAAGTACACAAAATCCACTTTCCATGATTAGGATAGCAAAGCACATGCGGTCTTGGAAAGGATCCAATTTGATGTCTATGGACATTTCTCGACAACCTCCACTACCAGGCACAAATATTTTCTCATTTTTATTGGTGACTTCTCACGGAAGTGTTGGATCTTCTTCATGCAAAAGAAGGATGAGAAATTCTCCAAGTTCATAGAATTCAAGGCACTGGTGGAGACAGAAACAAGCAAGAAGGTGAAGGATCTCAGGAGCGATAATGGAGTTGAGTACATGTCGAATGAGTTTAAAAATTTATATGTAAAAGAATACATTTGACAAGAGTTTACAACACCCCACAACCCACAACAAAATTGAGCAGCTAAGAGAAAGAATTGTAGCATTTTGGGAGCAGTGAGGGTGATATTTCATGACTAAGGCCTACCTATGCACTTGTGGGCCAAGGCATGAAACACAGTGGTCTATTTGCAAAACTGAAGTCCTCATCATATTTTGGGCATGATTACACCGGAGGAGGCTTTCTCAAGGAGAAAGTTGGATACGTCACACTTTAGGATTTTTGGAGCCTCTGTTTACTGCCATGTCTTCGAAGAATCAAGGAAGAAGTTAGAGCGGACATCATAATTGGGGGTATTTGTGGGTTACATAGAAACTCTCCACAACTACCGTGTGTAATTTCCATCCCTTAAAATGACATTTGTGCAAAGGGATGTAAAATTTGATGAGGAGAAATTGATGTGGTGCTCTCTTCAGAGGGAGCTTCAGATCCCAGAAGAGGAGATTTTAACTAAAAAGGAGGAGCCTCTGGATAATGTGGAGTAGCCAAAAATTGAGGAGAAAAGAGTGGATATAACCACTCAATAAGAACCATCGAGAGAAGGAATGAAAAGAACTAGGGAAGTTGAGAGACTTGTGCAAGATGTGAGGGAGAATTTGGGTGCTCCTTCAAATCAACGTAGGTAGTGAAGGTCACTAGATCGGTTCACTAGCTACATGGATTTAATGAATGAGCTTGTAGAGACTCAACCATCCTCTTTTGAGGAAGCAGTAGAGAAACTTGTATGGGTTGATACAATGGTGGAGGGGTATGAATCCATTGTAAAGAAAAGTGTTTGGGAAGTGGTCCCAAGACCAACAGACAAATTAGTTGTGTTTTCAAGATGGATCTTCAAGGTAAAGCATGCAGTAGATGGAAGAATAGAAAGTAAAAGGCCGGATTTGTGGCCAAGGAGTAATATCAAGTTGAGGGGATTGACTATGAGGATACCTTTGCTCATGTAGCAAGGTACTCATCCATTAAATCAATTCTTGCTCCGCCTACACAGATGGGGTGGATGATCCACCAGATGGATGTGAAAACAACATTCCTCAATGGATTTATTCAGGAGGAGGTGCACATCGAACAACCAGAAGGCTTCGGGACTTTTGATCGTGAGTCTCATGTGTGCAGACTCAAGCAAGTGTTGTATGGTCTCAAGCAAGCACCCTGTGCTTGGTACACCAGGATTGATAGTTATCTCACCAATTTGGGCTTCACCAAAACTGAGGTGGATGCAAATCTCTATCATATTTTGGTAGAAGGTAAATTGTTTATTATTGTCTTATATGTTGATGACTTTATTTTAACTATTGATGAATAGTTGATCAGATATTGCAAGGAGGGCCTTGAAAGAGAGTTTGAAATGAAGGACATGGGTCTCATGCACTACTTCCTCGGATTGGAAGTGTGGCAAGGAGATGGGGAACTGTTTGTCTCTCAAGGAAAGTATGCCAATGAGATACTTCAGAGGTTTCGCATGGAGAGTTGCAAACCCATGGAGACATCTCTAGCGACCAACTTGAGAAAGGACAATGCCACTTCAGGTGAAGAAGTGGATGCTACTATTTAACGACAGTTGGTGGGTTCACTAATGTATCTTGTGAACACACGACCAAATATGTTCTATGCAATCAACCATTTGAGCCAAGCTATGGCTATTCCAACCAAATTATTTTGGAGGGAATCTAAGCATGTTCTACAGTACCTCAGAGGAACTATCTAATTTAGACTATGGTACAGATGGACAGAGGGAGTGAAGTTGCATGGCTTCACATATGCAGATTGGGTGGGGATTCCATCATACCAAGAGAGTACATCTGGTGGAATTTCCAGTGTTGGGTCTGCAGCAGTTTCTTAGTATAGAAAGAAGCAAATATATGTGGCACTCAGCTTTTCAGAAGCATAATACATGGTTGTTAGTCAAGCAACATGTGAGAAGATCTGGATGAGAAAGATACTTGTTTGATTTTTTTGTCATATGATGGATCCAACTGTGATCTACTGTGATAATCATAGTTGCATCAAGCTCTCTAAGAATCCTATTTTTCACGATCGATCCAAGCATATAGATATCTGGTAACACCATTTATGGGACTGTGTGCAGAGGTGGGTAATGTTGTTGTAGTACATTCTGATAGAGGAACAAGATGTTAACATTTTGACAAAGGCCTTGTCAAGAGGGAATTTTGAGTTCCACAAGTGCAATATAGGGGTGGTTGATAATCCCTTTTCTTGTTGAGAGGGAGTGTTGAAAAATGCAGCAAGAAATTCTCAATTTGATTTTTCCCTGATCAAATTGAGAAAATTCGAATTTCCACATCAGCAAACAACTTAGATGATGTTAACTTATGTGGCATGGCTTGTGTCCTCCAGTTTACTTAGTAAATTTGAGTTGGAGGAGTTATAGTTCAGTTAAGCATGTGTGATTGCTAATTTGTAGCAAACATGCCAATTATCTAAGGTTGTTTTCAGTTAAACTAGTTCCAGCTGTTGGAGGAACTAGTGGAGGTTCACGTTGTGTAGTGGAATTTCAGTCAAACTCACTGATTATTTTGTTAACTGATCAATCAACCAAAAATATCTAGTGCATTCAGATATTTCAAGTTCCCCGGGCTTGGTAGAGATTACAAGGTAGTGTAGCATCAGTCGTAGACTAGTCTTGAGTGTACAGGTGTTGCATGCAGTCAGATGATTATCCTAGGGAATTGTGCAATTCAATTTCAGGAATTTCCTAAATAATAGGGGAATAATTCCTCAAGGGACAGTGCAAGGAAATAGGAGCTCAAGCCAAGGCATAAATTGACTTATTCTAGGTCATAGGCCTTCAGTGAGTAGAGAGATGGTTTTTTCACTTGCAGGGTGAGCTCAGTTGAGCAAAGCAATTGTAATACACCTCTATTCATTTGATTAATGCAAGAGGAATTAAGGGTTTTAGGAGATTTCTTTCCCCATATAAAAATACTTGTTGCATGTGTGTTATTTCTTTTTATAAGTCTGATTTTTTTGTTCAAAATTGTGAAATAATGTTCGCAGAGCAGTAGTGTAGGTTTGTGTCTTGTGATTTTGATTAAAACTTCATGAGCAGTTGCAAATATATAGCATAATTTTTACATGCTAGAGGCAAAGTGACTTTTATGAGTAACATGGAATCTGAGCATCCATGAGTCATATCAACAATTGCTTACAATTTAGGGCATGAGAGGAAACATATGCTCTTATATGTAACCTTCTGATCCATGATCATCTCAATAGTACTAGTGTAAACGACAACATGAGATTAATAGCAAAGAGGTGTAGACAATGAGACATTCCTTACAGAGTTTCGGGCTATCCTTCAAAATTTTCATATTGAGATAGAGATACCACCAACTTGTTATGTACCACATAGATAAATTAATATATAGCCTTCTTCTTCCATAGATGAAGACTCATTCTTAGAACTTTGCATTATAAGTTGTCTTCTTCAAAAGTGAACCTGGTACTGATCCTCTAGGTACTTCTGCATTTTAATGGTTTCTTTCCATAACTCAAGCCTTGGCAGTATTATGGAAAATATAGTGATCATAGACATGTGTCTTAAATACAACATAGGGAGCCTTTCCTTGGTATTACCAAGTTAAATCCCCAACACTTGAGAAAATCAGTAATGCACAACCATCGTTGATTGGTTGTTATGAATGGTGTAACAACCTTTAAATTATATTGAAACTGGGGGATTCTCTCAAGAATGAATGTTTCAATGAGGTCTAGTCAATTCTTTACTGTGATTTTGAATGCCAAAAAAAGTTCAATACTCCCTTAAAATTCATTGATGCTCGCAACAAATCTAAGATGCATATTACTTTATAAAATGAAAGAGGAGTAACATTTAATCCTTTTCTAAGAAGGTATTCCGCCAAAAATTGAAACCAACACCGCATATCACACAGAAAAATAATATCTTGAGTTGTTACCTAATTTTGAGCAAATTTTGATGATCGTCTAACAAACTGTTGAGGAATCGAGTTGATTGTCGAAGTCCTTTCACAAATGAAATGATTTGATTTTGCAGGAGAATTACCCTTCTACATTGAACACGTCTACAATTTCATCATATAGTTTAATGTATTGTCAATACTGCCTCTGAAATTAATAGCTTCCAAGAATGATATGATGGCGTCAACAAGATCATTCCTCGAAGCTGAAGTTATGGGATCTGCCATAGAAAATTCCTCTAACGAGAATCTTATTTGATTGGTAATATATATTGTCTTCAAATGGGGCATGCGGCTTGGTGAACCAGAATATATGTTTCTTAACGTCGAGGTAAAATGTGCACAACAACAGAAATTTCGCTTATTTGCTCATAAAACCTCAATTTATCGAATATGCTATAATTACCATGATCTATGTCATCATTGTGGTCACTCACGGTGATGTTATCATCAATAATTGCAGATTCTGAGGGTTCCATGCCATTTGAGCACTACAATTCATCGACAAGCTTGGGCATCTTGATTTGATGACTGTACTGATACTTAGAATACAAATTTATTTATTGGTGTTGAATACTGGAAGGCAAGGACCTCTTTTGTCCAATGAGGGACCGAAAAACAATACAAAATTCAGATGCAGTCATTTTGACCATAATAGTAGGGTTTGAGATATGGACTACCCTCACAACTCTAGTTGTGCATATTTTAGAGTTGCAAGATCATTGGGATTCGATCCGAGTATTGTTGCAACTCATCTCTTCGTTTTATCATCAAGATCTTCCATGGAAAATTACTATGGATTAACTCAGGCCCTAAGAACTATAGGTGATGTGATATCATGTTAAAAATCCAAGTATAATGTGTACAAGGATATATTCTAAAATACTAATAATTATTTGTTAGATTATGGATGTTATGATTTCATTATTCTTTATCAAATAATTACACATCAGTAAATTACATCAGTAAATTCAACAAGTAACAATGACAAGAAAGTAGAGATCATAGTGCACAATAAGAAGAGACATCTATGTTTAGGCCAGAGACCAAGGAAAATCCTCACAAAGAGAAAAATCCAATAAAATTTTTCCTTAGAGAGACCTTTCAAAACATCTAGACATAGACAATCATTATAATTTAGTAGACATAGGGGGTCTTGTGTTTTAAAGGAAGTTGGTTTCCTATATATTAAATTAATGTAATTATTAATGTTTTTGAGTGATTTTAATGAAAGATATTTAGAATAAGAATTAATTAGATATTGTGAGGCATAATGTAAATGTTCTCGAATGTTGGAGAACAGAAGAGAATTATGATAGTTGAGATTCCATAGAGATTAAGAGATTTGGAAATTAATTGTAAATCTTAGATTAGGAATTGGTTTCGTGATTTTGTGGATGAGAGAGTATCCTTAGGGATTAGTTGAATCAAAATAGGACTTAGAGGATATTCAAGATTTTTTTGAGAAGATAGAGGATTTGAACTAGAATTGGTTACAGAAAATTTTGTATAAAATGATAAGCCTCAAGGCATTAAAAAAATAAATCAGATAAGAGGATAAAAACGATCCTTAGATAGCATTAGATAGGGTTTGATTGTAGCCTACGAGCATAAAGAGATAGAGGCCACTGATATAGAAAATCAAGCCAGAAGATAAATTCGATGTAAATATTTCATTGTTAATACAAAGAACTCAATTTCTGAGTCTATATGGAGTGCGGTGTGTTAATGAATTTATAAATTTGTGTATGTATCAGAGTATTTTCATAACATAAGTGTGCATTTGTGTTCGAGGAGAACCAGAGATAGAAATCAAATTCACATATAATTCGATAGATTCCATTTTGGAAGGCTAAGTGACCGTAAATGAACTTTCATTGGAAAATGTGAAATCGGATTATCTATATAAGAAAAAGTAGGAATTGAATTCATTTGAATACAATAGTGGGGTTTCTATGTGAAATAACCTTGGTGGAACGAAATCCAAACCCTGTGCAACAACCAGTGATCTAAGCCCTATGCGGAACACTGGTAGCATTATCCGTTTATGCATTTTATTCCGAAATAATGGTGAATAGGGTTCAATGGTCCTTTTTGGAATCTGTAACCCTTAATCGCTTAACTCTCCGGTTGTTGGAACCTTGTCTCGGGTGTATAGCATGCGGAACATTGAAGTGGTATTCCAAACAGTAAATGGTATATCGCATGGATCTAAAATGGTAAATGGTATTTTTCTAAATCACACGATTAACCTAAGAGGTTGAGACGGCATACATGGCGGTAAGAGGAAACCACCATATCACGTGTTTTCAACTCATTAATCCTCACGCTAGTTGGAGTGCGACATAGTATATGGCCGTTGGGTGCAAATGGTCGAAATCAACGGTGAACGGTAAGTTGAGGCGAGACTGCAAGTACGAAACAGGTATAATAGTCAATTAATGTGCAAAGCCATGGAGAAAGGTGGAAAGGTAAGTTAATGAAGCTTTAAGTGTCGTTTATGAACGATTTCTATTATATAAGAATTATAATAGAAATAAAGCGGAATAGAAAGGCTTAAATGTATTATGGATAATGGTTGGGGTTTTAACCAAAGTCCAAAGACTATGGTATGAATGAAAAGCGTGGGTAATGAAATAAACAAATTTTTATGGTAAATTTTGATAGCTTCCGCTTAAATATTCAATGGAAAGAATCAATTTAGAGAGGTTTCACTAAATATGGAGTATGGAATTCCTGGGACATAAATTGACATGAAATTATATTTGCATAATGTGGGTAAGTGCGGCTTAGGCTACGTCAAATACTGACCAATCAAGATGGCTTCCACAAGTGCTAAGGGTCTTCTTCACAAAGTCTTCCAATCAAGATCACAAATATTGAGAGACTAATCCTCTCACTATACCACAGAGACCAAGCTCAAATCACTTCCATTCTAAGGCTCACATACATATTTGTAGAGACACAAAATTCTAACCAAAATATAATTCTAGAATGGCTTCAAATCTCAGACAGATCTAAGTTAAATCTCGACATACAAATCTGTGGAGGCACAAAATTCCAGTCAAGTCACAATTATGGAATAGCTTCAGATCACATACTACAGAAAGATATGAGTTAGAGATCTCGGTAAGAATATATTCAAGATATTTCAAACCACTGAAACAATTCTTGAAGTATCTTACTAAGTCTCTAAGTCTTGGCCTAGTACCAATTTTCATATCACAAGAACAAGAAGCAGATATCGAACCACTAGACTTCAAATCACAAGAATATTGAGAAGATCTCGGACCATCAAACTTCAGATCACAAGAATAATGAGTAGATCTCAGACCGCTAAAAAGAGTAATAGATCTCATACTTGATACATAGGAGCAATGAATTAATACAAATCTCAATGAAAAATAGAAGAGATCATTCTTCAGTTGATCTAACCCTTGAACCCTTCTTTGAATACCTTCGCATAGGAGAACAAATGAGCAAAGTATGTGTGATCAAATTTCTTAAGAAGGAGGACAAATAGGGCCCTTTATATAGCCATCATGAGATCAAATGAGTGCCTTTCTAGGCAAACCAACTTGTCCATCTAGGAGAGATGACATGATCTGAATGAGTGAGTTTCTAGGCAAGCTTATACCATATAGAAGGGCCAACTTAGCACATGTGGAGCCACTTATAATTACAAATAAAATAATAATTTTTTTTTACAAAAATACATTTTTTACCAAAACAAAAATACAAAGAACATGTTAATAAATAATTTTACGAATACCTACCATAGTAACAATTTCAACATGAAGGTGGGTGAAGGGACTTTGGTTTGAATTGGATAGGATGCCTGGGTTGGGAATGATAAATACCACCTACTACTCAATCACTAAGGGATGGAGGCTTTTGCATGCTTTTTGACATTGTCGATTCACTAGCAACATCAATATTGAGACAAGGATGGTCTATGTGTTGGGTATGTGTTATATTCTTTACACGACCATCCCAGCATGTCATACATTGTGCCAAGCATAGCATGCGGGGAAAAAGGGGGCTGGTAATCCCCTCCTATTCAAAGGTTTCATAATCGGTATAAGCCCCTCTACATAGGGGATTAGGAGCAACACCACCAAAAGAAACTTTTTGGGTTGTGTTTTGCATCCATTTTTTACGGTTTTCAACACATGATTTTCTCCTTTAGTGGTTTTGTGGCACATGTTGGTTTTTTCCCATGGTTTTGTAGTTTTGGTTAAGGAACTACAATTGTATTTCAATCCATGGTACATGGATTTGCATTTTATGGATGTTTCAAGATATATATATATATATATATATATATATATATATAGTATTGTAATAGTATATACAATAATATACTAGTTTTCCCATTTTTGGTTTCTAGGGTAAATATGTGTTAATATATGTGCTCTCCATTGCATATTTTATATGTTAATAAGTATATATTTAAAAATAATAATTGTACAGGGTTAAAACCTACATTTGTTATCAAATCAATTTTAGCTTCAAACGAATACAATTTTGGCTAAGTTTCTTTTATCAGGCCTATGGTAGACCTCATTATAGTGGGAGATCTACATAATCGATTATTGTGGTGAAATTAAATGATAAGAACTTCAAATAAATAGATCAATAAATTCAATGAATGGATTTTTGAGTTGTGGAAGCTCAAAATGGAAGATTTATTGGTGGAAAAATATCAATGGATCATTGTGGATTTGGGTATTGCACCAACAGGGATGTTGACAAAATACATGACCAAGCAAGGTCGAAAGGAAAAGAGTACAATATGATTGTCTCTCTCAATTCAATATTACCAAATGTTGCAATAGTAGCTACATCAAAGGCATTATGGAACAAGTTAGGGGCTTTGTATCAGTCTAAGTCCCAAGTGAATGAATTGTTCCTATGGAAGAAAATTGTATAACCTAAGGATGAAGGATGGGGACTAAGTGACAACATCTAAATGCCTTCAATATTGTGGTAATTGAAATTTTAGGATGAAAATAAATGTATTATTTTTCTGTGTTCTTTGCTAGAAGCTTATAAATGCCTTCAATATTGTGGCAATTTCTGTGTTCTTTGCTAGATGCTTGAGCTAGTTTGGTTGTTTCTATAGGTATTATTCAACTACTTTAAGTTTTGATGACATAGTCTAATCCTTTATTGTGGTAATTGAAATTTTAGGATGAAAATAAATGTATTATTTTTCTGTGTTCTTTGCTAGATGCTTGAGATGGTTTGGTTGTTTCCATAGGTATTATTCAACTACTTTAAGTTTTGATGACATAGTCTAATCCTTGTTATCGGAGAAGATGATGTGGAAAAACATGGATATTCAAAACACAAATTCCTTATTTGTAAGAGGACACTCCAAAATAGAAATAAAAATGGTTCATCAAGTGAAATATTTAAATCTAGAGGAACATTTAAATCTCTAGGAAAATTTGTAAAGGTATGTTGGAGATGCAGAAAAGAAGCGTATTACAAGAAATATTGTAAAACTCAAACTGCTGTGAAAGGGAAGGGATTTGATGATGCTCCTTCTATAGAATAAAAATCCACCTCAGATGAGGGAGGTGATGTGTACTTTTATTCTTCAAGTACACATGTATATATGAGGCATGTTTGGTCAACTCATTTTCATCCTTTCATTTGACTGCTCATAGGGAGTAGTTTTGCTAGTATGAAAAATATAATGTTGGTGATGTATTCCTAGGCATAATGATAAGATGAGGATAAAAAAAGTTGAATCTCATGGGTGGAAGGATTAGAACACTCCCCAATATTTATCTTATACAAGTATTGGCCATGAATTTTATTTTTGTAAGCAAGATTAGTGATGCAAGTATAAAACCAATGTTTGAAAAGGATACATGAGGGATGGTTATAATACCAATGGTATGGTAGATAGGACTTTATATTGGGACTCTATATAGGTTGATAGGAATCACTATAAGTGATGGGTGCAATAGTTTTTATTTTCCTATAAAAGTGGACCAAAAGGAGGAAAAACTCCTACAATCTATAAAGAAAAGGCTATATTGTGTCATAAAAGACTAAGACATATTGGAGAGAAAGGCCTTCAAGTAAATATACATGGTAATGGTATGGTCAAAGGTATGTCTACTTTATCTTTAGATTTTTATTTTTGTGAACATGGTTTATATGGGAATAAGAATCAAGTAAGACTCTCATTTGGTGCTACAAGGTCAAAGGGGACATTGTAGTTGGTGCACAATGATGTGTTTGGACCTGTGTCAGTTCCATCAATGGGAAAATGTGTATTTTCTCTTTCATATATAACTTCTATAGGAATATATGGATTCATTTCCTTAGGAAGAAATTTGAAGTATTTGAAAAAATAAAATATTTTAAGGCTCTTGTGGAAAATCAAACACAGATGAAACTTAAGGTATTGATGATAGATAATGGTGGATATTTTGTGGGAATGAGTTTGAATATTTTTTTAAGAAATGAAAATAGAAAGGAAGAAGGTAGAATACTACTCCATACACACCTCAATAGAATGGAGTTGTATAAATGATGAATAGGATGTTGATGCAAGGAGCACGATTAGTGGTGTCGGGTTAGGACATGAATTATGGACACTTTGTTACATGGTAAATATATCACCCTCATTAGAGTTGGATGATAAAACTCCACATGAGGTATGGACTGGTAAGACACCCTGGATTAAACATCTTATGTTATTTTTGGGTGATGCCTATGTACACATTCTAAAGGAGAATACAGGTAACATATATAAGAAGTTTGAAAAGTGTATCTTTATTGGATATAAATATGGTATGAAAGGTGATAAGATTCAAAACTTAGAACTGAGAAGGTTTTGTATAGTAGAGATGTGGAATTTATATAAATAAAAGTTGTCAAGCATGAAGTACTACCGAGGGAAAAAGGAACTATAAAAGATAGAGTTTTAATTGGAGTATGATGAATCTAACTCTACATAAGGCATGAATGCGAAGAAGAAGAACCACATACTTTAGTATTGAGGAGATTGATTTGGAAAAGAGCGAAGTTACAAAGTTATACTGCGCCTAGTTTTCATTCAATTTTTTATTTATTTATAAATCATGATGATTCTAGAAATATTGAGGCCATAAATTCAAAGTATTTAAAACTCTAGAAAAAGGTCGCAGTTGAAGAAATGGCATCCTTGGAAAAGAATGAGGCTTGGAATATAGTATATTTTCCATCTGGAAGAAATCCCATTGGAAGAAAATGTGTGTTTAAGAAGTTGAAAACATAAGGAATAGTGCGGAAGCAAAAGGTTATTTGTAGGTAGAGGGAATTGACAATGGTGATATTTTTTCTCTTGTTGCTAAGTTAAATTCTATCAGATTTCTTTTTTGTGTCATTAATACCTTTTCTTTGATGTATAATAAATGAATATAAAGAAAACATTTCTACATGGCAATCTAGAAGAAGAAATATACATGAAGCAACCCAAAGTTTTTTCTTTTAAAGGAAATGAAGAATTGATATGCATGATGAAAAGACCCATGTATGGGTTAAACAAATCACCAAGAATGTTGTATCAAAATTTTTTGATACTTATTTATTGGGACTTTGATTCATATTGAGCAAAACATATGACTATATGTATTTCAAATTAAATGGTGATCATATTATTTATTTGGTGTTATATGTGGATGATATGATAATGACTTGGAATTGAAATGGGAAATCATTTAGGAAGTGAAAACTCATCCTTAAAAATTGACACGTTGGATCTTGGTGCTGCATATTTCATTTTGGGCAGGGAAATTAAAAAAGACCATGCAAATAAGAAACTCTAGTTAAATTAGAGGAAATATGTTCAGCCAATTTTGTAAAAAAATAATATGCAAGAATGTAAATCGGAAAAGGTGCCTATTTCATAGGTGTAAAGTTACTTGTTGAAAAGTTTCCCAAGAAACACGAAGAAGAAGAGGACATGTCCTGTGTTCCATATGCTAGTGCAAATAGAAGTTTGATGTATGCAATGGTTTGTACTAGACCATATATTGCAAATTAGTGGGAGTGTTATGCATGTCTATGTCAAAGCTAGTAAAGGACCATTAGATAGAAGTAAAGAGGGGTTTCCCTTATTTGCATGGAACTATTTGTTATGGATTTTGCTACCAAGGAATTCCAAGATTAGACATATCATTGTATATACATGGATTTGTTGATGGAGATTGGGCTGGAAGTCTAGATCATAAAATATATATAAGTGGTTGTGTTTAACCTATTTGGATGAGCAAGAGATAGTATGTAGTGGAATTCTCAAATACAATTCCATTATTTTTGTTACAAGAACTCCAAGTCAGAATTGAGAATTCCATTATTTTTGTTATCCTTTAGGTACCATTTTGCATCATAATTCCAATTTTGAATAAACCATCAACTTCCATATTACTTTCCCTATATCCATGTTGAAGAGAAAGATGGTTGAAAGAAACTCACAAACCTTTAACCTCTTCCAAGACTAAATATAGAAATACATTGTGACCAAACATAAGAGAATTCACAATGTATTTCTATATTTCGTCTTGGAAGAGGTTAAAGGTTTGTGAGTTTCTTTCAACCATATTTCTCTTTAGTATGGGTACACGAAAGAAATATGGAGGTTGATGGTTTATTCAAAATTGGAATTATGACACAAAATGGTACCTAAAGGATAACAAAAATAATTGAATGACTTCCTTTTCATAAAGTAATATTGAAAGCAAGAAATTCTCTTGTCTAAAGTATTTATTATATCTTCTTAAAGCCTACTCTTCATCATTTTTTTTATTATACTATGTATTCTATTTCCTAAGATATTGAACTCATATATTTGACATATAAAGGAATCCATTCTTTAGGAAAATCTTGTATTTTGGAATCCATTTGGGAGATTGATGGTGGTATGGGGGACAAGGCTACAAGATAGGGGACATTCACAGGATGGCAATGGAGTACTTTGGGAATTTCTTTAATGCTATGGAATATGTCGATATTGATAACCAACTAGCATATACGAGATATTACCCTCAAATGTTCTCTGAGGAGGATGACCAGATGATCGAGGGACCTATTACTGGGGTGGAGATTCACTTTGTTCTCAAACCCTTCTCAAGGAAAAAAAAATCATGGTCTAGATAGATGGGGAAAAAATTCATGGTCTAGATAGATGGACCGGCAAGATATTTTTTCATTTCTATGAGATAATGAGTTCTGACCTATTAAACATGGTGGAGGAGTCTTGGGGTTTTAAGATCATTTCTGGAGTAGTGAACGAGACCTTCATTATGTTTATATCTAAATCATCTGAACCTAAGACTTTTCGGGATTACATGCCTATATCTCTAGGTAACATTGTTTACAAATTTATATCTAAGATAATTTCAAATAGGATAAAGGCATGTCTGTCATCGCACATATCATCAAAACAATTCAATTTTTTAACAAATTGGGAAATATAGGATGTGGTCGCCATCAAATAGGAAGTTTTCCACACAATGAAAACACATAGGAAGGATGCCATCATTTTAAAGTTGTCTATTCATCGCGCATATGATAGTGTAGATTGGACTTTCAATTCCTAAGGCTGATAATACATAAGATTGGGCTCCTTGTGGGGGTTGTTGAATGCATAATGGCATATATTTCATCGGTGACCTATGAAGTTTTAAGTAATGGGGTACCATCTGGTTTCTTTTGTGCCTCCTAAGGCCATAGACAAGGTTGCTCATTATCGCCTTTGATGTTTTTATTTTTCATTGAAGAACTCAAAATATGAATCCTAGCAGATAAAGCACAGGGATTTTTCCCAGTTAACAACTCACGAGACAGGTATCTATCACACACATTATGTTTGTTAATGACGTATTACTATTTGGAGAGGTTTCCTTAGATCAATGGATCCACCTTCAACACTTCATTTCGACCTTCAGGGAAGCATTTAGATTATTTATGGATTCTTCCAATTCCATTCTCATATATGCTACTCCTAAGTTGAAAAAAGGTCGAGGAAATCTCTGACATTTTAGGTGTCTCTTCCAACCCTATAGAGATGGGTTTCATGTATTTGGGTTTTCATATGAAACCAAACAAATATCTGCTTGTGGACTAGTAATGGCTCATTGATAAATTGAGGGGAAGATTATCCTCATGGTCTCACAGATGCCTATCTCTCGGTGGTCAATTTATTCTTGTACAATTGGCCGTGCAGAATATATTGATGTATTGGATGCACCTTTATAGGCTTCCCAAAGAGATTATAAAGAGAATTGATGCTATTATCGCAATTTCCTATGGTCATGTACAAAGGAGTGAAATAAAATACATCTGGTTAGCATGGATATTATCACTAAGAAGAAGGAATTTGGTGGGTGGGGTATAATAAACACTAATAAATTCGATTGGGCACTCTTGTCAAAAATATTTTGGCGGGCCACATTTGGTTCTGGCATATATATGGCAGGAGATCATCAAGGTAAATTTTTTGAAGTACATGGGTACACAAGAATGGATCCAGAATAGGCACGAAATATGGATCATACATTTGGAGAGTTTTTTTTTAATGACCATAAGATGGATTATAGAAAACGTTCACTAGTTCATTGGATCAAGTAGGGAGACTATGATTGGTATCAATCCCATATATGGTGTCTCGAGCGAATATACGCTACCATACCAAATCATCAATCATCTTCAAGGGAGAGGTATTTTTCATATTTCCCAAATTCTGGAGGGTTGGGATCCATTGCGACAATTTCCCATTCGGATGGATGCAGCGGACATGGGTATCAATGATGCATTGTTTGATATATAGAATATGTATGTTTTCTGATTGTCAATGGCAAGTATCTCATCGAACCATGATGAAGATTAAATTTTATATCATGGTGGTATTTCTTTGGGTCATATCATTGTCAGAGGTATTTACGATCACATTTATTCCTCTCTTGGAAGGAGGGATGATAAGTGTTGGTTTAGAAAGGTTTGGTCATGGCATATGCCAACAAAGATTATGTTGTTCGGTTAGTTTGTATGGAGGAATCAGGTCCTCACCTAGGACAATTTAGTAGGTGGGGATTTCAGGGCCCTCGGAGGTGCAGCTTATGTCACAGTTTGCATGAGAATGTTTTGCATTTATTTATCAGGTGTCATTTTTCTGCAGCTACATGGATATATGTTTTACAGAGACTTGGGATCAATAATAGGTGGTGTTTTTCATTTATCAAAACATGCTTCAAATATTGGTTTGATATGGAGGAGTTCAGTACAGTGCCTTTTTTAATTTGTTGGGGCATTTGGCGGGGGCGGAATGCCTCTAATATTTGAAGGTTGCTCATATAACATTAGGCATATTGGATCAAAAATTTGTACCTATTATATGGAATATTGACGGGCTCCTAACCACAAGATCTCAAGGATTATTTGTCGCATGTATCTAATGGTATCCTTTCTGATAGTACATTTCGATGGGGCTACTCAAAATTCCATTTGTGGATGTGGTGTCAGGCTAGCTATTGATGCAAATTATTTTTTCCACTTTTGTTGAAATAGAAGATTTATGGGGTATCTTATATTGTGCAAGATGGATAAATCTCAATGAGTTACATATTTTCGGCAACCCAAAGGTGGTTATTGATTGGAATAACAAAGAAACTATATTTTCCCCTCCCCTCCTTGGTCACTAGATGCAAAGGATTGGCAGGATCAAGGAATTATTTCGTGTGGTTACCTTTACACTTCTGCACAGGGTGCTCAACAAGCAAGTTGACACATTGTCAAAGGATCGGTTGGTTATGCCACTCGGGCTTGTCAAATATACGGCATACCAACAAGGTCTACCATAAAGTTCGGGCTACTTACAATGGTGTTGAGGGGCCGCTTTCCATATTTGGTTTTCTGGAACGGATGAATGCTCGTCACAGATCTATTCTCAACGCTTGGTGATGATGTTTTTTCTTTTCTGTGTACTTTGACTGGCAATGATATACTTGTATTTTTGTGTTTCCTGTTCATATCTTGGGCGTTTTCTGTTGTATTTAAACATTGACAATGTGCAGATTGGATATAATAATTTCCACCTTTTAGTTTTTGATGATGGGAATTTTGACTCGAGTGAACCTTTTCATTTATGTAGATTTTCACCTAATTTTGGTATATGCTCATGAGAAATATATATGTAAACATGTTTTTTCTATATAAATATATGTTCTATTTATCTTTCTTAAATTAAAAGAATCCATCCTTTGAATAGATGAATACAATTTATTTTCTTCATCAATTAGATGTTATGAAGTTGAAAAAAATGATTCCATATTTAAGTTAATGAAAACATTTATCAAAAAATAATTGAAATTTCTAATTTTTTTATGAAAACAAAAATATAATTTTAATTTGTATTATTTTATTATTTAAATTTTCTTAAATATTTAAATAGTCAAGGGTCAAAACTTATTATAATTTAGTTGTTAAATTAAGAGTCTTACTATTATAGTTTAGTTGTCAAATTAGGAGTCTTACTATCATAATATATTTGTTAAATCAGGTGTTCAAACAGCCCCATTATCCTCACAATGACTCATGACTATTATTAAAAAAAACCATGCCACCTAAAATTACCCCACTACTAATGTAATGGTAATCCATAAAAGAGTAAGCTTTCACTCCTACTAAATACTTTGGTGAACAATGACTCATCGCTATTATTCAAAAAAAACCATGCCACTTAAAATTACCTCACTACTAATGGTAGTCCATAAAAGAGTAAGCTTTCACTCCTACTAAATACTTTTGAGTGGTGAACAATTAACCTGTTCTTTTATAACTGAAAAAATAAAATAACATTAAGAAAAATAGTTTTTAAAAGATACTCCATACATCAATTGTATACCACAATAAAATCCATGCTTTGTTGATCACATTCTAAGAGTATAACTTGAATATACATATCTGTTAGTGCATTTTCTGGTGAAAATTGCTCAGAATTTTGTAGAGTAGTTGGAATCACAAGTTGAAATTGTGAACTCTTCACAATTCACTGCCTCGCAACACTGAATTCATATATATAATCAAAATCCGATTTAAACAGTAAAATTTAACCCAAAAAAAACATATATAGAAAAAAAGAAAGAAAGAAAGTATTTTTAACTTTGTGGAGTTTTACAATACATGCTCCCGACTTGGAGTTTTACAATACATGCTCCCAACTTCTCGATAAACTCTTCCTTGAATAAATTATCCCAAGAGCTAGCTGCTAGAATACCTATGTAATTTTCTCACATATCTTTGAAGGCCTCCCATTCTAAGATGAAATGATTTTCTGTTTCCACTTTTTCAGAAGAGCAAATATATAATCAAAAACTTGATTTAAACAAATTTGGGGTAGTCTAACTAGACTGCTTTCTTGCCCTGAATATCATGGAAATTCCGGTAAGATTTTAAGAAAATCCAGCAGATCCAGGTTATAGCAATCAAACTTCAATATTTTGAGGTTATAGCAATCAAACTTCAATATTTTGAGTGTCCTAAACAAATTTTGATGGTGCTGAATCCATTTCCAACATAAAAAAACATGATTCAAACACTGTTATTGCAAGATTTCTTAAATTTGTTTTGCCAGAATTCCAATCAATTTTAACCAGAAATTCCTTGGCCTCCTCTGTAAACAACTTTAACCCAAAAAAAAAAGAAAATTCTCGTAGTTACGCAACGTGAAAACTAAATACCTCAATCGCCGAAAATACCACTGAAACGCCACACGCAGTCAGGTCCCCGGATTACGGGATCCTGCCTTCCGCCGAGGGTTCAATTCCTGTCGCCATTTGTTGTTTTCCTGTACTTTGGAGCCGTTACGCTCTTCACTGGCTCAGCAATTTATTCATTGATTCAGACGATCGCTTTTACACATGTTATTCCTTGTTCCTCACGAAACATCTCCCATTTTTCCTGCCACACACAATCCCAATGGCCTCACTGACACTGGAACCCACAGCAGCGCCCCTGCCAAAATATTCATTCACAGCAGCGTTTAATTGACGAGGGTTTTGTCTGGATGCCGTTTATCACCGCATGGGACAATACTCTTAACTGATCTGGATCCAGAAATTAATGGAAAATTTAATGACATATCCACTTAATTGATCGATACCCCTCTCTCTCATTCAATTCAGACGTTTGTTGGTATTGAGAAGCGCTTGTTATATGGACTATGGTCGATTCAATCGATTGTTCAGAAGAGCTTGGAGATCCACAGTACAGCCCTCTGAGAAAAATAAAGCATGAGGCGTACATATAGGCATAGAACAATCCTTGCTAGAGCCGCCTCCGTTGTGGCCCGATGGTGGCCTCTGCTGCTTCTCTTCTCTGCGAATGTTATACATTCTGCACGATTACTTGGTAATCTATTAGTTTCTTGTGACACAATCTATTTGTATCTATTTTAGTTTTAGTGATGTATTAGTTTCTTGTCGTGACAATTTATTTGTATCTATTTTAGTTTTAGTGATTTGGTGAACAATTTGTTTCGTAATTAAATTGATTTAAGTTGATTCAAGTTTCTGGAGACATGTTATACATTCTGTTTCTTGTGACACAATCCATTTGTACCTATTTTAGTTCTAGTGATTTGGTGAACAATTTGTTTGGCAATTGAGTTGGTTCAAGTTGGTTCAAGTCTTTGGAGACATGTTAGTATGCCTTGGTGCAAGTCTCCTAAAATATGTTCTAAGTGGACTATGTGGCATTTGTGAAATAACTGTAATAGTGAAAAAGTTAATGTAATAGTGAAAAAGTCATTTGTTTATGAAATGGTTATATATAGTGTAATAATGAAAACCAATCTTTCAATGTAACATTTTTGTTGCCATTAAAAAATTTGGAATTTAATAATTTTCTAAATGTAATATTTTTGTTGTAGATTTCTGGAATAGCACTGTGTGAATGTATGACCCTGCAATGTTTCTGATAGTAACTCCATCTTCTCTTTGGTCTCTAATGATGGATAGAAAGTCTTTGATGATGGATAGAGTTTCCATCAAGAAAGTTGGACAAATCATACATTCACACAGTACTATTTCGGAAATCTGATAATAAATAGAGTTACTATCAAAAACGTTGGAGAATAAATCTACAACAACATATATAACTGTGAAGTCTCCAATCACTAATATATAATATTCTTATGCAAATTTGCATGTAAACTATCAGTATAGAACATTGAAATCGTGTTTACCATTGTAATAATATGGAGAGCAATTTGATGAAAGAGTGATCTTTTTAATGCATTTATGCAGATGAAACTGGAGCACAGAGCCTGAGATCACAATCGTCAAGCAATAAGCTGCAAGGGTTAACATCAAAACATCCTTCTTGCATGACAGTTGCAGGAAGGATCAGTTGCAGAATTGAAAGCACGCAGTTACTGCACGAGGTTCCTTCGGGTCCGAACGGCATCGGGAACTTTCAAAAATCTCTGAAACATTTGATCAAGACTTGGGCACCCCCACCACCAAGAGCTGTACATCCCTGAATCTGAATATATATATATATATATATATATATATATATATATATATATATATAAACAAAGTCTCTGAAGAATATTACTAGCTTCTGCTTTAGCGCTTGACCATGAATTTGCCTATAGTTCAGGCAATTATTTGCAGAGTTGCAGGGAGGATGCTAAAGTCCTGGCATGGGCTTAGGTATTTCACTATATGATATAACTTGTATGAACAAGGGTACCCGAGTTTTTATGCCACGGCAAACTCTCTCAACTAAATACTATAATCGGACATCAACATGATGAGCGAATGAGAACTTCTGCCTATCGAAATATTTATGAAAGTCGTTTGTATGTACTTCTATGGCGGCTATTGCAGTCGTTAATTACGACGAAAAATTAATAGTAATTAAAAAAACCCATGAAATGTTAAATGATTACATGCTACCGTTCAATCACATATAAATGGTATATTTATTAATTTTCGATGTATAAATTTTCCTTCGATGGAGGGCAAAGTGGAATTGAGGTGAATTTGTATGGGAAAATTTGAATAAAAATAAAACCAGTAGTCAAACTTGCAGTGGCTGTTATCTGTGAATGTGGTTAATTTATCAGTCGTTGTCATCTCTGAATTTGTATTTATAAAATATTCAAAATTATTTTAATTATCAAATCCTTTTTAAGATATTTATATATATTTTTTATTATCTTATATTTTTCAATATTTTTAGTATATTAATTTTGAATATAGTATTTTTTTTTCAATTACTATATATATAAATTAAATTGATAAATATCAAAACACTTACACATTTTATACTGTCAAAATTAAATAAATTATAAAAAATAACTTTATTATTATTATAATAAAAAGAATTAATATTTGAGTTAAACATATATGATCCCAAAAAATATATAATAAGACTTTTAAATATAAATATTCAAGCCTACTTTATTATGGAGACTCTTAAATTGTAAATAGTTTTTGTTACTTTCTCTAGCTCAGTATAGTTGACAAGTTGTAATGTAATGTTTAACCCTAAAAATAAAAAAAACTAGTTGAGTATGGTTGACATGTTTTAATATAATGTTTAACCTTAAAATAAAAATAACTCTAAGTGAAAACATTTTTATTTGATCAAATTGTATTAAAAATAATAATACTAATAGCATTAAAATAAAAATAATTTCATGGTTTGACCCATGGTATTCATGTAGAATATAGCTTATTTAAAGCTTGAAATTAAATGCAAACTTCTTTTAAAGTGAAAAGAGATCCAGAGTTAAGACAGATCTAAATTGATTATAAAAGAAATAAATTATGATTTAAACATATATATATATATATATATATATATATATATATATATATATATATATATATATATATATATATATAAACATGTAACAAGATTAATTAATATTCACGTTCATATAATATTAATTTTAATTAATTAATTAATTTAATTGAAGGGGTGCAATACATTTCAACATTTAATCTGTGACTACTACTAAGAATACTCTACCATCTAGATAATTAAGTCTAGGAATCTCTTTTTTCAAAATAGACATGCCTATCAGATAAATATTCTAAAATATTCCACGGAGGTTGAATCCTACCATCCACCTAATAATTATTTATACTTAAATTAAAATTTGGCAAGCCCCTACCCATGACTATACTAAAATTAGCACAACCATATGAGATAAATAGTTGATAAATGTCTATAGCCATCAAAACACTTATGTGTCATTTAATTTACCAACGATTTAATTTATATAAAGTTGAGAATTTGTAATGTCAAGAAAGAGTGTAGGTAGAAAGAGTGGAGGTTGCGAACACACGACATAGTTTTGAAACTGAAAAATAGTTTGAAAACCTTAAAACGGTTCATTTCATTTGTTAGATTGTGTATACCATGAAAAACATTCTTAGATTATTAAATCTAGATTATCCATACTTTTTTATTTGTTAATAAACGAAAAGTATAGAAGCCCTGTTTCCAAATAGACCATGCTTATGGGGATAAATATTGAACAAATATTTCTTGGAAGTTAAATCTCTAACATCCACTTAATAACTAGCACAAACATACAAATTAAGTGACTAATAACTGCTTATAGGCATCAAAACCTCATGTTGCATTTCACCTTGCCAAAATAAAAATAAAAAAATTAATAGTTGTTAGATCTTGTCTCTTTTTTCCTATATTTGTTTCTTTTCCTTCTCCTTTCTCTTTATTCTACTCTCTCCTCCCTACTTTTTTTTTAGCCATTTATATTTCACATTAATTATATTATTATATATTTCTTTTTATTCAATTTTTTTTAATTTATTTCTCATTTTTATTATATGTTATATTTTTTTTTTAAATTCAATTTTTTATCTTGATTTTCTTTTTCTTAAGGTTTTATTATTTATTTATATATTACAATTTTATTTATATTTATTTTGATTATGATAGTGGTATAATAATTTATATTGTCATAGTAGGAATTTAAATAATAATTAGAAATCATTCTTTAATACACTTAATATTATTATTATTTTTTGACAATAAAATAATAACAATAGTTTGTTATTATTATTAACAATATTTTATTAAATTTAATATTTTAATTCTTATTTCTTTAACTTTTAATTTAAATTACATGTCTTGTTCAGATCATTTATCTAAGTCTTGATGATGAACCACACTTAATGTTTCTAAACGGCCTATTTCAAAAATTGAAATGTGATTTACAAGAATTATCTTTAAAAAGCATTATGAACCACACTTAATGTTTCTATACGGCCTATTTCAAAAATTGAAATGTGATTTACCAGAAGAATTATCTTTAAAAAGCATTATATGTGATTTACCAGAAGAATTATCTTTAAAAAGCATTATGAATCACAAAAGTTTGTGTTCTCAACTAAAATGTAAATTTATTTTAAATTTCAGAAATCCTATTCCAAAAGAGATATTCATGTAGATATAAATATTCTAGAATATTCTTTGGAGATTAAATCTCTACCATCCACCTAATAATTATTGATAGTTAAATTAAAAGTATGGAATTCCTCTTTCAAAATAGACATGAATTAAACAAATACAATTTTTTCTTAACAAAATTCTTTATATGCTCAGTCACTTGGATGTTATCACAAAAAACATTAATAATAATATCAACTCATTAATTAGCATTATATTTAAAACTATTATAGTCATACAAATTAAATGATTGATAAACATTGAAAGGCGTGAACTCATAACACACATTGAGATAGTTAACTCATGATACCTCTCACATTGAAAGCTTAAAAAAAATAGTAATTTTTTTTAAGCTAAATTGTATTGCCTGACTTAAACCAAAAGGATATTATATAGTTCAACCTATCACTGTCATCAATACTTTATGGAAGATGGTCTCAGCCTACCCAATGGGAAACTAGGTATTTTTTGTCATCTGTCGATGGATTCACAAGTCCAAAACTATAAAAGTAGCATCATTTTCAACATCACTAGAGAGTCTATATGGACATAAAACCATAAAAGATCATAAAATCTCATATGTTGGTGTTTCATGGTGTTGGGCCAACAAGAAATAACCTGAGTCTCAACAAAATATAGAATATAGATTGTAAAACACTAGAGCACAATCCACCACAAGTCTCTGAGTAATGATACCACAAGGAAAACCACATGGCTTTCCCCCCCACCAGGATAGGAGCATGTTCCAATTAACGAAAACTACACTGAGGAACTCATTATATCATCCATTAAACCTCCCTCATATCCAGAGTGGGACTCTAACTAGCAATAATTTCCTTGAAAAAAAACTAAAAATTGGTATTATGAAACCCCCCCCCCTCCCCATAATAAGTTGTTGAGCCTTATCGCCTCAGGTGAACTGACCCTACAGGGACCCCAAATAAAATGGATACCTGCAATAGAAAGACCCCAAATCTTCCAAGTTTCAAGTAATATATTCAAAAACCCTCATCCAAATTCAAAATGGAAAGCTAGTTTATCTCAATTGCTACAATGATAACAAAGCACCCATGCAATGAGCCATCCGACACTAACATCATTGGACATAAATATCCATCTAATGAACCAAACCTTAATTCACAACTTAATTGCAGTGCAATAGAATTTGGGTGAGATTAGAGCTACCTAGAGTAAAGAAAGTGCCAATTTCCACATGCAAGGAAAATCAACTAAACAACTGGTTGCCAACATGAAGAATGGTAGTGGCTTGTTTCCCTTCTTAATGGACTTGCATTCCAGAACTCCACTTCACAATGGTGTGAGGCCAAGAGTAACTTCACGAATGTAATTGTTGTTTTGCATTAAGAGAGGATATGAATATATACGAGGGAGACTATTGTGTTTCATATCCCAATGTCTCTTTGTCTTCCATCTTCCTTTATTTCTCTATTTATAATATTTACATAGGATTTCCTAATCCCAAATATTAGGTGTCAACATTCCCCCCTTAATCTGAAGGGATGTTGGTGATTCCAGCATCATTCTGAATCTTTCAAACTTTTCCCTTCCAAGCACTTTTGTGAAGATGTCTGTAATTTGTTCATTTGTGGAGCAATGTCATTGGTGGATTGTTTTAGCCTCAACATGATGTCGAATAAAATGGTTTTTTTTATTTATGTGCTTTGTTTGATCATGAAACTTTGCGTTCTTGGCCAAATTTATTGCAGAAGTCTTGTCAGTCAAAAGAGGAGTTGAATGCACTTGTTTTACTACAAATCTTCCAGAATTTTCCTGAGCCACACAACTTTTGTTACACCAATTTTTGGTCATCTAATCATTTACAATTAGATGGATCGAAATACACCATGTAAGACCAATTTTACCATAGTAAAATTGCTTTCACTATAAGAAATAATTTCATAAACCATAGTTTATTAAGTTATTTCTGGTCCAAATAGAAAACCTCATGAGGAATAATTGGATAAATCCTTATTTATTTGATTTTCCTCTAGGAATAATTAACTAAACCTCTGTTTAATAATATTCCTAGTCATATTTAACCCAATTAATGAGAAACAATTAGATAAATCATTATTTATCTTATTATTCTCTATGAATAATTAATTAAATTGTTATTTAATTAATATTCCTTGTTAAATTTGACTAAACCATTTAGGAAAATAAAATAAATCATTATTTGTTAAAATATTCCTTGATCCCATCCTTGAAATGATAAATAAATATTTTATTTGTTTATTGTTTCTAAATAAATGGATTTAACCAATTTAAATTCCTTTTCCCTCCAACAAAATATAATAAAATATTCCAAGCAGTTAGATCTAGATCTTGGTTAATAATATTTTATTATACACCATTATCAAGGATAACTCAATATTTTGTTATAAATAGGAGGGTTTTTCCATTCACTTCTTACCTTTGATCATTTTATCATGGTCGGACTTTGATCCTCTTATCATTGTCACACTTTGATTACTTTTAATTTCATTTTTGCTAATTGAGCTCCCTTTCAGTTCTACACGTCTTGGGTATTCTACACCATTGAGAGAGAAACTCTGAAGTTGAAGCGTTTGAGGACAGCTAAGAAACCATCCCATTGAGGGGGACTGTATTAGTTTCCTTCCCAGGTGTTAATATAATACAAAAAATTCTTTATAATTCTTGTCTTGTTCATGGGATATTTTGGAGAAACTCTTATTTCATTTTGTTGTTTAGTTGCTTTATTTGCATACATATGGGTTTTTTTTACATTTGTTTCAACCATCTATTGCAGATCTAAGAAGTTGGACAACCATCTTTGCTTTTAGGGTTTTTTTTCATGTGCAACTTAAGTGATCCCTTTTCGTACACTTGCGTTAAGAATTCATTCTAACAATTGGAGACTCCACCGGGTTTTATTCGAATTTCCTACGTGACCATTTGCTTCAATACCTAGGGTTTTTCTTCAGCTATTTTTTAGCCTCTTAATTTTTTTTTTACCTTTTATCCCCTAAAACAGTAAAAAATCTAACTTACGCATGTTTCTGGGTGTTTTTCGCAGGTAACAGGTACCAGCCGCACCACATACAAAAACAAATTTCCATAACCTATCGTCGAGACTTCCGGAAGTGAAAATTGTACTATTTAGCCCATAAACTATGATTTTAGGGCCTGGATAACAGTTTTTAGGCCAAAAAATTTGAGTGCACAGCAAACAAGTCAGTACCTGTGAGCTGCAGTTTTTTACGGGGTTTTTTCTGTAATTTTCAGGGTTTTCCGCAGGCACTGTTTAGGGTTGATTGACCTTTGTCTCCACCCGTATTAGGCCTGAATATGCTCATTTTTTCTTTTTGAATTGGGAACAAGCCTCTTAGGGCTTCAGTACGCTTCTGTATTTTGAGGAAGGGTTTAGCTGAGTAGGTATTATGAGATTTTGCAGCACTTTCAGCCTTTTTTCAGGGTCTGATCCCTCTTTCTTTCAGATCCATTCATATCAGTTATTATCTCATCCAAAAATTCCTCTTGAGTCTTGTTTGGTCTCTCCCTTAGGGTCCCTCTTGTTTCCCTTAGGGTTTTAACCTGTCGCCTCCCATTTTGCAGTAGTTTTCCCTGTGATTTCTTGTTGTTTTTTGCACCTCTTTTTAGCAAATCTGAGTCATTAGATCAATGTCCCTTTGACCTTAGATATTTTGGCCACCTTGTGTGTTTTGAGTCAATTTCTGCCTACCTCTTAGAACAATTTCTTGGGAGCCCTTCTTTTTGGGTTGAATTTATTCATCTTTAGCTATTTATTTTACTATCATTTCAGTTTTATTTACATTTATACATCATTTTTTTCTTTTTATTTATACACAAAAGTCTGGGCTTAATTAAATTTAACACAAATATTTCACACACACACACACCTAAATCGAAGAGCGCTCGGATTACAATGCCAAGCCAAGACATAAACATCATAATTAATTTATCTGACCCTCTGCACCTTTGTTTATCTCCCTTCATTATTGGGTTACTTGTGTCTTGCGATCATTGTGCCCCCAAGGCATTTATCCTAGAGACTCCTAGGCCTTCATCCTCAGTTTTCATTAGGAAGACTTACACCACCTCGTCAATGTCGATTTAGTCCTCCGCCGAGTCCCTATACCAACTCTAATTTTGTTCCATCGGGCCTTCACTCTGATTTCGAACCAGGTTCCCCTCTACCTCATTCTCCCACCATGTCAGATGCCAATGTAGGTATTGGTCCTAATGCTGGTGGTAGCCTCAGCCCTAACTCTGTAGCTGCTAGTAGTAGAACCAATACTGGAACCATCCTGGCTACTCCCTTGCTACCTTTATGGCAGGTTTGAGCCTCTGCGATTTCAGCCAATTAATTAACGACCCTATATACCATGATCCAAGTTGGCCTGTTATGCCAACTAAGCTTCCTTCTGACATTCCTAAGTTCGAAGGAAACGTTGGATATGACCCTTCTAATCATGTTCGCTCCTTCCACATCTGGTGTTCGTCCAATTCTATCACTGATTAATCCATCTATCTTTCGTTATTCCAGCGTACTCTCATTGGAGATGCTACAAAGTGGTATGTCGACCAGGCCTCTACCTCTCATTCCACTTTTGTGAATCTTGCTAAAGTGATTCTATCTTACTTCCAGTTACCTCTCCGATATCATACCGATATAGAGTTGTTGACTGCATTCCATCAAACTTTTGCCACCCGCCTTTCTGACCATGTCCAAGAATGGCGTAGAAGGAGGAACTTATGTCGAGCTCCTACATTCGATGATTGTGTCTATATGGATTGGTTTCTCATAATGCTTTTTCCTTCTATTGGTAAAGATTTCGCATCTCACTTTCCTCACAAAGAGGAAAAATCTCTCTAAATCGCGTTGAAATATGACTTGATATATGTCCAGTCTGGTTATGTTTATATCATTTTACCGGATCTTCCTAGACCTGATGGTGCCAACACATTGGGGGAATCTCACACTACTGACAATATCGTTGGATCTCTTTCACATCTATATACTCATCCTCCCATGGGTTGTGGTTTCCCTTAGGGACGAGCCAGCTCCTGTAGCACTTATCCCCCTCTCGGAAACATGTATCCAGGACAAAGCACATTTTCCCCATTGCATCAACCGATGGCAGGGCCTTCAGTTGCTCAACCTATTTACCCTAATGTTGCTCAACCTCCTTTTTATCCTTATCAAAAGTCCAGTGCTCCAACCCCTCTGGAATTAGCACCCCAACCTCCTATGCCTTCTCAACCTCCACTGCAGCAACCACCTCCTCCTTTGAATCAGGTGTATGCATAGCAGAGCGCGACCGGTCCTCCAAATTATAAGAAAAAGAGGAAATGAAACCAAAATCAACTAGCGCAAGGTAATCAAGGGCACCAAGGGAACCTGCCAAACACTAAGAACCAACAACAAGGAAATCAGCCCAAGCAGGACAGGCCTCTTTATACGAAAAAGCCTTGTTCTTGTTGTGGTGTCCATGGCCATTATACTAATGATTGTCCCCTTTTACCCCAAATGCGTCAGTTTTGGGAAGCACAAGCAACATCTAGAGGATAGAAAGCCATGGTTTCAACTCCTCCAAATACTATGCATGTTCAACCGATTGTTTTTATTGATCCTTTCCCTTAACAAGGATATTCAGATGCCCAACCCCCTCAAGGTCAGGCTGACCCTCAAACGTCTCATTCTGGTACCTTTTATTACTATATTCTTATGATGAATTCTGAAGTGGTTAATACCGCTAATGTCAACCTTCAAACTCATTTGCGCCAATATGGCAAGGCACCTGCTTTCTCTCCAACTGAGTCTCAAACCAAAGTTTCCACATTGCCCAGTTCGACACTTGATGCCCCTTTACAGATCCCTCAGCCACGGGCAGAGGTCCCTCCCAAGATCCCCAAAGGGTCATTACGCCGAACTACTGCTTCCCCCAAAGCTGCCCATAATTATAGCATAATAGATGACTTGGCACAATATCCTGCTACCATGTCAATGTTGGAATTCCTCTAGTCATTCCCTTCACAATGTAAAGGTATATTATCTCTTCTAGGAGTTGTGGATCCTTCAGATGATTGTTTTATTGTCTTTGATGTTGACAAGTCAGAACATCCCCCTTTACCTTCATTTGTTGCCTTCCAAATACCAGTCAAGATTCGGAATGCCCATGTTTCCTGGTGTATCATAGACGAGGGCACATCCACCTGCGTGATGTCCGCCTCTGTTTGGAATAAACTCAGATCACCTGAGTTAGCCCCATCCACCATCACTTTATGTGCTTGGGACGGTCACTCTTCTCAACCCCTTGGCATGTACCACAATTTTCCTATCACTCTTGTGGGAAATATTGTTTGTATTGACATTTAATTCATTGATGCCCCATTAGATTACAACATCATGTTGGGTCATATCTACACATATGCGATGTTTGTTGTTGCATCTAAGTTTCACCATAATATGTGCTTTCCTCACAATGGAAATATCGTTACCATTGATCAGTTGACATATTACGAACCGAAGTCTTATATCTCCCCCAAAATTATCATATCTTTAGTGGTCGATAAACAAGCAATCATACCTCTTACCAATGTTTCACCTGAAGTATATAAATATTCCACCTTACTAGGTTCTTTCCCTGGTTCCTCCCCTCTTGTCGCAGATCCCAGCTCATCGAATGTTTTCATGATGTAATCGTCTTGGGCTATCCACAAGTGCTTCATTTAAACCACCTAGTAGCCTACGCCTCCGCAACCTGCTGGTGGTCACTCGACAAAACCTGCTGGTGGTCACTCGACAAACCCAATTTATGATAAATAATTAGATAAATCATTATTTATCTTACTATTCTCTAGGAATAATTAATTAGATCATTATTTAATTAATATTCCTTGTTAAATTTGACTAAATCATTTAGGAATGATAAAATAAATCATTATTTGTTAAATTATTCCTTGATCCCATCCTTGAAATGATAAATAAATATTTTATTTGTTTATTGTTTCTAAATAAATGGATTTAATCAATTTAAATTCCTTTTCCCTCCAACAAAATATAATAAATATTCCAAGCAGTTAGATCTAGATCTTGGTTAATAATATTTTAGTATACATCGTTATCAAGGATAACTGAATCTTTTGTTATAAATAGGAGGGTTTTCCATTCACTTCTCACCTTTGATCCTTTTATCATGGTCAGACTTTGATCCTCTTATCATTGTCACACTTTGATTACTTTTATTTTATTTATTTTTCTTACTGAGCTCCCTTTGAGTTCTACTCGTCTTAGGTATTCTACACCATTGAGAGAGAAAATCTAAAGCTAAAGCATTTGAGGACAGCCAAGAACCCATCCCATTGAGGGGGGTTGTATTAGTTCCCTTCCCAGGTGTTAATATAATACAAAAAATTCTTTATAATTTTTTTCTTATCCATTGGATATTTTGGAGAAACTCTTATAACATTTTGATGTTTAGTTGCTTTATTTGCATAGATCTGGGTCTATTTTTCATTTGTTTCGACCTTCTATTGCAGATCTAAGAAGTTGGACAACCATATTTTTTTTATGGTTTTTTTTCATGTGCAGCTAAAGTGATCTCTTCGTACATGTGCGTTAAGAATTCATTCTAACAATTTCCTTTGTTGCTTCAGTTGCTACCACATATTCTACCTCGATTGTGGAATCTGCTGGAACTAAATTTTTGTGTGACCTCCATGAGACATCTCCTGATCCAAGACTCATAACATAAAATGAAGTAGATACTTTGGCTTCTTTATCTCCATCAAATTCTGAATCATAGTATCTAATCAAGATGAAGTCACCCAACTTTGTATAATTGAGTCCAAAGTCTTGAGTTCCATTCAAATACTTTATAACTCTTTTTGCAACATACCAATGACCCTCATAAAGCTTTTGCATAAACTTGGAGAGGATTCTAATAGCAAATGAAATGTCCAATCTGGTAGTATTCAGGTAGTTGATACTTCCTACGAGTTGTATGTGCTTTGTTGCATCCTCAAATTCTTTTCCCTCTGTGGATGTGAGCTTTAAATTTTGTTCCATCGGAGTAGTCAAAGGATTGCACTCAATCATGCCAAACTTGTTCAACAAATATCCAATGTACTTTTGAGAGAGGAATATAAAATTTGGATGTTGGGTTATTTCAATACCAATATAGTAGTAAACATGGCCTAAATATGTCAGTTCAGAGCCTTTCCTCAATTATTTATTTATGGATGCAATGTATTTCTCATTATTTATTGTCATCAAAATATCATCTACATACACCACAAGATATACAATTGGTGTGCCGAATTTCTTGATAAAGAAAGTTACATCACCAAGATCATAATGTTTGAAATTAAGTTTCAGAAGATGCTCAGTTAATTTCGTGTACCAGGCTTGCAATGCTTGCTTGAGGCCATACACAGACTTTACAAGCTTGCATAATTTATGTTCCTAGCCCTTCATAAGAAATCATTCTTGTTAGGACATCAAAACATTCTCTTTCATATCTCCATTCAAGAAAGTGGTTTTTACATCCATTTGGTGGAATTTCCAACTGTTCTGAGCTTCCAAGGAAAAGAGTGTCCGAATGATATCCCATTTTTCTATGGGGGCAAAGGTATCCTCATAACCGACCCCTTCGTTCTATGCAAAACCTTTTGCCACAAGCCTAGCATTGTGCTTTTCAGGTTATTCATCTGCTCTATACTTGTTCTTGAAGACCCACGTGTAGCCTATTGGCTTGGTTCCCAATGAAGTATCAACAAGCTTCCAGGTGGCATTCTTTATCAAAGCATCATATTCTTTCTACATCACTTCTTTCCATTCATGATGAGAAGCAGCTTCTTTGAAGGAAGTTGGTTTGAAATCTGTAGAAAAATTCGATTCACAATCATAAGAAACATCCATATCAACAGGTGAATTTGGATCACCTACATCACCTCCATTCTGTCTTGTTGAGCTTATTTATCATGTATTTCCAACCTCATCAGGACAAAGAATTTCAAGTGTCTTTGTCAGTCGTTTTGGAGGACATTTTTGAGATGGCCTGAGCTGCTTAATTGAATGAGATGGGGTTAAATCAATATTTAGTCTCCCAATTTTGTCAGTCACATCACTCAAGGTGTCATCTTAATCAATGGTTGGAGCTTCATGTGGGGGGAGAGTTCTTCAGAAGGAGATTCCATAGATTTATCCAGTATAGGGATTCCCCCTTAAAGATGTGGAATCCCATTATCAAACTATTGAAAAGAATTTTCATTTTTGAATCTACCCAAGCAATCAAGTTTCTGCTCAACAACCTTATCAGTCTTGTAAGATTCAAGAAAAATCACATCTCTAGATATTATAAACTTCTTATTCACTTCATCATAGAGATGGTATGCTTTGGAGGTATTTGAATGCCCCAAGAAGATACATTTTTTTCTCCTTACAACGAGTTTGTTTCTTTGTTCCTTAGGTATCAAGGCATAGCAGGTGGAACCAAAAACCCTAAGATGCCTTGCTGAATGAATGTGTACATGCAACATTACATAGGGAGTCTCTCACTATTATTTATATACATAGTACATAGAACTGCATCATCCCAAAACATGAACTTAACATTCTTGAAAAACATCATCAAACGTACCATATTTAATATTGTCTTGTTCATTGTTTAAGCTACTCCATTTTGTTGGGGACTATAAGGCATGGTTGTTTGATGTTTTATCCCATGCTGGAAAATATAGTTTTCAAATTCATTTGAGGTATAGTATTTTCCATTATCAGTACGAATAGAGCCAATATGAGATTATGCATCATTTTCAATGTTAGTTGGATGTCTTCTAGCCTCAAGATTTGGTAGAGAAGTTAGAATACATGTATTCTCCAATACCCAAAAAAAATTCTGGAAATTGCACCTAGAGATGAATTAAATAAATTAATTAGTCAATTTTTAATATTTCCTAAGTCTAAACTTAGGAAATATGATTAATTAAAAGGACTTAATTAATTCATGGTGAGAATCTTCTATAAAAATACATGGATTAATTTCTAGTTAATCTTATCCATTGATTAAGTTTTAATCGTGGTCGTTGAAGTCTCAATGGAAGATTATAAGAAGAACTGTTCGATTTCATTGGTAAATCGATTTCCAGAGTATCAACGCTTTTTTCCGAAGAGAGAGCTAGTGAGCTCAAAGTAGTGAGAGAGGGGAAGAGATAGTAATGTCGGAGCAAGCTTTTCAAGTTCCAATGAGTGTATTGCAGAGAGGCTGTGAGAGACACAAAGAGGCAGCATAGAGCCACCTAGAGGTAGCGCGGATCCTTGTAAGGATATTTTTTATTTGCTGAGGAGCATGAGATTTTATGAGCCGGAATATGGGAAGAGGGTCCAGAGGTAAAGTAAATCAGTGTTCCAGACAACAACTACAGAGAAAACAAGAGGAGAAGAATTGACGATATTGGGGGATGAAGTACTGTGTAAGCTGACGCAGTGACTACGCAAAGGGAGCAAGGAGTGGCTGAAAACGATTTGAGGTTAGTGTTGGATTACCAGTGGAAGTGAGAAAATTTATCACTAGTTTTACTGTAGTCATTTCTCTATTTGGATTGCTAGATTAAGCATCCATAGTTTTGTACTCGAATTTACTAATGCATAGTAATAAAACCCTTAGTTGCTGCACCGGTTTTCCCGAGTTGGTCTTTCCAAGGAATTTGTCCAAAAATAATGGTGTGTGCTTCTATTATTTTCGCATTTATTTTTTCTTCCGCACTATTTTTTTTGTAAAGGATGCATGTTATATGTTTCAATGTTTGTCGTAGGAAACAACAAATAATTTTTTTAATTAATTTAAGAAATAGAAGAAATATTATGAGTTGTTGCAGTAGGATTCAGGGGTCATTGAATTTTCACATGGTATCAGAGAATAGATATAAAGTCGGAGAGCTCTATTGTAGAATGGAAGAGGAGCTTCATTGGTAAGCAGCTGCTCAAAACCCGAGAGGCAACACAATCCCTTTGGCCAGGAGGGTCAATTTTTTAGGAAAAATCGATTTTCTCTAAGAGAGAGACAAAGAAATCATATTTTCCAGATCGAATATCACCATAGGTAGAGGGAGCAGTAGTATTTTTTCTTAGAGAGTAGATCTTCAGCAAGACACGGTATTTTTTTGTAGTTTCTAGTGCAAAATAGCATCAGGAGGAAGAAAGAGCACACCATTAGGGGAATTTTGAGGTCTAAAATGGACCTCCTAAGAAAAATATACAACAAAAATAAAATTTATAAGAACCAATATGATTCAATATGATGATGTCAACCATGGGGGATGATTCACCATTTTTTAAGTAAAAGGGTAAAAGGATTAAAAAATAATAAAAAATAAAACTACTTTTTCAACTCGTATTTTGAACTTATCTCCCAAACTGTTTACTCAAATTTCGAGCGAGAGTACTCATTGGATACAAAATTTAATTCCTAATCCAAGGAATACCCATGTTGCATAATTTCTATGGACCCTGCTACATGAAAAATGAGAAATAAATAAAAAACGTGATTACAATCATGTTTTTCATGTATTTATCATTTTTCATGTAGCAGGACCCATCAAAAGTATCCAACATGGGTACTCCTTGGATGAGGAATTAAATTTTGCATCCAACGAGTACTCCCGCTCGGGATTTGAGTAAATATTTTGGGAGATAAGTTGAAAATGTAGTTTTTTCTTTTTCCCTCTAAAATTTGATGATGTAATCAAATCTTATTTTATTATTTCTAATATTATTTTATAATTTCCTTAGGAGGCTCATTTTATACCAAAAAATTCCCCTAATGAATGAGGGAAATTTCCTTAAGGGACTTTTAACTTCAAAATTTTGATTTCTCATTGTAGAGCAACAGTCGTTGTGAGCGGATTTACTCACTCTAACAGAGAGTGTGTAGAGACTAACATCAGCTGCGTAGAGGAGAAGAGGAGGATTTCAAATTATTTTTGTTAAGATGGCAACAGTAGGCCTGAGAGATCAGGATCAACTGGATGAAGCATCCAACTATGTGATCTGGAAGGCAAGGGATTCCTTCCTTCTCGATGAGTATGATCTCAAGGTTTACATCAATAACATGGTGGCTATACCCACGAATGAAGATCAGCTGAAGACCTACAATAAGGATATGGAAAAGGCGAAGAGATTGATTCTCGATGGAGTTCTAAATCATGTAGTGTCACACATAGCTGGAAAGGACATTGCCAAGAAGATGTCGGATGCTCTCTCCTTGTTATACTAGGGATCTTTCGAGCAGCAGAAGATGTATTTGGAGGAGAAGCTAAGATGTATATGTATGTATGAGTAGCGCATAGACCCCTTCCTCACCAGGGTTCAGGAGCTCCGAGACCAATTTTCAGCTGAAGGGTCAATGCCCCAACCTACATAATTGGTGTGATTAGCTCTCAAGAGTGTTTTTGAGGACTGGCAAGTCTTTTTCCAGAGTATTTTGGGTAGAGACAAGTTTCCAGAGTGGGACAGTATGTGGGTTGATTTGCAGCAAGAGGAGATGAGGCGAGATTTGGTGAAGAGCACCATCAGTGGTAGCAGCAGCAGCAGTGCGATGAAGTAGGTGAAGGAAGAGGAGAATGTGGCCCTCGCATCAAAGGGGAAACAGGAGTAGCGTAGTAAGAAGGACATGTTGAAGGTAAAGTGCTTCAGGTGTGGCGAGCTAGGCCACTATAGAACTCAGTGTCCTCCCTGGAAGAAGGGCAAGGAGGATAAGTAGGACCAACAAGTTTCTTCCACAGAGATCGACAAGTTGTCCTCCAAGATGGAGGAATACTTTTCCATGATAGCATACATCCCTCCAGGAGTGAGGTGGGGTAATTTGGTTTTGTAGCCCCAGAGTGCTATAGGATGGGCAGGATTCTTGAGGAGGTCCACCTCTTAAATCATTAACTTGCTATGGGACCCCATAATACGCAATTAGCAGGATGGACTAGTGGTAGTTCGTGCAATCAGATTCCAGAGTGACATATGCACTAGCTAATAGTGGTTAGAGACTAGGCAACACAATGTAGAGTTGGAAGTAGTGTAGTAGGAACATTTGCAGAGTTAGCAATAGTGCAGAGGCTTCAGTGATAGAGCAAAGACTAGTAGCAGTCAGGACTCAGGTGAAAGATGCATCGTACTAACCAGAGTACTTTGGATAGTTCTTAGTTGCAGATGTTGCAGTTGCAGCAGTAGCAGATGAGAGGGAGTTGCAGATGTTGTAGTAGCAGCAGCAACAAAGTTGTTATGAAGATGAAGTGTTGGCAGTTGTTCAGCAGGGTCAGCAGCAGCACAGATGCAGCGCATATCAAAGTTGCGTAGTAGTTGGTGGGAAGTAGTATCCATACATCTGCAACGTGATAGGATATGGTGTAGAGACAGAGTGTTGTGGAAGCAGTTGCAGCACTATAACACATTCCTCGCTAAGAGGGATTGTTATTTTTTGTAGTATTAGATGTGTTCTAGACTCGATATTTGACAGAGAGGTTAAAATACATGTATTCTCCAATACCCATAAATTGTTTCTAGAAATTCCACCTAGAGATGACTTAATTAAATTAATTAGTCAGTTTTTAATATTTCCTAAGTCTAAACTTAGGAAATATGATTAACTAAAAGGAATTATTTAAGTCATGGGAGAATCCTTTAGAAAAAGACATGGATCGATTTATAGTTATTCTTATCCATCGATTAAGTAACTTTAATCGTGGTCGTTGAATTCTTAATGGAAGATTATAAGAACAAATCGATGGGGCTTGGAGAAGACACTTTAGCAATTCAATTTCACTGATAGACCAATTTCCAAAGTAGCTACATTTTGTTATTGGAGAGAGAGCTAGTGATCTTGAAGCAGTGAGAGAGGGGTAGAGATAGTAAGTTCAGAGGAAGCTTTTATAGTTCCGGTGAGTGCATTTCAGAGAGGCAGTGAGTGCCACAGAGAGGCAGCATAGAGCCTTGTGAAGAGATTCTATTTTTGCTAGGGAGTAGGAGATTTTTTGAGCCAGAAGTTGGCCAGAGGGTCTAGAGGAAAAGGAAATCATTCTTCCAGATAGTAGTTGCAGATACATCAAGAGGAGAAGAATTTCTAAGCTTATGGGACGCAATACTGTGTAGGCTAACGTAGTGACTGCATAGAGGGAGAAAGGAGCATCTCAAATCGAGCTGAGGTCAGTGTCGAATCGCTTGTGGAAGGGAGAAAATTTCTCACTAGTTTACTGCCAGTCATTTCTCTGTTTGGATTGATAGATTAAGCATCCATATTTTTTTACTCATATTTACTACTGCATAATATTCAAACCGTTATTTTTTTCATTGGTTTTCTTGGGTTGGGTTTTTCTGGGAACTTAGTCCCAAAATAACAGTGTCAAATTGTGTGTGTGCATCTATTCTTTTAGCGTTTATTTTTTCTTCCACGGTATTTGTTTTTTAAAGGCTTCAGTGTATATGTTTTGATATTTTACATAGGAAAAAAAAAAAATTTGTTTAATTACTTTAGAAAATAGAAGAGATATTATCACTTGTTGCAGTAAGATTCAGGGGTCACCGAATTTTCGCATTCAATCCATGCATGAAAGTTCTTGAATGTTTCAAAGGCTTCATGTTTGTTCTTCAATAAATTAGCCCAATACATTCTGGTGTAATTAATCAATAAATGTCATCATATATTTATTACCATTTGCAGAAGGAACAAGCATTGGTCCACATAAATCAGAATGAATGAGTTTAAGTTTTCTATGTGCTCTGGAATGAGAATCATGAAAAGACTATTTGTTGTGCTTTCCTAAGGCACAAGCATCACATTAGTTAAGTATCCTAGGAATAGTAGAGAAACCATTAACACCATTTTTCTTCAACAAACGAAGGTTGTCATAGTTCAAGTGTCCAAATATAGCATGCCATAAAATACTTGATGGAAGTTCACCTTCATCATAGTGAGAAATGTATGAAAATTTTTATGCATGAGCATAGATTCCTTGCAGCTTCAGAAATCTTTCTTATTTTATCCTAGTCTTGACAATTGAGTAATATTATGCTTTTTTGACCTCAACCTTGCCATTAAATATGTGAATGAAGTTTCCTTTTTGTAAAATGTGGACTAAAGGCAACAATTTTCTCCTCAACTTCGGGAGGTATAGAACATCATGAAGAAGAAAGTTTGGAAGACCAGGTATTTTGAGCCTAATGGTGCCAAGCCCTGATGACAACATAATGAGCAGACTCAAGTTCTTTTCCACTCCATTTACCAGGTGTTTTAACTTTTTCTTCATTTATTTCCTAATCAATTTGTAACACCCTCCTCCCACATCTACCCAAGTAATCGGTCAACCGGGGTGAACATGTGATAAAAAGTTACGATGATATGATTCAACTCCCTATGTGTCAATTAAGGAAGTCGCATCTACGGAACACAACAACAAAGACCTTCTACACCTACTATCAGACACCTAGGATCCATCCCAACCATATAGGAGGCTAGCCCCTAAATCAAACTGGTATTTTAATGCATCAATCCCCCAATCACTCCCTTGACATGGGAAAGAGTGCGAATTTTTGGGAGTCAATTTTTTATTCCCAATATTACCCCTCAAAATGTTCCTCCATTTTCAGGCATGCTTTCAGAATGGGAGCATTGACTTCATAGTAATTGGTAGAGATTTAAGTAAACGTTGGAGAATCTAGAATTCACATTATTGAAGAATGAATATCTACAAAACAATGGTCTTGGCCCTAGATGAATGAATTTCCCTGCTACTCAAAATAATAGAATGTTATTCAAAAACTTTTTATGTGCACAAACATTGATGGTAAAAGACATTTTACAATAAAGGAGCTCTAGTTGATATTCTCAGTTTCAATACAGAATTTGGGCATGTGACTCTTAAGAAAGAAAATTCTAATGTTACATCTTTTTGGATTTCACAATTATACTAAGAGGGGGGTGAATCACTATAATGACATTTTTTTCTTATTTAATGTCATTCAAACATCATAAATCATCAATCTTGTGAATTGAACAAGTAACATAAGATATACGTGGAAGACCTTATGGGAAAAAAGCACAAAACTTCTTTATACGAAAGATGTTGTAAGCAATAACCAACTATTACATCAACTTGTAGGCACTAACCTATAGGAGACACCAATCCCCTTTGTTTCTATGTAGGTACCAACTTACAAGAAAAACCAATCCCCTTTGTTTCTTTGTAGGAACCAATCTATAGGAGACATCAATCCTTCTTGTTGCAAATATTCATAGGCACCAACCTACTTCATTGAGTGTGCTTGATCTGGATTGGATCGTCATACTTTTTTTTCAGCTACGTTGATTATTTAAAAGTGGAAAAAGTTGATGAATATGCTCATAGGACCATTTTTACTAGTTAGGCATGGTTTTCCAAATTGGGGTCTAAAACCTTCTTGGAGCATATTGAGGAATTAAATGACATTTTTTTTAGGGTAAAACTTTGTTTCTTTAGTGTTTCTTCTTTTTTCTTTCTATTGTATACATTGATACATTTTCAATGGTGCAAAAATCACCTCAATTGGAGTTTGTATGCAAAAGTTATGTCACTTGGAAGTTCACCTTTCTATTTTTACCACCATAATTCAAGAGGATGTCACATAAACCCCCATTATTCATAGAAAATGGGCTATACACATTATCAAGATGAAGAATACCCTAGAACATTCCATATTATAACTCTTATTAAGAGTTGAAGGAGTCAAACCCAACCATTGGTAGGCTATCATTAGGGGAATTTTGAGGTCTAAAATGGGCCTCCTAAGAAAAATGTACAGCCAAAATAAACTTTATAAGAACCAATAAGATTCAAGATGATGATATCAACTATGGGGGATGATTCACCATTTTTTAAGTAAAAGGGTAAAACGATTAAAAAATAATAAAATAATAAAACTATTTTTTCAACTCATATTTTCAACTTATTTCCCAAATTTTTTACTCAAATTTCATGTTGGAGTACTCATTGGATGCAAAATTTAATTCCTCATCCAACAAGTACCCATGTTGCATACCTTCGATGGACACTACCACGCAACAAATGAAATTACATTAAAAAATGTGATTGCAATCACGTTTTTCATATATTTCTCATTTTTCGTGTAGCAGGGTCCGATGGAAGTAAGCAACATGGGTAATATTTTGATAAGGAATTAAATTTTGCATCCAACGAGTACTCCCGCTCAAAATTTGATTAAAAACATTGGGAGATAAGTTGAAAATACGAGTTGTAAAAATAGTATTTCCTTTTTTCTCCTTTAAAATTTGATGATGTAATCAAATCTTATTTTATTATTTCCACTATTATTTTATAATTTCCTTAGGAATCCCATTTTAGGCCTCAAAATTCTCCTAATGTGAGCGGTGTTATAACTTGACCACTAGGAGGAAGATGGGTTTCATTCTTTTAGAGTGCATTTTGTTCCATAGACGAACAAAGTAGCCAAGAGGTATAGGGAGAGAGCACATAGAAAGGATGTGTGCATTGTAGTAGTCCATAGGCCATATGCCTTACTTCTTTGTACTTGCAACTATTTTCTATTTATAGAAAGAGAGGAAAGCAACTTCACCTTCTAGCTAGGTTTTCCCTGAAAGGGTGTCCTAGGATATATCTTGTGTCAATTACGGTTTGTGAGTTTTATTACGTTGTTCTTTATTTTCTAAATAATTATAATTTTCATGCATATGCAATAAACAATAATTTACAGATCCATAAATCTAAAGAGAAATAAACCCTCATAGTGTAGATTTTAGAATTTTAAGTATAATTTTACAAATTTTCCAATGGAATATCCACAAAGGTTTACAGATTGCTACTTGCCTATTCACATTGTTTGTTAGTTGTTTTTTATTTCACTAAAGTCTGTTTTCTACTTTTATATTTCTATTTTTTCTTTACCATCTTTGTGAGTGTTTTTTTCCTTCACGAGGTCTACCTGCGTCTCCCTTCGCCACGTCTATTTCTCCCAAATCTTGTTGCTTTTGGCTTCTTCCCAGGAACAAAATTTCACATCATGCCACATGTCCAATTTTGAAAATATAATTTTGAAATTTCTAGCACGGGTACCGAGAGATCTCTTCTCAGTCTCATCCATATTCACAATCTGAAAAGTCCCAGAAATAAATTTATACCAAGAAAACCAAGCTGACTTATTTGAAGCATGCTTCAATAGAATTCAGGAACATTAAATTCCTCATATCGTATCTCCAAAATTATATCGAAACAATGTATTATAGGTACCTTGAGATATCTTCTTTGTCTCCTCCATATTTCAAATTCTGAAACATCAAAGAAAGAAAGATAAAACATAAATACCAAGTTGGTTTGTTTGAATAAAATTTCAGGAGCATTCAAGAATCCTAACTTCCTTAGAACATATCCCCACAATTATAGTGCACCGGGGTATAAAGTTTGAACCACAAGTACATGACAATGTTCTATCTATGTCCTCCAAGTTTTATAGTCAGAAACATCCCAGAAAAAAAGTTATAGTGAAAATGTCATTATGACTTGTTTGAAAATTATTTTAGGAGCATTCAAGAAGCCTAACTTCCTTAGGCCATATCTTCAAAACTTTATGGAATCAAGAAATGAAAATTGAAACATAAAGGCATGAATATCTTCTGTTGCTATCCTTCAAATTTCATGTTCCGAAAGATCCTAGAAGAAAAATTATAGTTAAAATTCCCAAATGACTCGTTCACTCTATAAATCACATTTTTTCTTCCACATTTATACTACAAGAATCACCCCAAAATTCATTCCTCATCCCCCCTTGCATATTCAAATCTCAGCTTGCTTGGATTGTGTTCAAATGAACTCATATTCACTTTATTTTTAGGGGTTGTACATTCACTTATGGGACTAACTTGTAAAATTGGTTGGATGGACCTGCTTGTTCTTTGGTTGGGTCATTTTGACAAAATATTTCATATCTCATTATTCTTATGGAGTTAGAGGGAGTTTCATATATAATATTTTCAAGAATATATCCCCTGCTTCCATTTGAGATAGGTAATTGGAGTAAATATGCCTTCAAAGATAGCATATCCAAATGGGGCATAAAATATTCAAAAACAATATTTTCAATCATCCTCATTTTCCAATCTTTACCTTAGATATAAGTAGTCTCCCCTTGTCTTTGACATCAATGACAAAAATATTGCCAACACATCTCATCTATATGATAAAGAAATTGCTCTTATCAAAAATTAAAATCATTAATCAAACAGGTGGGCCTCTTCATTCTCCTCCTCTGTTACAGTAAAATTATCTTCAGCTATGTCTACGACTCGAGGAGGAGCTACAGTTTCTTCATCCGGCTTGAATTCTCTAAAATTTCTCTTTATTTTTAGATTCTGATTTGCCTCACCCCCTGTCCTTCTACTCTTGGCCGCCAATGAACCCTGTTTTCTCTGCTTTTTCTTCCTCACAAAGTAATCCTGAAAGGGTTTTTTGAAAGTTTTGGACATTGTAGGCAGAAATTCTTTACTGAATTAGCTCTGTAATGTGATAGAGAAAATCTAGAAAGTGCAATTCCTGGTGGATTTAGGGTGGGTCTCTTGGGCTTCTTGTGAGTAAGGAGGACTATAATCGAAGATAAAGTGGTCCACTGCATGAATGAATTTGAGGCACAACCAATTTGAGAAAATGCAGTCATGGGCATGTTTCAGGGTGATCAAAGTGCATGAACGAACGTTAATGGAAAATATTTGATGAGTTATTAAGAACTGAGATCATATTATATATTCATAGTGGGGCAAGTAATCAAGACCATGTAATTTATTTGGAGAAAGGGAAATACTTTCCCTTTCACAACTTAAGAAGGTGAGAGTACATTACTTGTAAACGTGGAAGTTGTTTGGATTCGAGGAGCTTCTCAATCAAAATACATGGAGCTATGTTGTTGCTCCCTGCTAGTGCAATGGAATCACTTGCAACACTATTAGGTGAGTCACAAAAGTAAAATTGGAAATCCCCCCCCCCCTCTTTTTATTAGCACTCAACTCTTTGTAAAGTCTAAACTTATGGAAGAACAATGTTGTTAATAAATATGATTTAATTATATACATGGAACTTAAATGATAATATTTTATATTAAAACTTAATTAATCACAAGGCTTACAAAGTTGTTTCAACTAAAACTCTATGATAATTATCATGTTTTTAGGAGAGATTTAGTCATGTTTCTATTTTATGATATTAACTATTATTATATTTTAAAAAATTATGTTGGATTAACGTTTCATGAAATAAAATCACATTTTTTGAATAGGATATCTTTAAATATGTTGAAAAATTGATTTGTGGAAAATTGTAATAATCATTTTGGATTTATTTTGGATAACAATTTTTAAAATGCATGTAATTTACATTTTTTTAAATAGCTTAAAAATTAAATTAGCTCATAACCTAGTTGAAAAAATGAACACAAAACCTCAATTGAAACAACATCATTCTCAAGTACAACCAACTACTCGCTAATAGTGTTTAAAGAAATCCAAGTTTACCATCATAGCTAGAAGCCTCTTCATTTGATAGTGAAAACCCTTATGTTGTACACCAATAGCTTTATGAATCTATCTACTCAACAAGAAGCCAAATTCAAAGTTCATTTGAGACAAAAGTAGATTATGATCTCTTCACTCTTGTTGCTATGATGATTGCTATTATTTTACAAATGGAATTATATAAAATAATAGACATGTATTCCTTTAAAGAAACTAAATTATCTAACTAAAATGGGATGAGAACAATGGAAGTATTAGTATTAAATGAAACAAGCATCCTCCTAGAAGATCTAAATTCTTCAATGACCTTCAAAAATAATTCTCTATAACTTCATAAAACTCTAAGAAAAATTCAATAGTCTACTTATCCAAACCAAGACTTGTGCTTTTGGAATTTGTGTAAAACAATAGTGTCCAAACACCTTGCAACACATCGTTTAATGTTGTGATAGGGTGCATATACACCCTCAAATATTATTGGATGGGGTATATGCACCCCACCATAATGTTAAATGTTACACTATGGAGTTCTTAATACTCACGATGTAATACCCTCTAGAGCTCATCTTTTGAAGCTTCCTCCAATAGCTCACATTATCCTCTTTACTCACAATGTTAGAGAAAAAGGAAGTGATTTTAACCACTTTAGTTACAGTGACTGTACTCTCTTCCTTATAGAGTCTCCCAAAATGATCCACTCTGACTTAAGAATTGTCCTTAAAACTAGAAGCTATTGAATTTTCACTCCTTGAAACCTTCCAAATTGTGTTCACATTCTAGCTATGACTCACAAAATGATGATTTTGTATTTTCATTAGCCTTTGTAAGCCAAACAACCTTATTCCTAAGTCTCCAAGAAAAATTCTTATCTTCCAAAAACCTCCTTTTCATTTGTTCTAGTACTCTAACTTCATTTTTATAAGCTTCATTGAGAATTATTTCCACCTCCTAATTATATAAAACCTATTCCCACAAAATCTAGCAAGCTTAGTGCAAAGCCTCACTAGGTGGGGCTAGACCTTATGGAAATAAGAGAAAGGGTTTCCATCATCAACTCTACAACTTTTTTCCTACTCTTTAGTGGAATTAAACCACAAGGGAAGCTTCCCTAGATCACTTAAAGGTTATTCTAATGATGTGGCTAAAGGTGATGAATGAGAGGTCTAAATATCAAATACAGTATGAACAAGGCCCACTATGGCATAGATATGTTATATTAGGGTTCAAATACTCTATGTGTAGACCAAGACAAGGCTATTATAAGTAAGGGTTTGAATAATATACAATGATGTGTTCAATATCATACAATAGCCTAAGAAACAATCTTTGAATTATTTTCAACAATAAAGGATCAAAGATCTTCACATAGAGACAAGGATTTGCCTAAGAAACTTGTTTGCATGGGTGTTAGGTATGCATAAACAACAAAAGGAAGGTGATGTCAGCCCTAATTAGGAGGGTAAAACCATGCATTATGTTATATATTTCTTTTTAAAAAATATATATGCAAATCCTAATTATGATCCATTGGCATCCATACAAAATTCATTTAATGAATAGATCTGTGCTAGAAATCCCAGTGGCTACCCTAGATGTCTAGGAGAGAGAAAAATTATAAAATTTAGAAAATTTTGTGGATGATAAACACACTAAAGATTAGTGCCTTATCCTAATCGGGATTTTTGGAGTCTTTTAGGGTTAAATTTCAAGGGAAGGACATTGATGGATTAAAGGGGGGTGACTAAGGCATCCACTTTTAAAACCCTAACTATTATTCTTGTGAGGGGAGAAATCAAATATAGGGGTTGCACATTAAGGATTTCCTTATAGAATTTTAAGAGGACAATTTTACATGAAATAATGTAGCATGTTTCCAACAATCATTAAGTGTTTATTTATGGCATAATAGAAACCCAATTTTAACCATCCTCTTATCACATTTTAGTTTTAGGATAAAGGGTTCAAAGGTAATGACTAGAATTTTTTGTTTTAAATTTTTCATAAAAATTTCAAGTGCACTAACAATTAATTTGTGAGTGTTGGTTCGAAAATTTTAAAATGAGAGTGTTGGAAAATAATATTTCCACCTAGCCTATCATCATTTGACAGATGGAGCTAAAAATCAATTGGTATCATATCCTATTATCACCTAATAGGTGTCACTGACAAATCAAATGGAAACACTATGCTTTACTCTATTTTTTTCTTGTAAAAGACAGTAATTGTGGGCATAGTTTCTGAATAGCTGGAAATGAATTTTTGAAATCAAAAGAGTTTTTTTTGGGAACGGACCCATTAACAAAAACCTCTTTCATTTTTAACACATATATCATGGTTTTAGAGATTCGAATGGTTTTTTGAATCCTATTTTTCAGGAATTTTCCAGAAAAAACTCATTGATAGTTATGATGAGCCACCTCATCAATTCGACTTGGGCATAAAATAAATAGATGGCATAAAAGAAATTGAGCATTCCAAAGATAGAAATTTGTTTCCATATACTGAGGCATAAACCTAGGAATCAATCTCTCCTGGATTTGAAGGTAGTTAAATGACAATAAATAGCAATCAGATCCCAAATTTTCAGGATAAAGACCAGATTCGAAGGTTTTGATGAAGTTTAAGCTTTCCAAAGCATAGATCACTCCAACAATATCCACCAACAACCCCCTATTCGAAGACGTTGCAACAGATTCAACTTTGATTTATTTTATTCATTATTTGATTATTAGTTAGAGATATTATATGTTATTTTTGTTATTCATTTATTTCAAAAAGATATTTTATTTTTTGGAAAAATAGGCCCTTGTAATTTGGCCTATTTAATGATTTTATTTTAATTGTAAGGGGTTGGGAATTTTTTGAAAAATACAGACCTTGTGAAGACTTTGATATTAATATATTGGTTATATGTAGTGTTACATGCGCAATTTTCAAAGATTCATGTGTGATTTATTTCCTACATTTTCTTCCTACTGCGTTTAATTTCTCAGTTAGCTACGCCTTTTGACCATTGATCTTCAAAATTTGGATAAAGCATAATGAATTGGAATTCTTGGTGAATGATAAGATTCAGGTTATTCAACGCCTATTTGTTAAATTTCATTGCATAAAATGGCAATGCTCTATTTTGAGGTTTATTTTCTATAGTCTTGCTCCATTCCTTGATGATAATTTGTATAAGAAGTCATAACCTATATTTCCTTTGTTATATTTATTTATGTACCTTGTGACTAGCAGATATTTTCCTGTCAGAAACTTGATGCCCAATGGTCTCTTTTCCTTTCCTTTCCAAAACAAATTTATTTGTCACAAGTAAAATATTGCCAATGTGTGTATTAGTGACCTACTGTTAAAGTGACAGTTAGTGGTAGAGTTAAGGACAACTCCCTCTCTAGATTTAAGGGTCAACTTTCAATCCCAAAGCGGTTTAAAGGTTTCCTTAGTGATTTTCCTTCCACATCCAAGGAAAACTTCTGAGTGATAACATTTTGGCGTCGTTGTGGGGGAACAAAGATAAAATCATCCCTGAGAAATATGACAAAAGAATAGTTCTGATCATTGATGGTGAACAAGGGTCGGACACAAAGAAGCTATGTATCATTCACCTAGTGACTCTATTTTGTAGAATCCAGAATTCGAAGTACCATGGTGACTCCACTGTCAGATGGATTCATTGCTCAAAAGTTTCATTGGTGACTCCATTGTTTCCAAGATGACGAGCTCAGTTGTTGATCCACTTGTTTCATCAGTCAAGATGACAGGGTGTGTGGCAGACCTTGTTTCTCTTCAAGATTTTAGAGAATGGACTGGTATGTTTTCTAATGATGAATGGTACAAAGATATTCATTCTGATTTATTTTATTTTTTAAACTCACACAACATATTTAATCTAGAGGATAGAATTAATTGTTTAGAAATGCTCGTTAAAGAAATTGAGATAGAACAAGAAGTATACCATAAATGTCCTAAGACCTGTCCCATCAAACCAAATAATCTAAAAATTCCTATTATCAACAACAAGAAGAGTGTGAGTCAAGAGTAGATGAAGCATTACTGATTCATTCAGAATATTATAGAAAAGGATATGTGGCTGCAATGACTGAATTTCACAAGAAATATTATCTCAGGCCTAAGGTTAATAGTCCAAAATTAATTCTTCCTATAGAAAATGAGTTTTCAATTAGCAATAAACTTTCATATCAAAATAAAGATGTTATTCAGAAATTTTCACCCCTTGAAGTGGGAGATTCATAAATTATGGAATGCCATAATGATATTCTTGTTGAATTATATAAATATTTACCTTTGGACATTCCTGTAGAACATGATGTGGTTGTTCCATTTCAAATCTTCCAATAATATTCAAAAAAATTCCTTGTAGGTAAGAACAATGATAAGCACACAAATTCTTTCTCATTTGGGAATGATCCTAAATTTTACAATGAAAAAGTTGAACAAGGAGTGGTGTCTAAAGATTATGGTTACTTTTTTCTTCTTGCTAATCAATAAAAGCTTTTTGATGACCCTTTTTCATTTCTTTTAGAATTGTCACGAGATATCAGTCTTATGATTTTCATGAGCACAGGGATTGGTTTCAGATGGTGGGTTGAGTTGTCACATTTACAATTTTTATTTCTTCTTGGAGAAGTTTAAAGCATGCTTCAGTAAAGTATCCAACTACTTGATTGGTTGCATTGGAAATTATGTATAACTTGATACAACAATTTTTTTCAGTTGTTAGAGTAGGATGCATTGAATAATCATGTAGTTTGGCATTTAGATTTCAGTTTGTAAAGCAATGGTTTGCACTGTGGGGTTAGTTTCAACCAAATAAGTCGCAGGTCTCAAAATGAGAAGGTTTTAGAGCTTGGGATCGGCCCAATGAATTAGGCATATGGTCTAAGGGTGTTCTTGCTGCCTCTCAAGGTGACAGCATCCCCTTTAGATCTGGTTTTTATGAAATTTTAGTTTTAGGATAAAGAGTTCAGAAGTAATGACTTGAAACTTTTGTTTGAATTTTTTCATAAAAAAATCAAGCATGCTGAAAATTAATTTGTTAGCACTCATTTTAAAAAATTAAAACAAGAGCATTGGAAAATAATATTTCCACCTATCCTATCATCATTCTACAAATGGCGCTAAAAAATCAGTTGGTAGCATATCCTATTATCATCCAACAACTGGCACTGACAAATCAATTAGTAACATAGCCCATTATCTTCTGACAAGTGGCACTGAAAATTTAGTTGGTAGCATATCCTCTTATCATCCAATAGGTGGCACTGACAAATCAGTTGGTAGCATGGAATATTATCATTTGACATGTGGTGTTGACAAACCAAATGGAAACACTTTGTTTTACTATGTTTTTTACTATAAAAGGTAGTAACTTTGGGCACGTTTTCCGAACATATGGAAATGAATTTCTGAAAAAATAAATTAATTAAAAAATAATAATAATAATAATAATAAAATTTAAATTTAAATTTATAATTTTAAAAATAAATATTATTCTTATTTTTCAGGAATTCGCTGGAATATTATCATGGACAATTGTGATAAGCCACCTCATCAATTCGACTTGGGCATCAAATCAACAAATGGCATAAAATAAATTTAGCATTATAAAGACAAAATGTGTTTTCCATATACCGAAGCATAAAACTAGGAATCAATCTCTCCCAGATTTGAAGGTAGTTAAATGACAACAAATGGCAATCAGATCTCAAATTTTCAGGATAAAGACCATATTTGAAGGTTTTGATGAAGGTTAAGCTTTCCAAGGTAGATATCACTCCAATAAAACCAAATTGACCTTCCACACATGCTACAGAACCTCCAGGAGTAAATCAACCTTTCCAGGTGACCAACCCTTGAGGAGACTTAGATTTTCACTAATCTAACTCCCCATTCACTCCCTTAATAAGCCATGCGTGCAACTTTAGGCCCCCAATCGCACCCAAAGCAAGGGAAAATCAACAATCATGGAATTTTTCATCTAGTTCTTTGCCAACAACCCTGGATTATGTGTCAGTTTTTCAACATCGGGACTCAGGCCACTGCCTAGAACTTCATGAAAGCTTCAGAAATGCTAAATAACACTGAGACAAAGGTACTAATGTAAACACTTGATCAATGAACTGATTGGACCCCTACTAACCATGACAATAATTTCGCCAAACATGTCACAAATATGCATTGTAAAGGACACAATGACATATCTGAGCATAGGGTTCTCATATTTATTTGAGAATATCTAAGATGCATTGAAGCCTTATCACATTAGTTGCATTATCATCTATTAGGTCATATATATTTATTTTTTATTCTTTTATTAACCAAAACATGATGATATCCATACATCATAACTATCATAAATGATGCTCATAACCAGCATATAAAAATATACAATCACCATAAACGTCCCATATGAACCAGTAAATTTTCACATAGAATACCATGTAAATGAAATCTTATTAATGAATGTGAAATCCAACTGGGTTTGGGACTTCCACGTTCCACCTGACCATAGATTGGCTTAACCAAATATTTCTTTCATCCAATCACCCCCGTGCCATATTCCAAGCATGAATGTGGGACTCATAACCAAAATCAACCAAGGCTTCCTGAGGCTACACCACCTTACCCTCATCAATAGAACCAGGCTTTAACTGCAATCCCCACTGGATCACTAGGCCCTAAACAAGTATGGTTGCCACTTAATTTACCCACCTACACTTTGAGGAATTTTCTTGTCTCCTAGTCTCTAGGATTTATCGTACATCTCGTCATACAACGGTCAAGGATCCCTAGGCCTAATAAAGACTCTAGTATCTATAATTTACCGCATATCCCTCCATTGATCAGTTGAGGATTCCTAGGCCTAATTGAGAATTCACCCTCTAGGCTTTACCACAATCCCCACTAGATCAGTACGCCTGACCAAGGGAACACACCTCTAGGATTTACCGTATATCTTGCAATTCACTAGTTGAGGATTCCTAGGCCCATCGAGGCACACAATATCTGGCTTTACTGCAACCTGCATTATGGTTAAGGGATTACTATGCTAGTGTATTTACCACAATCCATAGTCTAGTTCAGGGATCACTAGGCCATGTGTTCATTCATTCAGAGACCACCTCACTTAATTTTGAATCCATATGGAAATCTAGCTCAACCAAAACATGAGGACCCCATCATACCATGGCTATCTGGAAATGGAAATTCTAGCTTGAAAAAAATTTTCAGACCTAGAAAAACCTATGCTAATGAAAACAAGAGAACCAAGAATACACATGCATGACCATGCATGCCAAATCTAGCAAGGAAATGACACATGCAAATCGATACCTATAAGTAAACTTCTTGTATTTTCTTGATCCTACTCTTCCTTTCTTGATCTTTGCTTCCTATTTTCATTCTTTTCCTTACTTCATCCAATGTTGAAGTGCTCTAAGAAAACTCTAATTTTCCAAGAGTGTGAGAGAGAGATAATAGAGAGAGCTCCAAAATTGAACTGACCTAGTCCTCGAAGACTTTTTATTAATGAGGCCTCTATTTGCTTCAATTTTCCTTCATTTTCCTCCTCACATGAAACATGTGACCTTTCACCTTCCTTTTCTGCTATTTTCCATTATTTTCAAAAATAAAATTCCAATTAATGCCTCATGCCTTTTCAAATCCTTTTCCATTGCCTTTGCCAATTTCCTTAGCCATAATAAACCTAATGAACACCCGCGCTAGGATTTTTTTTCCCAACATTCAGCTTGGAATATTTGTCCCATAACCGTGGTTATTATTTTTCCTTTATTAAATTTTATTACATGCAATTTTCACAAGGGTTGTTAAAGAGCCCTCCCCCTTGGGGGAACACTGTCCTTGGTGTTCAATGACACCTTCAACCGACAATATTGTTGAAAGAAAAACATATTTCCCATGGAGGTTTATAACTTAGCTCGTTGTAGTATTTACAATGATCAACCTATTGAGAAACAACCCAACATGATAGCATAACAACCAGAAAATCATAATGACATGACACCCATATCAATTATTGGAGCTTTATAACATAGCACATGGCAGTATTTACATTCATATACATATGTACATATACCACGAAACATCACATCAAAACATATACCAAAGCATATACCAAAAACATTCGCTCAACCAGTGAATAGAGAAGGATACATAGCTTGCATCAGATCTATCATCTCTCATGTAGCTTCATCGGGCCCAAAGTGCTTTCACTACACTTTAACCTGCTTGATTGCTCGGTTCTAGAGCATGAGCATATTTCTATGCAAAATGAACTGTGATTTCGACTAGAATTCTCCTTCAAGCTCCACCTGCAATACAGACCCGTTAGTCACATGATCAACATATTTAACATACTTCTTAAGAAATGAACATGGAAAAAAATCATGTACTTTCATTTTCGAAGGTAGTAAAAATCGATAGGATATTGGTCCAATCCTTTCAAAAATAGTGAAAGGTCCAAAAAACTAAGGTGCCATCTTGGCACATGATCTAATCCGTAAGGATCTCTTCTTCAGCTTGAAGCACAAGTACACTTGTTCCCCAACCTGAAACTCATTATAAAACATGTTCTGATCTGCATAGATTTTCTACATGTCTTGTGCTACCTTTAGATTCTTCTTTATTACCTACATTTCCTATTCCATTTCTTCCAACATGTCTGGTCCAATCAATACCATGTTCACTTAATCACTCCAACTGATGGGAGTATTATAACTCTACCTATACAATGCCTCGAACGGACTCATCCTCTTTGACTCCTGGTAACCATTTTTGTAAGCAAACTTGATCTAAAGAATTTAATCCTCCCATCTCTGATGTTTATTCATCGCATACATCCTCAACATGTCCTCCAATATCTTTTTGAACCTATTTGTCTTCCCATATGTCTGTGGATGATAAGTTGTATTGAAGGCCAACTTTTTACCCAATCCTTTAAACAACTCCTTCCAAATCTTGGAAGAGAACTTAGCATCCATGTCTGACACAATCTTCTTCAGAAAACCATGCAATCTAACCACATCACTAGCTAAATACGTAGACTTCACTGGAATAAAGTACACTACATTTGTCAACATGTCTACCACAACCATGATGGAATCATGTTGTCTATATGTCCTTGGAAAACGTGTGACAAAATCCATGGAAATGACCTCCCATTTCCACTATGGAATTGGAATCGACTGTAGCAATACACCGAGATGTTTACATTATGCCTTTACCTACTGACAGTCTAAACATCTAGCCACAAACTATATTGTGTCCTTTTTCAGATTCAGCCAATAATAAAACTTCTTCACTTTTGTCAATGTCTTTTGATATCCTGGGTGACCTGAATACGAATTCGCATGAAACTCTCTTAAAATATCCTTCTTGAGCTCACTATTGTCTGGCACATATATCATGTCCCTAAATCTGATCAAGCCATCTATTGTGAGATGATATCTCACATCCTTTACACCTGTACCTATACATGTACCTATACCTATACCTATACCACTACCTGTACCTATACATGTACTTTGTTATAACATGTGGCTAAGCTCCATGTACATGTTATCCTGTTGTCCTGCCTGTAAGAACTGATCTTGAAAGTTTGTCCCATAAGAACTCGTAACTGTTATATGATTCACTTGTACCCTCCTACTAAGAGCATTTTCAACCTTTTTCTCTCTACCCTTGATGTACCTTATCTAAAATTCAAACTCATTAATCGTGGCCAACCATATAGCTTTCCTGACGTTCATATTTGGCTGATCAAAAAATTATTTCAACCCACTATGATCACTCATCAATACAAACCTCTTTCCAAGAAGATAGTTCCTCCACATCTTCAATGCATGGATGATCATTGCCAATTCAAGATCGTGTGTTGGATAATTATTCTTGTTCTCAATCAATTTCCATGATTCATAGAATAATACGTATCCTTTCTGCATAAGGACTCCACCAAGTCCTCTCTTCCAATAATTTGTACATACCATAAATTCCTTGTCTAGATCTGCAATATTTAACACTAGATAATTTGTCAACAATTGTTTCAACTGTTCAAAACTCATTGCACATTCCTCTGTCCATTCAAATTTATTGCATTTCCTTTGCAGTGACGTAATAGAATATGTAATCCAAGAGAAGTTCTTGATGAACCTCCTATAATAGCAAACTAGTCCCATGAATGATCTTACCTCGTCCACATTTATAGGAGCTTCCCACTGCATGATAGCCCTTGTCTTTTCTGGATCTACTACTATGCCTTCCTTGGAGACCACATGTCCCAAGTAATGTACCTTTGTCTGAAAGAAACTGCATTTTCTAAGCTTGGCATACAATTGATGCTCTCTTAGAAATATCAATATTGTTGCTAAATTCTTGGCATCTTCTTCCTATTTCTTATAATATATCAAGATATCATCAATGAATACAATAACAAACTTGTCCTGATAAGGACGAAACACATTATTCATCAAGCACATAAAAGTAGTTGGTGCATTAGTCAAACCAAATGGAACTACAAAAAACTCACAATGCCCATACTTGGTCTGGAAATATGTCTTGTAAATGTCCTCTTCTTTTATGTGTACCTGATGGTATCCTGATCTCAGATCAATCTTCGAGAACACTACCGCTCCCTTCAACTGATCAAATAAGTCCTCAATCCTTGGCAATGGATACCTTTTCTTGATGGTCACTTTGTTAAATTTTTTGTAATCGATGCATAACCTGGAAGTACCATTATTATTCTTCACAAATAATATTGGTGTGCCCCAAGGCGATACACTTGACCTAATGTACCCCTTGTCAAACATTTCCTTCAAATGCAACTTTAACTCTACTAACTCTAGAGTGCTCATTCTATACGATGTCTTTGATGATGGTGTTTCCCCTAGTGCCAACTCAATAGAAAAATATACTTCCTTGTGAGGCTGAAACTCTGAGACATTTGTTGGAAAAAAATCCTGAAACTGGTGTAAAACTGGGTACCTGCCCAATATCTCTGAATCCTCATCCTCCTTATCTTTATTTATATAAATGTGCATTGCAAATAGCACACACACTTTTCTGCAATTGCGCTTTTCCTGCATATATGTAACCATTATGACTAATTTTTCCTTCTTCATACCCTGTAAGACTCTTTGCTCTCCATTGTCATCCAAACACTCAATGGATTTTTCATAACAATCCACTTTGGTCCTATGAAGATACAACCAATCCATTCCCAACAACATAATGTATGATCCCAATGACAATACATTCCAGTGTGTTGATGTAGGCATACCATTCAATTCAAAATCACAAGCTCTTACCCAATGATGAAATTTTTTCTTTGCACTTGTAGCCAACTACACTAACCAAGATTTTTCATGGACTTATTTATTCAAACCACACTTATCGACCAAGTCAGGGTTAACGTTACTATAATTAGATCCAGGGTCAATCAAAATAGAAACATCTTGATCACAAAGCTTACTGTCCATCTCAATGATATATGCATGATGATCTGCCTTTCAGTTATCCATTGCTGCATAAATCTGAGGAATGCTCTGTCCAACATCCCCCTCTATCTGTGCCTCCTTATCATAGTGAATTTGCGGTCTACCACCCTGATGTTGTATAAAATATCTCCTATGATGATCCTTACCACAATTCTAACATTGTAAAGTCGGCCAACCTACCCCCTTGTTCTTCTCCTCCGACCAAAATTCTTGTCCTCTGTCAGATGCATTGAACTTATTATGTGACGCTACATTCTCTCTGTTACATGTATCATGAGGCCTTGTTATTTTTGGCTTCCATTTACCTTTACCTTTATTTTTCCCTTTCCATCCTTGCTGAAACTCATTCTTATGCTTTGACTACTCATAACAATGCTTCAGTTTCCCAATAAATCCCTCAAGTGATCGAGGCTCATCATACTCAATCCGATCTTTAAAATCGATTGGAAATCCACTAAAAAATCTCTGAAATTTAGCCTTTTCATCCTTAATGTAACACCTCCTCTCATACCTACCCACTTTAACTGACCTTCTCAGGGTAAACATGAGCTAAGGGTCACTATGATAAGACTCAATGATCTAGACTTATGAAAGAATGCAATAAAATTCAGAAATACACATAAACACATAGATTTAGTAGAAATAAGTCTTCATTTCATTAATATCATATAAATAAAATATGCTTACAAATAGCATGTAAATAAACTAGCTTGGGCGATGGTAGCTTATCTCTGAGAAGATATGTAGTGGCTACAGGCCTCTGAATTGTGTTACAATGAGGCTCGAAGGCCAATTTATTATTGAGAAACAATGGAAAACCCTAAAAATCCAAAAACCTAACCCTAGGAGATGAAGCACCAAAACTATGGGCCTCGTTTGAGTAAATTGGTACATCAACTTCCTAGGGACGTAACTTTGGCATACGATCTTCGTTTGACGCGCACAATACCTTGTTAGAAATATCTATCGGAGGAATACAAATTTTGATGTGAGTAACATTAGCTAAAGACCCATGTTGCTCCTTATTTTCCCAAAAATTGTCGTTTAGGGCCTCAAAATAGCTCCGGAAGTTCGGGACCTGAAAAACTGCTAAAAATAGTAAATTGTGCTACAATTAAGGAAATTGAAAAACTGAAAGAAACAATGGTGGGGCCCCAAGTGGAATAATCAGGTGGCCACAAATATCCACCTGGATTATTACTCCCCCCTTAGGAAGCAATGGTCCCCATTGCATTGATTTCCTCCATGAGATGAGGAAACTTCTGTTAAACTTGGTCCCTAGTGAGCCACTTTCCTTGGTGCAGGAGTTGGCTAGCTTTTACAACCCGATACAGTTGGATCTTATGTTGGCGAGTGTTCTTGATTTGTGTTCCGTGATAATATCTATGGTGGCCCATTCCATGTAGTCTGGGTTTCACTCTATTAGTGTGAGTTGTTCTGCAATGTTGAAGGTGTTCAGTAGAGGTGGGAAGTAGGGCTGAAGGCGGTCTACATTGAAAACTGGGTGTAGACAAAGGAATGGTGGAATACTGAGCTCAAATTTTGTGCCACTATTTCAAGTCTAGGACTCAGGCCTTTTCCCATAACTCATTGAAACTTCTAGAGAAGTTAAACAAAATAGAAATAATGCCTATAAACGAAAAACTGAAACCAAGACTTTATCTGAACATCCCCAACGGGGATTGAAATTTTGTCAAACACTTGGTAGATATGCAACCTATAGGTCATGAATGTAAGTTTGAACATGAAGGACTGCAAACTTATATAATTTTTAATAATAAGGGTCATTTCCCTCTCAAATTAGCTATCATAAAACCAATTAGGTCTTGCATTCATAATTTATTTATCTATGAGTGAAAACATGAAAAGATATATGACTAAGTTTTGTCATAAAACCATACTTATAATAAACATATAACCATATAAATAACAATAATAGAACAACCATTAAAGCCACATAATAACCAGTATATTTCCTTTTCCATAACAAGAGAAAATGAGATTTTATTAAACATAGGCAAATGTCGATCAATTTCGGGACTTCCACGTTCCACCCGACCATAGATTGGCTAAGCCAAATATCTCTTCATATAATCACCCCCATGCCATATTCCAAGCATTAATGTGGGATCTCATGGGATAAACCAATCCAAATACAACCAATGGAATCCAAAGGTTAAACCATGTCCAACCTCTCGGCAAGGGCTCGCCTCGCTTGGCTGGCTCTACAAGGGCAAAGGCGAATGACAAGCAAAGTGAAGAGGCCCCTTTCTATGTCTCATGAACTGGTGCAGGCTACACAAGTGCTCATGATTGCACCTAAACCAGTGTCGTGTTGAAGCCTAGAAAATCTCTGCTTCAAACATTGGGGAAAACCAGTCGGTCGGGACCTTAGGACAGCTCCTTATCCGTTTGGTATGGTGGCTCCGGCTGGATTGAAAGGACTAATTTCCTTATAAATAATGGGTTGGTGATGGGTTGATTTGGATGAGTGAAAATGGGACTAAATTGATTGAAATAAAACTATCTAATTTAAACTAAATACTGATAAAGAAAAGGAGGAGTCTGAGAATTTGATCTTTCTCCAATGAGCACAGTATCAGTAGCATCTACTTTATCTGGTGGCTTACCAGTTCCTTTTGCTGCTTTTGCAACTACACCACTTGGTAAAGGAGAAATTGGTGTAGCATTTAATTCTTTTAATAGAAACTTCTGCTGGTGTTTTAATTTGCTGAGTTCATGTAAGGAAATGTTGGCTTTAATCTTTTTCATGTCTTCAACAATGTTATACTCCATAGGATCTGACACCACTAATGTCTTTGTTGTTGATGTAGGAGGATTGGAAGAAGATGGCTGATTTTGAGTAGGTAACGGAGAAGTTTTCTTTGTAGGGGATTTGTCTTTGGTACTTGGAGTTGTAATTTTCTTTTTAGGAACTGTTTGTATAGGCTCCGATGTAGATTTACTCCTAGTACTTACAGGCATAGCTTCTTGTTCTACCTCACTATCAAAATTAGGGAGAATAAAATCCCACATTCCATGCAATTCAGCTATTTCTTCATTCTCATATTCCTCTTCTGATACTGGAGGAGTATCTTCTTCTTCTTCCTCTTTTGATTCTGCATTAGAAATTGAATTGGGAGGTTTAGATTCAACTTGGTTTCTTCTGAAATTTCGGAATGGTTTTTTGGTAGAAGTTTCGGCTACTTGTTTTTTTATTTCAACCATTTCATTTGACATGGTTTTAAGAACTTTCTGTAAACCTTCCATGTCGTATGGGTCTTTAGCCTTTTTCTTTGAATCATCTTTGAAGCTGACTTTATTGGATTTCCTTTCCTCAATAGAATTTTTCTTTTCTAGAGAAATAATTTGTTTCTCTACTGCAATAGCCTCTTTCATATTCTCGGCTAACGTAGGTTTTGCGGCTCTATCTACAAAAATTGCTATGTTTGAGGGTAAAGCGGTTATGTACCATTCACTTCTGACCTGTTCACTAGGCCTTGAATCTGTGTGGATTTTGTTCAAGAGTTTGTTGAATCTAGCGTTGAAATCTTTAATGGGCTCCTTGGGTTCTGTTTTCAAATTTGAGAGATCGTTGATTAAAGTAGCTATTGATCTGTCATCTCCAAATTTGGTTAAAAAATGATCTACAAAAATGGCCCAACTTGTTATGGATCCTGAAGGTAATGAAAAGTACCAGGATCCTGTTGCCCCTTGAAGAGTATAAGGGAATAGTCTGACTACAACATCTTCTTCTACGACTCCATTCAAATTTACAGCCAGCATAAAATTATTGATGTGTTCTTCAGCTTGAATGTTAAGATCTGGATTGAACTTTGGAAGCCATTTTCCAGGATTGTCAAGTAAATCATGTAAAGGTGCAGGCATGTTGACAGCCCCTGGAGTAGCCCATGGTCTAGCCATTATTGTAACAACTGTTGAAGAAGTAGTAGAGACTGGTGGTGTCTGAACAGAAGTTGTTGGAATAGATGATGTTGAGATTGATGATGATTGAGCAGATGATAATTGAGTAGATGATGTGGGAACAACTGCACTTTGTTGAGTTGGGGTTTTGGAAACAGGTGATTGAATATGAGATGAAGAACTTATATCACTTATTGATTCCGATTGAGTTTTTCTTGTCCTGACTCTACTAGGTAAAGGGAATTCTTTCGGAGAAATACCAAGTTTTTCACTTTGAAGCCTAGTAAGAGGTTTTGAAGAAACAAATTTTGAAGTTACACTACCTTCAGATATTTCAGACTCATCTAGAGATATTGAGAATCCTTTCAATTTATGGATTAAATCTTGAACTTCACGAGACTCAGGATTTTAGTTGTCTGATTTTTTTGAGATTTTGGTAGTGGGTGTCTGAATATTCTTCTCAATTCCTTCTATAGGATTTTTTATTTCAGAAGAAATTGAAGAAGTTGATGAGGGTGTTTTGCTCTCATAATGGCTTGTAGGTAAATATTTACTTGTCATTCATAGCTCATGCCCTCCTTCTAGCGCCAAAAAATTTGAAGCCTAGAAAATATCTGCTTCAAACATTGGGGAAAACCACCCGGTCGGGACCTTAGGACAGCTCCTTATCCGTTTGGTATGGTGGCTCCGACTGGATTGAAAGGACCAGTTTCCTTATAACTAATGGGTTGGTGATGGGTTGATTTGGATGAGTGAAAATGGGACTAAATTGACTAAAATAAAAATATCTATTTTAAACTAAATACTGATAAAGAAATCCTAAAACTAACCCGGGCAATCATATGTGAATACAACTTAAAATTATTCCAATTTAACAATAACCATAAAAATGTATTAAAGTTTAATTGAAATTGTGCAGTAACAAATAAAGATAACTCTGTTTAAGAAATTAAATAGAGTTATATTAGCATATTGCATTCATCATTGTATATCATCTATATATACTTATGAAAGATAACATTTCAATTATACTCAGAAATGATATATAAAGAAACGTTGTGAAAACCAAATATATATAAATGATAGCAAATTTTAAAGCGAATATCATAAGACAAAAGAAATAAATAGTGAAAAGATAGAAATACCTTATTCATCTTGAAAGCTTTCAAATGAAATCTAATACTCTAATCCAGTAATTCTGATACGAAATCAAATCCAAGGTACAAAAATGCAACACTTAAAGATAATTCTGCATAAAATCACCAGATGTGATCCTTTATAAAATATAAAAGTCAGTGGAGTACAGAAATGTAATCTCCAAGTCAAAAATATAATAATCCAGGACCCTTCTCTAAATGCATGAGAATGGTTTAAATACTACTAGCTAAATCTAAAAATAGTTTATTACAAAAATTAAGGATTTGGTTTAAATGACCGTCCTTTTCCTAGGCAAAAATATAGTAAAATTAAAACTAAATCTAAAAATAAAGACTATTAAGTAACTACTTATGGACTTGATCTTTAAACTTGCAGGCATCTAGCATTGTTTTGAGAAGATGTGGTTGACCGAATTCAGATTTCAACTGCCCTGAAAAGACAGAATCGGCAAGTGTAGGCGCAATCTTCTCAGCAGAATTAATGATGCAGTTAAGCGCACTATGCTGACTGTGTGGTTTCACTAGGTATGTCCAGTAAGAATCCCAGTTTAATCTTGTCAACCCTTGGATTGATTTTTATTTTTCTTCTGCTTTTTGTCTCCATTCTGTTTGCAATTGATGCGCCTGTGGAAGATATCCTGAAACATTTTCTGAAATCAAATTTGCTTTGTGAAAATTCTCATTTACACAATCAGTAAGACAACTTGCTGCTGTAGCCGACTCCTCTGATGCTTTCTCTGCTCTTCTGATTTGTGCATCCCAGTCATTGAAAAGTATTTCTTTATGGTTTTCATTAATAATTGGTGCACCAGCTTTTCTTCCTTCCTCTGTTCTTTTCCATACCAAATAATCAGTAACTTTTTCATTAATCAAATCATAATCATTTCGTAAATCTACGACATGATTAGTGATCTTATCACTGTCTTGACAAAAAGAATTCCATTGCAAGATTTTTTGGCATAATACTTCTTCTTGTTGCAGTAGTTGATTGTTTAAAGAAATAGTTTCTGAAACAAATTCTGGAAGCTTAGGATCATCTTTGCGCTGATCTTGGATAATATGTATTTGTTTCTCTTTATCAGTCAAACTTTTTTGATATCCAATTTGCATTTCTTCAAGTTGTTGCTGTAACTTTTCAAGTTTCATCTGTGCTTCATTATTGGCCTGGATCTGTTGCAATTGCTGTTGCAGAGTTTGTATCTGTTCTTCTTTTTCATTTAATAAGAGTTGTATCTCAAATGCTTTATGAATAGTGGCAGAAGCATAAGCCCCTGTAATTTGAGATAACTTAGCAAGATTGTCAGTAGGCTCTGTGGTAGGATCCTTCCACAAGACATCTAATTGTTCTGCTTCAGTAGCAATTGCACCTTCTAATTTTCTCTTTTTCCTTTGTTTCTTCACTAATTCTTTGTACTCCGGGCTGTAGAATACATCTAGAGGAGGAATATCCTCTACATTAAGTACAATTTCAGATGAGGGAGTGATAGGTATGTGTTCAGTTCTTGTGACTGTGCTACTTATTCCTGTGCTCAAAATTTTTGCTATCTGTACAGGGGTCTATACATTATGTCCTTCCACATTAAGCAATTGATTAAAGCTTTCCCATTCTTTGTCTAATTCAATTGTGACTGATTTCTGTTGTACATTGGTAGGAGGAGGATTTATCTACTGAGAAATCAAAATTTGCTGTTGTGAAAGCTCTTTCGATTGAGCAGTATCTTTCACCAATTCTTCAATTTTATCTTTCTCTTAATTAGACTTGTTAGAACGTTCAGAAGTCTCTCTTTCAGATTCTGACTTGGACTTATCTGTACTTGAACTGCCGTTAAGACTGACGCTAGGAGTTGGCTCCCTTGCGGGTTCCAAGCATATATTTTCCAAAGGAATAGTTGTTAGTCTTCTCTCTCTGTAAAGTTTAAATTCCTAGAATTCCTATGGAGATAACTATATTTGAGCTGAATGAAAAACTTCTTTAAATGAACCTTTTTTTTGGAACATATCATCAAAAAGATCTTGTTCTCCGGAAAATTCCCTTACCTTGATTGCAGTGGTAAAATTTTTAACAACATTATTTGGGTCAAATAACCTTCTCGAAAACTTGAACAGTTGTAAGCATGTAATACTTCTTACCTCTTTGAATGCGTGACCAACATCAAACAGTGAAAATTTTCCACAGGTTATGGGAAATTGTGGCCAAATGCCTTTCTTCTTCTCTTTTAAATCCTTTTTCAAACCTCCTTGACCACAGGTTTGATAAGCAATCTCCCGAGCTACAAGTTTATCCGGAACATACAGGGGTAAAACATGGGGGGAAGCATAACTCCCAAAAACCCTAATATAAGTAAACAACTCTTCCCCAAACCATCTTGCAACGGGGATAATGTCAACTTCTGTTTCTGAAGATAACCTTGGGGCATCCTTATTGTGCAATATTATGTACAATGGCGGCATTATACCATGGAAAATTTTGTAAAAATGAGGGAAAAAATGAGATTCCCATAGTTCCTTGTGATACACATGAATAGGAAAAGGATCGTGAATTGTCCATTGCCAACCCATCAAAGGGAATTTAGAAGCAAAACAGATAGCATCCATAACATAGGCAGATAAATAAAAAGGCGGATAAATCCGTTGAGAAATAGTCCGTTTAGACCGGTAATGAAAAATAGCAGTGGTCAAATTATCAGACAAGATTTGGCCCAGTCTACAATTGAAGCGTTAACAGTGGCATTTGGCAAAGGGATCCATTCAGGCAAGATCATATTTATGTCAGGCTTTCCAAAAAGCCTGCATAACATGGCAGCAGCAAAACAATATGGAGAGGTAAGTGAACCAGTACTGTACATACCGTGTTTGTTTGTCTTCAATGGTTCATCTCTCTTGGTCCATTCCTTTGTGCATTCCGCCAAATTTGGATGTTCTTTGGAAAAATCCTCCATAAATTGTTTATTATAAGTCGCCTGAGGTTCTGGAAAATGATACATCAGTCTCAAATCTTTCGTAGTGAACGACCCGATGAGCTATTGATCTGAAGTTTTAAATTGCCTGTCCGAAATATCGGTGCTATCCAGAACCCATTTCACCATGTCCGTATATGGAAGAATTCTTGGTCTTGCCGCTATCCTATGCAGAAATGAACAAGACATTTCTTTAAGGGTTGCCTCAGATGAATTACTTGAGCCTGTAGTACCTGCAACTTCCATCACCCTGGGATTTTCTTCTTCGAGCAAATTATACATTCCTTCCCAGGTGGTGATACCGGCATCCTTATTGCAAGCAGTATCCACATACAGTGAAGCCATTTCTTTGTTTTCAGAATATGAAATCTTCTCTTTCTTACCCATAATGCTCTGTAAACGCTTTGTATAGTCTTCTGCTCCTTCGTGCCTGCGGTTTTATGAGTTAAGTGAGTGTAATGACGTGAAAAGGGTGATGAGATAGTTTTAAATGCAAATGACGGATGAAATATATTATTCTATCGTAAACAACCTTTCAATCAAAACAAAATCTTTTTATTGATAATTGACAATCCTTTCATTAATTCAATCATTTAAAGCACATAACGGATATTGATATATGAAAATATTTTTATTGGACAACGAGCTTTTAAAAATTTGCGATATTGCGATATGCGATTTGCTATGCAATATCGCAATATCGCAATATCGCATTTTCCACAAAGCGTAACCATCGCAAAATTGCAAATAGCGCAAAAGCGCAAATCGCAAATAGCGCAAAATCGCAAAATTGCAAATAGCGCAAAATCGCAAAATTGCAAATAGCGCAAATAAAAGTATTCGTTTAACATTTATTTTTTCTACGATATGCGATCTGCGACCATATTTTAATGTATAGGCTTTTTGGGATCGCGTTATCGCAATATCACAAAATCGCAATTTAAAAGATTCAGTTTTACAAAAGATATCTACCATTTGCGATGGATGCGCTATTTCACTCAAAGAAAGATTTTGTTGTAATCTATCATAAACTTAAGTGTTTCTTTAAGGATTTTCTAAGGAATTTCCCTAAGTTATGATAGAAAGTTTTATTTGAAAAGGGAAACAAATACTAATTAACTTTTTGGATTTTTAACTAAGGGTCCCCACTTAATTAGTATTATTACTAATATTAAATAAGAAGGGGGGTTGTTGCTGGCCACAACATGTCGATATCACAAACCAAACTGAGCTTGGATGCCACAGAATTCCTTCACCATCCTTGAGGAATTTTCCTGTCTCCACCCTCAAGCTTTACCGTGTATCCTGCCATTACCAGTCAAAGGATTTCTAGGCCTTTGGGAATTTTCCTAAGACCACCTCACCTAACTTTCTGAAACCATACGACAATCCAAAGCTCAAAACTGAGAACACTCCCATCATATCATGGTCATCTAGAAATGGCAAGGCTAGGCTAAAATCCATTGTCGAATCCTGGAAAAATCCATGCCAATGATAGAAAAAGAACCATATACCAACATGCACATACCATGCATGTCAAAACCAGCTAGGAAATCACACATGCAATATATTACCTGCAAGTATTCCCGTTGAATATGCTTGATCTCCGCCTTCCTTTGATTTCCTTGTCCTTATTTGCTTTTACTTTCCTTGCTTTATTTCTTTATCCTCTTGGTACTTTCTCCGCTTGAGACTAATTCTAACACTAAACTGAAAAAAGGCCCACAATATCTTTCCAACTAATGCTTTGAGGTCTTTTTATTGATGAGGTCTCTAATTTATTCAATTTTCCATTATTTTCCTTCATTTTCCTTCTCATGTGCAACCTGTGACCTTTCACCTTCATTTTCTCCTAATTTCCTTTATTTTCATAAATAAATGCTAAAAATACTCTTTTTCCTTTCCAAATCCTTAGTCATTGCCTTTGCCGATTTCCCCTTAGCCATAAAATACAACAAGTGATTCCGACTAAGATATTTTTCCCAGCATTCAGGTTGGAATATGTGTCCCTTTCCCATGGTCTTATTTTACCTTATTAACTTTTATTACATTAACTTTTAACCTGGGGCTATTACACTTAATATACAGTACATGCCTCAATAGTTCCAGGAACATGGTCGTATACTCCTCATTTGTCATCAATCACATCTTAAGCTCATATAATTTCTTGGTTTTTTTCATAGTACCTTTCTAACAAGTATTTATTCCTGAAGAGTCTCTTGAATTCATGCCAACTCAATTCTTGTGTCCTAATGTCTCTGACCCGTTTTACATATTCCCACTAGATGTCTACTTTCCCTTTAAGGCTTAACATGGATATTTTGGCCTTCATATTATTTGTGTACTCATGCAACTAAAATAAATTCTTGATCCCAAGTAACCAAGCCTTTTCATCCTATGGATTCTTCAAATTTCCATCAAAATTAGGTGGCTTTGATTTCTTAAACTCATCTAGAAATTATCCCTTGTCACTCTTCTTGTAAGGGTGATAATGATGACAATCATAGTGCCTGTCAAAAACAAAACTATAATAGTACATGTTTCCATCACCTCTCTTGTCTGGAGTATCCAAGCGCCTGCCATATCTAACTATGTCATCCTTATCCAACCTGTGACCACCATGATACCTACTACCATATGCCCCATTAGTATTATCCTCCTGCCCATGGCTGATCCGAAGTGGTCCTTGTCTTTGAAATTCTGACAAAATTTGAAGGATTATTTCATTAAATTATTCTTGTTTCTCCTGTGCCTACATGATTATGTCATTGTCTGCTTTATAACTTCTTATTTTTGCCTTCAATCTTATCAATGTGTCTACTAAGATAGAAATGTGCCCAACACCACGCTACACATCTTATCCATAAGGAGAATCTCGTGAATTTTATTTGACCATATTTTTATTCATCTTGATCTCTTTCCTACAAGGCATACTATTTCAACTAAAAAATAGGTCATAAACAAACCAATGTACCTCAGTATAATTCGAGAAGGATATCTCATTTGCAAGATCAACTAGATTAGCACAATACATGTATAAACATAATCATAAACACACACACACACACACACACACACACATATATATATCATCCTAACCACAGTCCATGCCAATGACCTCATGCATGACAACTACAACCATGCCAATGTATGCTTAACAACATGTAACACCAACATGCATAAACAATCATACACTCAAAATGACACATTCCACAACAACACCATCAAATTTCACATGGCGACATCACTGCAAACATGACCACCACCATGCATATGCAACAAGAACATCGACCATAAATATAAGGAATACATATGTAACAAACATGAATGCATGAGCAACACACAGCCCATCCAGTCCAAGGGGTGAACCATGCTTTGATAGCACTCTGAACCAACCCTCCTCCCACATTTACCCAAGCTAACCAGTCCACCAAGGTAAAAATATGACGATAGGATACTATGATGTGATTCAACTCCCCATGTATAGGTAAGGAAGTGGAATCGACGAAACAAAACCAAATTGACCTTCCACACATGCTACAAAAACTCCTGGAGCCAACCAACCTTTCCAGGTGATCAACCCCTGAGGCAAATTAGCTTTTCACTGATCTAACTCCCCATTCACTCCCTTGAAAATCCATTCATGCGACTTTAGGCCCCAGTCGCACCCACAAAAAGGGCAAGCTAGCAACTATGGACGTTTTTAGCTAGTTCTGTGCCAGTGACCCTGGATTTTGTGCCACTTTTTGAGGGCCAGGAATAAAGCCACTGCCCAAAACTTCATGAAAGCTTCAAAAAGCTAAATAACACTTATAAAAAGGTACTAATGCAAACACTATATCAATTACTTTACTGGACCCCTACTAACCATGACAAGAATTTCACTAAACATTTCACAAATATGCATTCTATAGGACATAATAACATATTTGAGCATAGGCGTCTCATACTTATCTGAGAATCATTAAGAATCATTGAAGCCTTATCACATTAGTTGCATTATCATCTATTAGGTCATATATTCATTTTTTATTCTTTTATCAGCCAAAACATGATGAGATCCATACATCATAATTGTCAGAAAACATGCTCATAACCAGCATATAACCAACATAATTAACATGGATACAACAATAATAAACACCACATATGAACCAATACATTTTCACATAAAATACCAAGGAACGGAACTATTATTAATTAATTCAAGATCCAACCAGGTTTAGGACTTCCACGTTCCACCCGACCATAGATTGGTTGAACCAAATATTTCTTTCAACCAATCACCCTCGTGCCATATTCCAAGCATGAATGTGGGACTCATAACCAAAATCAACTAGGGCTTCCCTAGGCTACACCACTTCACCCTCATCAGTAGAACCAGGCTTTACCGCAATCCCCAATATATCACTAGGCCTTAAACAAGACTGGATGCTACCGGATTTTTCCACCTACACTATGAGGAATTTTCCTGTCTCCTAGTCTCTATGCTTTGTCGTACATCCTGCCATAAAATGTTTGAGGATCCCTAGACCTAATCAAGACTTTAGTCTCCAGGATTTACCGTATATCCCTCCATTTACTGGTCGAGAATTCTTAGGCCTGATCGATACTCCACCTTCCAGGCTTTACCACAATACCCATTGGATCACTAGGTCTGATTTAGGGCACAAACATCTAGGCTTTACAATATATCCCACCATTCAGCAGTCGAGGATTCCTAGGCCCACCAAGGCATACAATATCTGGCTTAATCGCTACCCATAGTTTGGTTCAAGGGTTAGGCAAATGGCCTTACCACAATCCACGGTCTCATTCAGGGATCACTAGGCCATGTGTTCATTCATTCATAGACCACCTCACTAAGTCAACTAAAACATGAGAACCCCATCTCAACTAAAACATGAGAACCACATCTCAACTAAAACATGAGAACCCCATCTCAACTAAAACATGAGAACCCCATCACACCATGGCTATCCGGAAATGGCAAGGCCAGGCTGAAAAACAATGTCATACCTATAAAAACCCACTCCAATGACAACAAGAGAACCAAGAACACACATGCATGACCATGCATGCCAAATATAGCAAGGAAATCATACATGCAAATCGATACCTGTAATTAAACCCGTTGTAGATGCTTGAACATGATCTTCCTTGCTTGATATTTTATTCATCTTTCCCTTCTTTGCCTTTATTGATCCAATGTTGAATTGATCTAAGAAAACTCTAAGTGTCTAAGAGTGATAGAGAGAGCTCCAAAATTGAACTAACAAAAGGTACCAACTGATCCACATAAGCCTTTTTATTAATGAGGCCTATATTTTCTTCCATTTTCCATTATTTTCCTTCATTTTCCTCCTCACATGCAACCTGTGACCTTTCACCTTCATTTTCTCATATTTTCCATTATTTTCATAAATAAAATGTCAATTAATGCCTCATACCTTTTCAAATCCTTTGTCATTTCATTTGCCAATAACCTTAGCCATAATAAACCAAATGAACACCTGTACTAGGATGTTTTTTCCCAACATTAATCTTGGAATACATGTCCCATAACCATGATTATTATTTTTCCTTTATTAACTTTTATTACATGGAATTTTCACCAGGGTTTTCACATTTGTTCATTATTCGATTATTAGTTAGAGAGATTATATGTTATTTTTTTTATTCATTTATTGCAAAAAGATATGTTTTTCTTGGAAAAATAGGCCCTTCTAATTTGGACTATTTAATGAATGCTTTTGTAATTGTTAGGGGTTGGGAATTTTTTGAAAAATACATACCTTTTCTAGACTTTGATATTAATATATTGGCTATATGCAGTGTTACATGTGCAGTTTTCAGTGATTCATGTGTGATTGATTTCATTTATGTTCTTCCTGCTGTGTTTAATTTCTCATTTAGCTACGCCTTTTGACCATTGATCTTCAGAATTTGGATAAAGAATAATGAATCAGAATTCTTATTGAATGCTCAAATTCAGGTTATTCAATGCTTATTTGTATTTTAAACTTAAATTTCATTGCAGAAATCTCAATTCTCTACTTTGAGGTTTATTTTCTATAGTCATCCTCCATGCCTTGATGATCATTTGTATAAGAAGTCAAAACCTATATTTCCTTTGTTAGATCTATTTATGTACCATGTGACTAGAAGATATTTTTCTGTTAGAAAACTCCATGCCTAATGGTCCCTTTTCCTTTCCTTTCCAAACCAAATTTATTTGTCATAAGTAAAATTTGGCCAATGAGCGTATTATTGACCTACTGCAAAAGTGACCTAGAGTGCTAGAGTTAAGGAGAAATCCCTCTCCAGATTGAAGGGTCAGCTTTCAATCCAAAATTAGTTTAAAGGTTTCCTCGGTGAGTTTCCTTCCACAACCAAGGAAAACTTTTGAGTGATAACACATCCAACATGTAAAATATCAATGACAGGATGTTAACCTTACAAATTCTCCACAAAAGGAACTTATTTCAATCCCCAATAATGGCTCCATGCAAAAATCACATTCATAATAAAGTCACACAAATAAATATCACATATTTCCCATAGTAGCAACAAACACTAGCTTGAACTCTCTTGGAGAGAAAAATAATCAAATATGTGATAATGATTAAATGAAATGAGGGAAGTATTTATTTATATGGGACTCATCCCACTCATTTCTATAATAATACACGTAAATATGCCATAATTACAAGTTTACTTTGAGTGTTCCACAAGACAGAGGACATAACAAAAGATGCATAAATTCCCACACATGTGGGAGAAAGACCTACTCAAGTATGATTTCATCCTCCAAATGAGCTCTAAATGAAACAAATAACTATCATGTGGTCTAATGAGTGCTCCATACTCCAAGATTTAGCTCTTAAATCATTTATATGCATATAAAGTTCATCCATACCAATACATCATCTCCATGGTTCCCAACGTCACCCTCTAAAGGAAAAGAGGGGTGACATGTCACTCTCTCACTTAAGCATTGGAGCTTAAAAGTGATGTGAAAGTGTAAAATGCTCCTCCCACATTTAACCAAGCTAACTGGTCCATCGGGGTAAACATGTGATGAAGAGTTAATGTGATATGATTCAACTTCCCAGGTATAGTTAAGGAAGTTGAACTGACAAGACAAAACCAATCGAACCTTCCTTAGATGTTACAGGACATTCAGAAGCAAACCAACCCTTCTAGGTGATCTACCCCTGAGACAACTTGTTCTTTGACTGATATGGAGCCCCAATCACACTAATGGCAATCCCTGCATGTGATTGAAACCCTCTAGTCGCATGCAAAACAAGGCATCCATGTGATTGCAGTTGTTTTCAGGTAGTTCTGTACCAGCGACCCCAGATTCTGAGCCACTTTTTCAGGGCCAGGAGTGAGGCCACTACCCAGAAATTCATGAAAATTTCAAACTCCAATACAAACCTTTAACAAGGACATGACCGGAAAATTCCTAGCCATGACATACATTCTGTCAAAAACATCATGAACATGTAATCTACAAGTCATATAAACACATCTGAGCATAGGGTCTTCATAATTATCTAAGAATCGTCAATAAGTATTGATTTCATCTCATAATATTTGCATTACCATCTATTAGGTCATGCATTCATTGTTCATTCATTTACTAAACCAAACATGAGGAGAGCCATGAATAAGATCTGTCATAAAACCATGCTTATAACTAGCATAATAACAATGATAGAAAAACCATTAAGGTCACATAATAACAAGCACATTTACACATAATATAAAAGAGGAAAAGAGTTAATAATAACATATTCAAAATGCAATCAGGTCTGGGAATTCCATGTACCACCTGACCATATATTGGTCTGAGCCAAATCTTTCTTTTAGCCAATCACCCTTGTTCCATATTCCAAGCATGAATGTGGGACTCACAACAAAACCAATCCAAGTTTCCTCGAGCTTTACTATAATACACCAAGTGATTCCTAGGCCCAAACAGTAAACAAACAATACCATGCTTTATCGCAATCTCGCCATATATCGGTTAAGGGATCACTAGTCCCTAACAAGCATGGATGCCTCCGGATATCTCCACCTAAACTATGAGGAATTTTTTCGTCTCCACTCTCATAGCTTTACTGTGTATCCCATCATAATCGGTCAAGGGATTCCTAGGCCTCATGAGAGCATACACCTCTAGTCTTTCTCATGTATCCCTCCATTACTGGTCAAGGGATTCATGTGCCTAATGAGGATCCATCATCTAGGCTTTACCATGTATCCTTCCATTACTTTTCAAGGGATTCTTAGGCCTTTTGATTCTTCCTAAGACCACCCCACTCATTTTTTATACCATCTAGCAATCCAGCTCAACAAAATAAGAGAAACCATCGTCACACCATGGCTATCCAAAAATGGCAAGGTGAGGCTGAAATCCACTGTCACACCTGGAAATACCCATTCCAATAACATCAAGAGAACAAAATACACACATGCATTTACCATGCATGCCAAATCTAGCAAGGAAATCACACATCTAAATCGATACCTGCAAGTAATCTCATTGTAGCCGCTTGATTCTTCTCTTCCTTGCTTTATCTTTGCTCCCCTTTGCCTTCTTTGTCCTTCCTTTTCTTTCCTTGATCCAATGCTAGAGTTCTCCAAGAAAACTCTAAGTGTGCAAGAGTATGAGAGCAAGAATAGAGAGAGCCCCAAGCAAAAATGACAAAAAGCTAACATTGACAAAAGCTTAGTATTGACCCTCATAATTCTTTTTATCAATGAGGCCTCTAATTTCTTCATTTTTCCATTATTTTCCTTAATTTTCCTCCTTGCATGAAACTATTGACCTTTCTTCTCCTAATTTACTTTATTTTCATAAATAAAATTCCAATTAATGCATCTTGCCTTTTCAAACCCTTTGTCATTACCTTTTCCAATTTCCCTTAGTGATAATAAACCAAATGAACACTCGCACTATGATTTTTTCCCAACATTCAACTTGGAATACGTGTCGCATGACCATGGTAATATTTTTCCTTTATTAACTTTATTTACATGGATTTTTAACTTAGGGGTTTTACATACCCCTCCCCCTTAGGGGAACACTATCCTCGATGTTCCATGACACCTACAACCAGCAAAACCGCTGAAAAACCAAAACATGTTGCTTATGTAGCTTTATAACTTAGATCCTTTCAGTATTTACAATGAACATCCTGCTGAAAAGAAAACCAACATAACAACATGACAACCATATCTCTTATTGGATATTTATAACACAGATTGTAACGGTATTTACATACATATACATATACATATACGTGACCAAACACAACATCAAAACATATAGCAAATTTCTTTGACTCAACTAGTAAAAAAGGAATGATACATAGCCCACATTTGATCAGCCATCTCCCATGTAGCTTCATCAGATCCAAAGTACTTCCACTGCACTTTAACCTGCTCGATTGCTCGGTTCTAGGGAATGAGCATATTTCTCTGCAAAATAGACTAAGGTTTTGGTTGGAATTCTCCTTTTCATTCCACCTACAATACAAACAAATAAATAATATGATCAACATCCTTTACATGTATTTTAAGCAATTAAACATGCAAAACATCATGGAATTTCATTGTCGAAGGAAATGCATGTCGATACGATACTGACCAATCCTTTCGAGAATCGCGAAAGAGCTGCAATATAGGGGTTCCAAATTTTCACATGACCCAATCCTCAAGGAGCTCTTCTTTGCCTTGATGCGCAATTACACTTGTTCCCCAACCTTAAACTCCTTAAATAACATGTGTTGATCTGCATAAATTTTCTACTTGTCTTGTGTTGCCTTTAGATTCTTCTTGATAACCTTCATTTATTGTTCCATCTCTGCTAACATGTGTGTTCCAATCAATACCCTGTTAACTAGATCACTCCAACTGATGGGAGTGTTACAACTCCTCCAATAGAGTGCCTCAAACGGACTCACAGTCATTGAATCCCGATATCCATTGTTTTAAGGAAACTCAACCAAAGGTATATACTCTTCCGACTTCCGTTGTTGATGCATAACATAGATTCTCAACATTTCCTCTAAAATCATGTTGACCCTATTTTCCTTTCCATATGTCTACGGATGATAAGTTGTGTTGAAGGCCAACTCTATACTCAAACCTGCAAAAACCTCTTTCTAGAACCTAGAAGTGAATTGAGCATCCTTGTCTGACACAGTATTCTTTGGTACACCATGCAACCTCGCTACAGATCTAATGAATATTTGTGCCACATCACTAGGTGAATATGTAAACCTCGCCGAAAAGAAGTGTGCTACCTTTGTCAACCTGTCAACCACAACCATAATAGAATCATGATGTCTAGATGTTCTCAGAAAAACTGTAATGAAATCTACTGTAGTCCTGTGATTTAGCATATTGGTAGACCAAATGGATAGGGCAACATTAGACTAGTCTTTGGAGTCCTAGGACCTAGCCTTCCTGGACTCAGAGAGGGCTCCCTCTATTTATTTGCAAAGGATATGAACTTTTTTACTTTAGATGGTTGATTTTAGGCTAGTTATTAAGTGTGGGGTTTGTTTGATTGTTTTGGTTGGGTAAGATGATCTAGCAGAATAGATAGAATGAGGAAATCTCTTAGTCATTGGGCAATGGATTCTGTGAAATTCATGAAAAGTTCATCAATGGATCAGGGAGCATCAATGGGAAAATATAACTTGGTCAGTGGATCTTCAAGGTTTTTAGGGGTAATGAGATGGACATCAATAGTAAGAATAAAAAGTAGGACAAAGGGAAATTAAGAATCCTTTATCATATGTACTTTTTAACAAAGGGACTTAAATATCATAAGCATGAAGAGGCAATCAATAGACAGGGAAAATCATAAATTCTTTGATTCAACTAAAGTAGATAATTATTCAAGACAAACATTTCCAATGAAATATAGAAGGTGAGAAACTCATTTAACTTCTAGTGACTTCACCTTCAAGGACAGAAAACACTAAAGACACACACATAACTGTAATCAGAGAAGAGGGAATGCCTAGACATCTTTGATTATAGCTATGAAGCTATATAAAAAAATTATTTAAGAAAGTACAAAGGGTATGAATGAAACAAAACCTCTTTGGAAAACTTTAACTAATGGTACTTTAGAGAGAGACTTCAGAAACAATGTTTTAGTGACATCAAATAAGCAGGGCTAGCCATAAATCATTCTTGATACCAATTGTATTAAAATGTTCATGAAATAAAAAATCTTAGGGGGTCTAGAGAGCAATTAAGAATTCTCTAAAATGTCCTAGTAGAAGAAAACATTAAGGCAGTGAAAAAAAAAAAGAACTAAGGTGCCTTTAGAAACATTTCTTAGTCTAAAAATTTTGCTCTACTGCAACATAGAAATATGGAAACATAATGAAACAGCAAATAACAATAACAAATTAGAAGAAATTCACCAAAAAATAGGCTCAGGGATCTTGCAATCTAGCCTCCTCCATCAACAAACAAATCAGGGCATCTAGAAGTTCCAAGACATCAATTTCTTTTCAACTTCCAAGAGACTATGTATTACTTCAAAGAGTCATCAAATGCCAACAAGATAATGAGTTCAGATGTAGTATTTATCTACAAATGAGGAGGTGAAGCTAAGCTATTGTTAGAGTGTCATTTATTACAGAGTTAATGAATTCCTAACCTTGAAGACCATTCAAGTCCCAAGGCAATAATATTTGCAGATATTTCTCTGAATAATAACTTTTATCTTAACTCCTAAGGGAATATAGGTGAAATTTTTTACTTTAAGGCCTATTCATAACTTTTACAATAATTTTTTGGCAGATATAAATATCTCTGACTAGGCTCAATAACTGCCTAATGCTTTATTGAAGGAAACAAAGCACTAGGTGGCAACAATATCTTTTGAGAAGAGTAAATGCCATAGGTTGAGTCATTCGAATTTTCTTTGGGTTAATATTCCCTTTGTTTTATCTTTAAACTCTATGTTTTAGGCCTTAAACTCTATCTTTAAGCTCTGACTATTTTTTTTTATCATATTTTTCTTTAATCTGTTTGATCTTTTTCCTTTATCCTTTAATCTCTTTTCAATTGTCTGCCTGCTTTCTTTAATCTTCTACTTTGACTGGCTAATCCTTTTATTTTGGCTTTTAATTAGGTTTAGCCCTTTAATCCTTCTGACTCCTTCTCTTCACCTTTCCTTTGACTTTATTTTGTCTTCTTTGTGTAGGGGAAGCTTTCTTCTGTGGCTAGAGGGTTCATTTGATCCATCGATGATCATGTTTCATCAGTTGAAATATTGGCACAAACCCTCTGGTCGTTATTTATCCATTTTGAGCTCCTGGATCGTCATCTAGGCCCTCTTTGTGACCATTTTAGGCCCTTTGAAATCTTTTCATATATGCCTGCCATTAAAACCTGCATAAAAACATCATTTGTTAGTTAAAAATCCTGCGGGGAGGGTTTCACAGTGCTTTTTGGGGTTTTGGAATGTCATAGGGCTTTTTAGAGGAGAAGATGATGCAGGAGGTAAGGTTTCAAAGGTGGAACTAGGAGAATTTTGAACATGAGTGAGAAAAGTTTGAAAAATGGCGCAGAAGGTAGGCGATTTTTGAAAACCAGGAGAGGTTTATTGCGCGAGGAATGGGCGGTAAGTGGTTTTTTATGGGAGGCGCGCAATATGCCTTAGGAGGAGACACGTGGCAGGGAAAAACCACCTATATCGCACGGGTTATGAAACATTAACCCCATCACAACTTTATTTGTGATATACGATGCTAGTCGTTGGATCTCGGGATGGGAGAATCAATGGTTGACACGCATCCAGGAGGTGGTGAACAGTTGATCAGGCTAGAAGTAGTGGAGGACAGGTGGCGTTGTGCGGTTGGATGGCAGGTTTAAATTAGGATGGGGCTTGAGGCCTTAATAATTTAACCAAAAGCGGTAAACGTGTTAAGTTATAAGGTTTGGTAGGGTGTTGGGCATAGTGGGAGGTGGGCCCGTATTTTAATAATTCCAAAGGTTGAGAGTGCAAGCTTCTGTGATCCATAACATTTTAATTATAAATCTTCCGGGAAATCACATAAGAAATTTAGGAACCGATGCATTTTGAACTACCAACTATAGTTCATCATCAGGATAATGAAAATTAGTTGGTATGACATACACATTTATACCAGGAGGAGAGAAGCAACGGTCAAAACCCAAGGGTAGGGAATGACACATGCATCTCTACAATGCTTTAAAAACGAAAGATCAGCCAATCTCTTAGAAACCTTGAGTCACGTACGTTCGAATAATCGAACCTTATCATCAATAACCCTTCCGTGTAGGGATAAAAGTTGAGAGTGCAAGCTTTTGCGATCCATAACATTTTAATTATAAATCTTTCGGAAAATCACATAAGAAATTTAGGAACCAACGCATTTCGAACTACCAACTATAGTTCATCATCAGGATAATGAAAATTGGCTGATCTGACATACACATTTATACCAGGAGGAGAGAAGCAACGGTCAAAACCCAACAATAGGGAATGACACATGCATCTCTGCAATGCTTTAAAAATGAAAGATCAGCCAATCTCTTAGAAACCTTGAGTCGCGTACGTTCGAATAATTGAACATTATCATCAATAACCCTTCCATGTAGGGATAAAAGTTGAGAGTGTAAGCTTCTATGATCCATAACATTTTAATTATAAATATTCCGGGAAATCATATAAGAAGTTTAGGAACTGCCGTGTTTCGAACTACCAACTGTAGTTCATCATCAGGATAATGAAAATTGGATGATCTGACATACACATTTATACCAGGAGGAGAGAAGCAACGGTCAAAAACCAACAGTAGGGAATGACACATGCATCTCTACAATGCTTTAAAAATGAAAGATCAACCAATCTCTTAGAAACCTTGATTCACGTACGTTCGAATAATCAAACCTTATCATCAATAACCCTTCCGTGTAGGGATAAAAGTTGAGAGTGCAAGCTTCTGTGATCCATAACATTTTAATTATAAATCTTCCGGGAAATCACATAAGAAATTTAGGAACCGACGCATTTCGAACTACCAACTGTAGTTCATCATCAGGATAATGAAAACTATCCTGATGATGAACTACAGTTGGTAGTTCGAAATGCGTCGGTTACTAAATTTCTTATGTGATTTCCCGAAAGATTTAGAATTAAAATGTTATGGATAATAGAAGCTTGCACTCTCAACTTTTATCCCTACACGGAAGGGTTATTGATGATAAGGTCCGATTATTCGAACGTACGCGACTCAAGGTTTCTAAGAGATTGGCTGATCTTTCATTTTTAAAGCGTTGCAGAGATGCATGTGTCATTCCCTACCATTGGGTTTTGACCGTTGCTTCTCTCCTCCTGGTATAAATGTGTATGTCAGATCAACCAATTTTCATTATCCTAATGATGAACTACAGTTGGTAGTTCGAAATGCGTCGGTTCCTAAATTTCTTATGTGATTTCCTGGAACATTTATAATTAAAATTCCAAAGGTTTTTAGGGGCACCTATTATAAGGTATACGGGTTTATGAAATAAAAAAGAGCGGAGGCTTTATTTGCATAGGGGAAGGGCTTAGGGATAGAGGGTGTCGAGGTTTTATGAGTGTGAGGGGGGCTGGGGTTTAGAAGAAAAGGGGCTTAAGGCCTATTTGTAGATAAGGGCAGGTTTTTAATATAAAACAGAGTTTATATAAAAATAATAAAAAACCTGGAAGGCTTAAGTTTTGGTTTTAAACAATGTAAAAGTAGACTTTTACATTGTTTAATGCATGTAAAGGGAAATGATAAATAGGGGGTGCTTCATGAGAGTTTTTAGGAAAAGGAAAAATGGGTTTTTTAGAGGGAAGAAGGGAGGGAATGAGAGTGTGGGTAAGGTAGTGAAAATGAGGTTAATAGGCCCAGAAAATGAAGTCTTTTTGGAACAGTGATGTGAAACTTAGAGGGCAGAGAGGGAAAATTTTAGTGAAATAGTTTGACATTAGGATAATGAAGGCAGTGAGATTTCTAAAACTCACAATATTTCTCAAATTTTGTTTTTAGAAATCTAGGACCATTACTTAGTCATCTTTTGATATCAGAAAAAATTATTGCTGACTAACAGTGGCTCCACTTGGGGAGGGCGACTCCTTTTTAGAGGTGTCCAGAACTTTCATTTTATCAAATCTCTGAGTTTTTGAAGATGAGTGCCTCTTCCATTGGGCAGATTTTTCGCTTCTTTTCACTTACCGATATTTCTTTTGAAGTGATGATCTTAATAATCTGCAACATAGGATTCTTTCAATAGCATTTCTACCTACCCAACCTACTTGTCCTAACATTTTTTCTTCTTTGAGTGCATTTGAACTAGCAAACTCTTGACATTTCTATTTTGAAAACAGAAATAAACTATCTATTTCTATCCTTATTGCTTCCAAGAGTTCAGATTAAGCTAGTGAACTCTTTTTATTCTCTACCTAGACTATTTGATTTCCAAGATTAAGCTGCTTGGTAGTGTTGATTCTCTAAACTATTAACATGAAATTGAAAGCATGGTTCAAATCAGGATTAGGTTGTCTGACTTACCATGGTTTGTGGCATTGGAACAAGCTGCACAAAAACATTATTTTTCATAAAAGTAAATAGGAAGATAAGGGTTGTAATATATCCTTTGTTATGCATCCTTATCTTCCTCTTTGGTTCTATTTTGAGCATGTAGAACCAGTATCTTTTATTCCCTAATATTTCCTTCCTTTTCTCCCGGGGAAAAATTCGTAACTTTTCATTAATATAGAAAAATTACATGTTACATTTTACTGGTAATATCCATTTAGAGAGCATGGAAAGTTGTATCCTCTCCAAGGAGGCATGTAGTTTCATGTATCGGTGCAAATATGTTGCATGTATCAAGTGCAAAAATAAAACTATTCCAAGCTATGTGCAATAAAGAAAAATACAAATTAGCTGCCAGTAATATATAATAGCATAAGTATCCACTTCCAAAAAATTCTCCCAATAAATATGTTTGTCAAAATGCATTCAAGGAGTGACTGCTCCCAAATTTTGGAAGTCATCAATGAACGGTCTGTGAAAATATCTATAAACCTATGCACCATCATGTTCAGTGATGAACCAGCTACCCCAATCTAGGTCTGCGACTTCTTTGGAAAGTTTATCTGCCACTTGGTTCCTTTGCCTGTAAATATGAGTGACAGATATAGTATCAAAATAAGTTTTCAAATGTAGGAATTCCCGCAATAATGATGTAAGTGTGTGAGTGTGGCACTGTGCAAGAGAATTGAACCAGTTTATAACAACAAGTGAGTCTCCAAAGATTTGAATATTGTTGCATTCTTTTTCCTGGGCAAAAAAAAATCGAAGTTGGAGGCAGAGGAGTTCGGAGAAATTATTGGTACCAGGGCCCAGTCCCATTTTGAGGTAAAAATAATGAGAGGTAGTTATGTAAAGAACCCCCCCCCCCACACCCATGCTGATTAGAAGCCCCGTCGAAATAATCCCACGATTGGGTTTGGTCGATGCGTTCAAGAGTGATGATATTTAAACGATTAGGTTGAGCCGCATCTATTATGAGGTTGTAGGTGGAAATGATGACAGCACAAATGTGCACCGAGTTCACTGGCATTCCATCAAAGATATGTTGATTACACCCAATCCATATGCCCCAAGCAATAAGTAAAGGTAGATTTCATAGTTTGAGGCATGTTATAGCATGCCACGATGCGGACCACGCCTTAGATATTGTAGCGCCATGCCAAAAGTGTGTACACCCCACCGCTTGAGTGACCAAATTCCAGAGTAAGCCAATAGAGGGGCATTCAAGGAACATGTGTTGACCATCCTCCTCATGGGTGAAACATAAGCAGCATCTGGACAGGCCATAAATGGCACGCCTACGCAAATTATCCATAGTCAGTATGCAATTGTGAAAAATGCACCACAACATAATTCTGGTTTTATGGGGTGCCTGCAGCTTCTACATAGTATGTCACCACCAAAGTTTTTCCTGAGGTTCTTTGAGATGGAAAAGAGTGATATATCCAATTTTAGTGGAGTATTGTCCTTTGGGCGAGAGTGCCCAAATCAGTTGATCATCTTGATCCGAGAGGCGGATATGTGATTCTTGAAGAGCACTGGTGTACCGAAACTAGTCAAGGTGGCCCTCCCTAGGGATCCCAAGCACTTGTGCAGATAGCCAACCCTATGCATGCCAATTAGTCCGCTCCGGATCAGCAACCTGAGCAAGATAGTGATAACCCACGTTGGTCAGGTGATTAATGATGTAATTCGGAAATTTGAAATTTCTCCCGCTGCCTGACCACGAGTCAGAACCCACTCTGACAGAAATGACCAAACCAATTTTCCATGACAACCCTTGCTGTATAAGGTGCGAATATTTGGTGATAGCCCTCCAGATGATCGAGGATCCAGAACAGAATGGAATATTTCCTCGAATCCAATCGAGGGTGTTCCTAGGAGTGATATATTTGGCAACTGTAACCTCCTTCCACAAGCTGTGTCCAGTAACAAGATGCCAACCCAATTTAGCAGCTAGAAATGATGCAAAAATGTGGAGATCCTTTATGCCCCATCCACCCTATTGTTTAGGCCGGCTAATCCGATCCCATGCCACCCAAGAAAATATGAGATCATGAGTCAATTTTCTCTAGAGGAATTGTCTGCAAATCAGCTGTATTAGGTTGGTGACTCCTTTGAGAAGCCAAGAAAGAGACTTCCAATAGACAGGGATTTATTCTAGTACATATTTAATTAATACCAATCTTCTTGCCCGCGAAAGCCACCGATGGTGCCAGATATTAATCCGGCGCTCCAATTTTGCAATCAGCCAATTCCAATCCTTTATCTGGTAGTCATTTGGCTTGAGATGGAAATCAATATATTTCAAACCATCCCCAATATCATTGCGCACAAATGGTAACTTAGAAATAGCCAACCTCTGTTCTTGTGCAGAACATCTAGTCATAATAATGGTGGATTTTCCATGGTAGGGGGCCATGCCCGTAGCTCTGTAGAACATTTGAAGTATAAGTTCAAATTGAATTCAGTCCTGACAAGAGCCATCTAGAAAAATAAGCAAAACATCCACAAATAATAAGTGATTCAACTGCAGGATGTCATTTAGATTAATACCATGCAGTTGACCATCAGCCTTTTCCTTTTTAGTCAGAGTCGAGAGACCTTCCATAACAAGGACAAAAAGAAAAGGTGAGAGGGGACATCTCTGCCTAAGACCCCTACTGGCATGAAAGAAATCAGATGCAGTCCCATTAAGGATAATTTTGAATGAAGAATTACTGATACAACCCATAATCCAGTTAATAAATGGAGGGGGAAAACCGTTTTGAATGAGAATAAGATGGAGGTAGTTCCAATTGACATGATCAAAAGCTTTAGCAAGATCAATTTTGAGGATGGTTCTCTTGAGGTTCTTTGTTTTAATGGAATGCAGGACCTCCTGGGTGGTACCAATAGCTTCATGGATCTGCCTATGATGAAGAAAGGCAAATTTCTCTTTAGTGATATGATCAGGGAGGATGGGTTTAATATGATTTGCAATGATTTTGGATATAATCTTGTAAATGTAGTTACAGAGAGATATAGGCCTGTAGTAATGGAATGATTCAGGATGGTCATGTTTAGGGATAAGGGATATAAAAGTAGAATTAAAACCATCATATATCCTGCCAGATGTTCGTCTTTCTTCAATGACGAGGAGGAGATCTCATCCCGGGAGATCGAAAAAATGAAGGTAAAATTGAATAGGCCATCCGTTTGGTCCAAGACTTTTAACTTTTTAAAACCATTTTAGTACCCCCTCAATCTCACCCATGGTGATCGGTGCATTGAGCTCTTCTGCCAGCTCATTATCTACATACCTGTTGAAAGTACTAGTAATATGCATGATATCCAGTAGGTTGATGTTGAGTGGTGCTATGTATTGATTTGAGAAATGTCGAATGCCCAGATCTTGAAGTTGTGCATGATTTTTGGCCAAAAATCTGATATGATCAAATAGTTCCCAAATGGTATTAATATTGCGCCTTCCTTTAGCATGCTACTGGAAGAACTTAGTATTCTCATCCCCAGCTTTCAACCAAATAGCTCAGCTTCTTAATCGCCACTCCTCTTCCTTGTGACGAAGGATGTTTGACCTAGTGGTTTCAAGAGCAATCAGATGTTCTTTGGTGGTCATCGAGCGAAAACCCAAATAATCCAAATCATTAAGCTAAGAGATTTCAGATTCAACCCTACGCAACTCTTCCTCCTAAAGATTTTTTTTTCCCTAACCCATTTGATAGTGATTGCCTTGATACGTTTTAGATTCTCATTGAAAACCCTTGCAGGTTCCCTGTCAGGGTATTGATAGCAATGTTTCCACTCTTGAGCTACCAAATGATGAAAATCAAGATCCTGAAGCCATCTAGAATTGAATTTTAAGGGTGGGTGCGATTTATGATCGCCAGCCAGGAATTCCATATATACCGGAGTGTGATCAGATATACCACCCCTGCCAACCCACTGTCTAGTTTTAACCAGTTGATAATGGAATTTTTGTTTGATAAGGAATCGGTCAAGACAGCGCGCCAAAGTTGCCTCCCCGGTACGTCTATTTCTCCAGGTGGTTAGCTTCTATGGCATGTCAATATCAATCAGCTCGACCCTTTCCAGGATAACAATGAAAGAGTCAGATAGCGGATCTGGAATGGCTTGAGGTCCCCAGGATTCTGAGATCCCCAAAGAAAAATTTAAATCACCACCAAGGATGAGATGTGGGTATTGAAGAAGCATGCAACTAAGCAAAGATGACCAGAAATTTTCCCTCCTAACGCAAGGACCATAAACACCAATCAGGGTGAACGAATGCGTTAATTCACCATTGGAGACCTTCATTTGAATGACTCCATCCCTTCCCCAAAAAAATTTCATTTGAGTAGTCCTATTATTGATACCTAGCGCACATCCGCCAGATCGGCCCTAGGCGTCCAACGTAACAAATGTCCAGAACGGAAGGAGAGTATTTAGGAGCTTGATAATGGTGATACCATCCCCCAAAGTTTCCTAGAGGAAAATAGCATCAATGGGCAATGTGGACAGTAGATCCTTTAGAGCCATTCTTTTTACGAGGTTGGCAAGCCCTCTGTAGTTAAAAGAGAGACAAATCATGAGGGAACCCCTTGATTGGGTTTCTGTGCTCTAAGAACCCAAAATAGGGATGATTGAGTACCAGCATCCACCTCAATGTTAGTTCTTATATCACCTTTGAGATAGCAGAGGGTCTACCACGAGATTTGGTTGGAAAAATACCTTGTCCCGATCCAATGCCAAGCTCAAATAAAGGGGTTAGGTGAGTGGAGGATCGAAGGAAATAATGGTGCTCGACAGATGAGGAATCAGCAGTCGAAATGGAAGAAAGACCAGTAGACATGACAGAGGTGTGGGGAATGGTGGGCGGGATGGAGGGTGGATCAGATGCAACATCGCAACTAATGGAGTGTAAAGAACAAAGTGCATGATGTGAAGTAAAATATGATGCAGGTGTAAAAAAATTATGACAGATAGAGGGGGATAGAGTGGTACCCAGAACCGTAGTCGAGAGATGCTGATTGGATTGGACCAGTGAGGAATGGGTCTGGGCTTGAGTAATAAGCCAGGAACATAACATGCACTCGGGCCGATGTTCAGCATCACACGGTAGCTCCTCTGTTGACGACATGATAGTAACTGGATCTGTTTGGGTGGCTGCATGAGCAATTGTCTTATGTTGAGGGTTCCCCGCACCCAAAAGCGGCATTCTTTATACAGATGCCCCACTGAGTGACCCGTCGGCACCTGAATGTTATCCCCTCATAATCCAGTAGCTGCTGCCAGACCATCGCTTCGAAGAACATATTGTAATTGTCGTGCAGCCCATCGCGGGTGTCCAGAAATACCAAAATGCGAGCTACATCACAATTACCAGTTACTAAATAGGAGCAGTCATGATCAAGGTAATGACCGAAATCCTTCCCAATGCTACAAAGAGCTATTTCATTCCAGAATTGAACATGAACCCCAAGTTATCTCATCTAGATAGGTCCTGTGCCCGCATTTTCCTTGTTTGTGTCAAATAATGGGAACCATTGCTTCAGGAGAACTGGGTGCATCTCGATATTTCAGTACTTGTTAAGTACCCAGTCCACCTGTGTCAGCTGAGATAAAGTAAGAGTGAACCATCCCCTGGTCAGGAGAGTGACCCTCGAAAGCTTCTCCAAAGCGCACCCCAAATCTCCTCTGTCCAAATCTTAAGTCACGCTGTGGAATATTTGCGGCCGCGGACTTTTCCCACAAGCATGGTGGTTGTCGTTTGCTCTAAATTGGACATGCCTCTATCTCTCCCAAAGTTCGTATTTCTGTTGTGCCTGTTATTTTTCGGTCGTGATTTTTTCCCTAACCCCTTATGCAAGTGCAGGTTGCCAGTTACCGCGCCAGGTTCTCTGGGCCCCTCTGAATCAGATGACGGTGGTTGAGTATCAGCTGACTATGCTTCAATAGGGATATTGATGAAGCACCCCAATGCCGCCATCGACTTAGCTGCAGCAGATGAAGTAATGGGCATCTCCCCCCCAATGCAAATATTTTCGAGGGTAAGAGCTGCTGCACCTATGTATTCAGAATTCTCGGTCATCAATGGGGTTGTTTCAACGATGTTAGCCTCTGGCCGGATAGGTGCATCCAAAGACTGATACTCCCAAAGGCTGATAACAGATGGCGATGGGATAGAAAAGTTCTAGGTATCCAAACAACCCCCATTTAGAGATGAGCAACTCACATGAGTGACTGGAAGAGTGAGTTCTTGAGCAAGAATAACCGGTGCAGGAATCAGGTCCACCATGTCCTCCCCCTCAGCCCTAGGTGACTGCTCCCAGATATCCATTCCCGCCAGAGGGTCTTTCGAGTAGTCAACCTCTTCTTCGTAGGAGCTCATGTCCGGCTGATGGTGCGATATAGTAACCGACACAGTCGCAGGTGTGTGGAAAAGTGCCACAGGGTCCGTCCGTAGATTTCGCTTAGTTACCCACTATAGGGACCCGCAATACCACCACAAGTGTCGTCCACAACACAGAGCGCAAGTAAATACCGCTAGTAGTGGAGATAACTGCAGATGTATCACATTAAACACACTACGCAACTGTAAAGGCTGAACCCAGCAAAACAATTGGGACAGTAAGTCGGTCAGAGCACTGTCATGATAGTGCGCAATGTCGCAGATAGGTCAAAAAATCTGTGACTGCCAAAAATCACGTGGGGAGGCAGACCAACCAGTGACCCATACAAAATAAATTATGACCCCCGAGAAAAAGTGCAAATAAATTATAGTAACCCTAATACCAAGAGCCGAAATCACAAACCGACAGTGTATGTTGATTCCACCCATAAGAAACTAAGCTCCAGTTGCCAAGGCCTTCGATACACCTGAGAACTAGTGATGAAACCCCAGGCTGCCATAGCTAGGGTTTCAAAGTCCTGATAAGTGGCTCGCAGATAATTCCTTGTATTTATGCCACTTTGCATAATCTATCCTTCCTGATAAGCCAAGCCTGAATAATTTTGACAATTATTGTTTTCACTAACTTATCAACATAAATTTAAAGCATGTTCAGCCATGATTAGGCTAGATGATTGAACAAGATCTTCTTTTTGAATCATCAGTGGCATTTAGGATTGCACACTTTCAGTAGTACTATTTTTTGGGTATGGGGTTATACCTATTTTCAAATCTTCCCTCTTTTCCTTTTTCTATTTTCTGAATTTTTTGTTTATTATGATCCCTTATCATGCAATGTTATATATAATGAATGAAAACTTTGAAGCTAGGATTCTTGACAAAAATAGTGTTTGAGCATCCTGCCATTGACAGGACCTCCAAATAACCCTTCTCCATTCAACCCTTGTAAAAATAAAGTATTATGACCTCTAATTGAATGAATGATGTAAGTTCATTTCCACGGATTCTCAAATTTTCCATGTTTCCCTTTGTCTTCCCTCCTATAATCTCATTTTAGAACTGTGTCTTCAACTTGAAAATTATTGCCTTTAGTCCTTCTGTCAAAGATATTTTTTGATGATTTCCTGTACAGCTTGTGTTCTTTTGTAAACCTCCTCTCTTGATTGCTGTAAATGAATGGTCTGCTTCAGCCTTCTCTGCATGTCATTTTCTTCTGATTGCACCTCTTGGAGGAGTTTCATGACTGGAACTCTCAAGGATGTTGGGAAGACTGCATCCATGCCATACACCAACTGATAGGGGGGACATACTGTTTGATTTCTTGGTGGTTAGTCTATCAGCCCATAATGCATGAAATAGCTTACTATGCCATGATTTTTTATTTTTTTCCAACAATCTTTTGATAATTTTGATCAAACTTTTGTTGGAGGACTCAGCTAGCCCATTACCCTGAGGGTAGTAAGTTGTGGAATGTCCAAATGTGATATGATATTTATAGAATAAATCAACCATTATTTTTTATTTAAAGGAAGAAACATTGTCTATAATGATCTTTCTAGGACAACCAAATCAGGATAATATGTTGTTCTCAAGTAACTTAACAATGACTGAGCCAGTAGCATTCCTAGAAGGGATATCCTCTATCCACTTGGTAAAATAATCAGTGGCAGTAAGGATACACTTATGTTGGGCAGATGAGTTTGGGTGAATTTATCCATTAAAGTCTAAGCCCCATTGTTGAAAGGGAGCCTCAATACTGATGGGATGCAAAGGTAAGGGTGGGAGTTTTCTCTTGCCATCAAAAATTTGGCACTTATGGCAAGTCATGACTAGTTTTTAGGTATCAGGGAAAAGGGTGGGCCAATAATAGCCAACTCTAAGAATATTGTTTTCTATTGTTTTCTAGTAAAGTTGGCCTACACACTCTCCCTCATGCAGCTCATGCATGATTTTTCCTGTATTATTCTCAAGAAAACATTTAAGAAATATGCCAACAACATTCTTCCAATACAGAACTCCATCTAAAATGCAGAATTGTAAAGCTTTTTGTTTCAAAAATATAGCTTTTGTCTTTGATAAAGAAGGAGGGGTATACATATAAAGAAGTACATATATGATATCAGCATACCAATATGAATTCAAAAATATTTCTTCAATGTATGGAGCAGTGAATTATTCTTGTTCTTCTAAAACATCAACCATATTTATATCTAATGCTTGGAAATTTGGTTCAGCCATGAGTTTTGCTAAGCCTTGTCCTTTAATCAACTTGGTAGGTCTTATTTCTAAATCATATTCTAAGATAATAGTAATCCATTTTCCCCTTTTACCATCAGGGTCTTGATTTAGAATTTCTTTGACAACTATATGTGGGACAAAAGAAATGATATGAGAGTGTATAATGTAGACTCAGAAATATTTCAATGCTTTTATCAAGGCTAAGGCTTGTTTTTCCATGATGTTATATTTGAGTGGAGCATCTCTTAATGCTTTACTGAAAAAGGATATTGGTTGTTCTTGCCCCATATTATTCTTTTGCAACAACACTGCAGCAATGGTGTGCTCAAATGAAAATGAAAAAATGTAGAAATCTTTGGTGAAATTAGGGCTTATAAGAACTGGTGTTTGAGTGAGAGAATGTTTCACTAGTTCAAATGATTGTTTGGCTTTGAAGGTCCATTTAACTCATGTCTCCTTTTTTAGCATGTTTGTGATATTCCTTAAAATTTTAGCAAGGTTGGGGATGAACCTTCTCAAAAAGTTGATCTTCTCAATGAAAGATTGCAACTCCTTGAGGTTTCTAGGATGGTTGATTTTCAATATGCTTTCAATCCTTTTGGGATCTACTTTGATTCCTTCTTCAAAGATTATGTGGCCTAGGATTTTTCCTTCCTGGAGACCAAAGAGTGTTTTGTTGGGATTCAAAGATAAGCCATATTTCCTACATTTCTCAAAAACTTTTCTCAAATGGACTAAGTGATCTTTATCAGTTTTGGAGTAAATAGTGATGTCATCAAGGTAAATGATTATGAAATAGCCTGTGTATTCTGAAAAATCTATGTCCATGGCCCTTTGGAATGTGGCCCCTGAATTCATCAATCCAAATGGCATTTTAACATACATGAATGTACCCCAAGGTGTGGCAAAGGCATTTTTGTGTTGATCACTTAGGAGTACTAGCACTTGGTTGTAGCCTGAAAAACCATCCAAGAGTGTAATTCTCTTAGATCCAACCACCTTTTGGAGTATGTGATCCATCTTAGGCAAGGGATAATTATCTTTGAGGGAGGCTTTGTTCAGATTTCTAAAGTCAATACAAAGCCTAATCTCCCCAGTCTTCTTCCTAACAGATACAAGGTTGGAAACCCACTCTGAGTATCTAATGGGAATTATGATCCCAGCATCATACATATTTTTTATCTCTTTCTCAACTAAAGGTAATAAAACAGGGTTTATCCTTCTTAGCTTTTGTTGGAAATTTTTCTGATTTTCTTTAAGAGGAATTTTGTGTTTAATAATGTTGGTATCATATGATTTCAGATCTTTGTGCCCCCATGCAAAAACATATCCAAACTCTTTGAAAAGTTAAATATATTCATGTTTTATATGAGTAGGAAGAGTGCTAGATAACTTTATCATTTTGGGTTCATTCATGCTGCCTATGTTATATTCTTCTACATTAGTTTCTGTAGGCTCCATCTTTGGTTTTTTAGCTAGACCATTGAAGTCAAAAAGCTCCTCTAATGGTGTAAGGCCCCTTGGTATTGAATCATATTTTCATTGTATAACCTCAAGGTCCTTTTGGTCTTGATTTTCAAGTAATTATTCCTCAAAAAGATGTTTGAATTGGTTTATATAAGCGGTAGAGGACAGCTCTATTATGTGGGCTTTTTTTTCATCAAAACAATCTTCTTCGTGGCTTGAGCTAAGTGTTGGTACAGCAGAATCATTCTTAGATTGCAGAAAATCATCAATGTGTTTATCACCCTCAAACACTTTCCAATAGTTTTCATTGTCAGGTACTGCAGGCCAATTTTTTACTTTGACAGTGAATATTTCATTTACATGGGGAATTTGGCAATTTCTAGTAGCAAAGGCAAGTTCATTTGCAAGGTTATGATGAAAGTGAGTTCATATTTCTCAAAGGTTTTCAGGAGATCTAGGGCAGCATTCCTATATTCTCTTAATCTTGGGTTTTTGGCTGAATACTCCCCTTTTATTTGCCTAATGATCAGCTTTGAATCTCCTTGGACTGATATTTTCTTGGCTCCTATGTTCTTAAGCAAATGTAAACCAAGGAGGAGAGCTTCATATTCTGCAATGTTATTAGTGCATTGGAAATCAAGTTTGTAGGAATGTCCTTTGTTTGTATTATGTATCCATACACCAACTCCAAAACCATTTCTACCATAAGATTCATCAAAGCTCATGTTCCATAGTGTTTTTATTTCAAACTCACTATAATTCTTCTATTTAAAGCTGCTAAAGTTTGAGCTGTTATGTTTTTCATTTGAGGACAGGTTTCGTTGTTCTAGTGGGCTCAAATATTTTTCATTTTCATTTTCTTGTTTGATGATTTCATCTTCATTGAACAAGATAAATGAATCAAGATCTGAATGAATGGAATAAAAATGATTGTTGTTTGGCCTATCTCAACTGCATACCATATATTTCATATGATATTACTAGTATAATCTTCTGGTTTGGTGAAAGACCGAGATGGTAGCATAATACATTTCCATTTGAAGGCTCCCCTGAAGTTTGGCTCCCCATGATCTAGATAAAAGCATGCCATACTTTAGGGGAATGTCAGAAACTACTATGTCCATAACTAGATCCTTAGCGGGAATTTGTGCCAGATTGACACATAAATTCTTAATTAGACCCAAACACTTGACTCTGCTTGAGTCAAAAGAATAAAGGTCTTTGTAAGGTTTAGTAATTTCTAGGCCTAATCTCTCCATCACCACCTTTGGCATGAGGTTGTGAGAGGTGCCAGAGTCTATCATGGCATTGTGTAATATCTTATCATGTATATTAAGACTGGCATAGAATGGAGGGATAGCCCCTTCTTGGTATTTTCCTTCTACTTCAGGACCAAACAACAATTCTGGTTTATCGTCTGTCAAGTTTAAAGTATTAGTATAATTTCCTATATTCAAATCTTTCAAAACTTTATTTTTATATACATCCTGGGTTACTGGTTCAGCTAAGGGTATGCTATTTTTCATCTTGGAAATTTCTCCCTCGAGGCTGAAAGGTGGTAGTGTTTTTGACATATTTATATTTGCTTTGTCACACATAGTCTTTTTAGCAATTATGATTTGCTGAGTTTTATTAGGACTGTTATCCTGGATAGATTTTTCAGGGCCATTAGCAGAAGTAATAGGGCAGCTTGGGTCAACACTTTGTTGGTTGATTTTGTCTTTATTCAAAACATCTTTCCTAGTCATAGTGTTGGTACTGTTTGCTGTCTTTTTAGGAGGATTTTCTGAGGTTTTCCTAATAGCAATGTCTATGTTAGTATTTTTGGAGGGCTCTTGGTTCTTTTTGCTCCTAAGCTCATATTGTCTATGGACCTCCATTATGCCATTTTCAAATCCCAATTGGTAATCTTCAAAATCCTCATGGTTATACTTATTTTGTTCTGAGGAAAAGAATCCTTGTTCTTCTTCAGTGAGAAAAACATCACCCTCACTGTCAGATCCTATCAGATTTACATGATTCTCTTCCAAATTTTCGGTCTCCATTTCTTCTTCATCCACATAGTTGTCTTGGAAAGGACGCCTAATTTATTGGTCATTATCTCTTTGTCTATTTTGAATAGGATCTCTTCTGAAATTTGGATTTATGTTTCTATTTTGGGGATTTACTTTGTTCTCCCTAGGAGGTACTCTATCAGTTAAGTTTATCCTTTCCACCATTCTTTCCATTACCCTCACTAAGTTATCAATTTTGGCATCAGATGATGAGGTTGAAGCCATTGTTTCATCTTTGTATGTAACTCTTTTTTCTGATTTCAACCTAGCTCTTTTCTCAATCAGATTTGCTTCTACACTTACAACTCCCTCTACATATCTTCCAAAATCAAGGGGTCTCTTTCTCTTAGCTGATAGGCCATGTCTGGGTCAAAGCCTTTTGGAAATTTTGCTAAGGCTAAGCCTAGTGGAAGTTTCATGTTTGGTGGAAGTGCATTGTAAACACTATTAAATCTAGTGCAGTAATCTTGGACACTTTCCCCAACATTTATTTTAAGGTTGCTATATTCTGAAAGGATTTGGAGAGGGTTGTTTTTAATTTCCCATTTATTTATGAATGTTTGGTATATAGAAGGGAGATCATTAATGCTGTTAGGATTCAAGCTTTTAAACCATTTTTTGGCTTCTCCTCCTAAGCTTTGGGAAAATATATTCATCTTAATGGTCTCTTCTTCTATTTCCATATAGTCAAAGTCATCGTTCATTTTATCTACATGTTGTTGGGTAGTAGTAGATTCAGTTCCAGTGAAGTGGAGAATTCTAGATTCATAATCATTTGGTAAAGGAACCCGAGGATTTGGTAACACTAAGGGAGCATACCATGCTGCCATGATGGGAGTAAATGGAAGATTTACAAGAGGTGGGTTTGTGAGAGGGAATGTGGGATGGAAGGGGTTTTTTTAAACATTGGATGTGTGGATGGGTGTGGTGGAAGTACTTGGACCAACAAAATTATTTTGAGAAGATTTGGTATGGAAGGAGCTAAAGTGATGGAGAAGCTGAAAATCAAGAGGAGTAGAAGGAGAGGTTTCTCTACTAGAACTTTGTTGAAAACTTATGGGCTCAAAGTCAGTCTGGTCAATATGAGTATGTAACTTGGTTCTGAATAGGTTCTTTGAATGGTGCAAGTCAAACTGAGGATCTTTTAAGAATGTAAGGTGTTCAAGGACAGATCTTGTTCTTGGAATTGTCCTAATAGTAGTTAAATTTCCAGATCTAGAAGTTTTCCACAAAATATTTTCTGGATCATCAACTATAGTAGGAGGGTTAGAGTCTGGATGAGATCTGGTATTGATCCTTTATGAAGCCAGATTTCAAATTCAAAATTTAGAGAGGCTAAAAGTTTAGGACTATTTTGATAAGGTTGACGTCTCTCAATGATTAGTAAACTTCTGCAATGTGGTACTAGGCTTATAAACTTTTCAGGGTTGTTTTAACACAATACTAAAGAATTCTAATGAGGATTAGTGAAGTAATAGGCCTACTGGAGGCTAGTGGAGTTTCCAGGTGGATATTTTTGGTTGTTTTGAAGATAAATGTTTATGGTGCACCACCAATAATTGACCAAAAACCAATATAGGAATTTTTTTGGGGTTTTTTTGAGTTCTTTATGTAGCCCTAAGGTTTGTATGAGTGTCTTCTAACTCAATCATCATTTAGCTAAGATGGTGAAACAAATAGAGTCTACTTTTAGCTATCACTTTTTTAAGTTTTCTATGATTTTGATGAGGGTTTTCTAAAGTCCTAAGGGATACTTAGATTGTCACTAACTCAAAAGGTCCCACCGTGTTCGCCATTATGTTGTGTGGAGATGAGGTAGCGATAAATCAATAAATACTACTTGACAGGAGTGTTTCTCATATTCTAAAGAGGTTCTTTGGATGTTATTTTATCTATGTTCCCACTGTGATCACCATTATGTTGTAGTCCTGTGATTTAGCAGATTGGTAGACCAAATGGACTAGGCAACATCAGACCAGTCGTTGGAGTCCTAGGACCTAACCTTCTTGGACTCAGAGAGGGCTCTCTTTATTACTTTGCAAAGGATATGAACTTGTTTACTTTAGATGGTTGATTTTAGGCTAATTATTAAGTGTGGTGTTTGTTTGATTGTTTTGGTTGGGTAAGATGATCTAGTAGAATAGATAGAATGAGGAAATCTCATAGTCATTGGGTAATAGAGTCTGTGAAAGTCATGAAAATTTCATCAATGGATCGGGGAGCATCATAAGGAAAATCTAACTTGGTCAGTGGATCTTCAAGGTTTTTAGGGGTAATGAGATGGAAATCAATAGTAAGAAAAAAAAAGTAGGACAAAGGGAAATTAAGAATCCTTTATCGTATGTACTTTTTAACAAAGGGACTTAAATATCATAAGCATGAAGAGGCAATCAATAGACAGGGAAAACCATAAATTCTTTGATTCAACTAAAGTAGATAATTATTCAAGAAAAACATTTCCAATGAAATATAGAAGGCGAGAAACTCATTTAGCTTCTAGTGACTTCACCTTCAAGGACAGAAAACATTCAAGACACACATATAACTGTAATCAGAGAAGAGGAAACGCCTAGACATCTTTGATTATAGCTATGAAGATCTCTAAAACAATTATTTAAGCAAGTACAAAGGGTATGATCGAAACAAAACCTCTTTGGCAGACTTTAACTAATGGTACTTTAGAGAGAGACTTCAGAAACAGTGTTTTAGTGACATCAAATAAGCAAGGCTAGCCATAAATAATTCTTGATACCAACTGTATTAAACTATTCATGAAATAAACAAGCTTAGGGGGTCTAGAGAGAAATTAAGAACTCTCTAAAATTTCCTAGCAGAAGAAAAAATTAAGGCAGTGAAGAACAAAAAGAACTAGGTGCCTTTAGAAACATTTCTTCGTCTAAAAATTTTTCTCTACTGCAACATAGAAAGATGGAAACATAATGAAATAGGAAATAACAATAACACATTAGAAGCACTTCACCAACAACCAAGCTCAGGGATCCTGCAGACTAGCCTCCTCTATCAACAAACAAACTAGGGCATCCAGAAGTTCCAAGACATCAATTTCTTTTCAACTTCCAAGAGACTATGTATTACTTCAAAGAGTCATCAAATGACAAAAAATAATGAGTTCATATGTAGTATTTATATGCAAATGAGGAGGTGAAGCTAAGTTAGGGTTAGAGTGTCATTTATTACAGATTTAATGAATTCCTAACCTTGAAGACCATGCAAGGCCCAAGGAAGGAATATCTGCAGATATTTCTCTGAATAATAACTTCTATCTTAACTCCTAAGGGAATATAGGTGAAATGTTTGTTTTTAAGGCCTATTCATAACTGTTACAATAATTGTTTGGCAGATATAAATATCTCTGACTAGGCTCAATAAATGCCTAATGCTTTATTGAAGGAAACAAAGCACTAGGTGGCAAAAATATCTTTTGAGAAGAGTAACTACCACAGGCTGAGTTATTCAAATTTGATTTGGGTTAATCTGCCCTTTGTTTTATCTTTAATATCTGTGTTTGAGGCCTTAAAATCTATATTTAAGCTCTAATTGTTTGTTTTTATCATATTTTTCTTTAATCTGTTTGATCTTTTGCATTTATCCTTTAATCTCTTTTCAATTGTCTACCTTCTTTCTTTAATATTATCCTTTGACTGGCTAATCCTTTTGTTTTGGATTTTAATTAGGATTAGCCCTTTAATCCTTCTGAATCCTTCTCTTCACCTTTCCTGTTACTGTATTTTGTCTTCTCTGTGCAAGGGAAGCTTTCTTCTGTGGCTGGAGGGTTTATTTGATCCATCGATGATCATGTTTCATTGGTTGCAAATATTGGCACAAACCCTTTGGTTGTTATTGATCCGTTCTGAGCTCCTGGATTTTCATCTAGGCCCTCTTGTGACCAATTTAGGCCCTGTGGAATATTTTCGTATACGTCTTCCATTAAAACCTGCATAAAAACATCATTTGTTAGTTAAAAATCCTGCGGGAGGGTTTCACAGTGCTTTTCGGGGTTTTTGACTATCGGAGAGCTTTGCGAAGGAGAAGAAGATGCAAGAGGTAAGGTTCCAGAGGTGGAACTAGGAGAATTTTTAACGGGAGCGAGAAAAGTTTGAAAAATGGCACGGAAGGAAGACAGTTTTTGAAAACCAGGAGAGGTTTATCGCGCGAGGAATGGGCGGTAAGTGTTTTTTTATGGGAGGTGCGCGATATGCCTTAGGAGGTGACACGAGGCGGGGAAAAACTGCCTATTTCACATGGGTTATGAAACACTAACCCCATCGCAATATTTGCGATATGCGATGCTGGCCGTTGGATCTCGAGATGGGAGATCAACGGTTGACGTGCATCTGGGGGGCAGTCAATAGTTGATTGGGCCAGCACTAGTGGAGGACAGGTGGCGTTGTGTGGTTGGATGGCAGGTTTAAATGGAGGATGGGGCCCGGGGCCTTAATAATTTAACTGAAATATAAGTTTTGGCAGGGTGTTGGGCATAATGGGAGGCGGGCCCGTATTTTAATAATTCCAAAGGTTTTTAGGGGCGCCTGTTATAAGGTATATGGGGCTTATGAAATAAAAAAGAGTGGAGGCTTTATTTGCATAGGGGAAGGGCTTAGGGATAGCGGAGGTCAAGGTTTTATGAGTCTGAGGGGGGCTGGGGTTTAGAAGAAAAGGGGCTTAAGGCCTATTTGTTGATAAGGGCAGGTTTTTAATATAAAACAGAGTTTATATGAAAAAATAAAAAACCTGAAAGGCTTAAGTTTTGGTTTTAAACAATGTAAAATTGGACTTTTACATTGTTTAATACATGTAAAGGGAAATGATAAATAGGGGGTGCTTCATGAGGGTTTTTAGGAAAAGTAAAAATGGGTTTTTTAGAGGGAAGAAGGGAGGGAATGAGAGTGTGGGTAAGGTAGTGAAAATGAGGTTAGTAGGCCCAGAAAATGAAGTTGTTTTGGAATAGTGAGGTGAAACTTAGAGGGCAGAGAGGGAAAATTTTAGTGAAATAGTTTGACATTAGGATAATGAAGGCAGTGAGATTTCTAAAAGTCACAATATTTCTCAAATTTTGTTTTTAGAAATCTAGGACTATTACTTAGTCATCTTTTAATATCAAAAAAAATTACTGATGACTAACAAAATCCATAGAAATTACCTCCCATTTCCACTCTGGAATCGAAATAGGTTGTAGTAATCCACCTTGATACTTACACTTTTCTTTCACATGTTGATAATCCAAGCATCTCGCCACAAACTTTGCAACTTCTTTCTTTAGATTCGGCCAATAATAAAATTTCTTCACAGTTTTCAATGTTTTCTGATATCCTGGATTACCTAAATATGGCTTAGCATGAAATTCCCTCGAGATAAGATTCTTAAGCTCTCTGTTTTCTGGTACATAGATCATGTCCCTAAATATGATCAAACCATCTGTTGTGAGACAATATTCCACATCTTGATCACATGTACCCTGTTGTAAATGTGCCTAAGATTCCTATACCTATCAACCTGTTGTCTTGCCTGCAAGATATGATCTTGTAAATATGTCCCATAAGAACACATAGTTGTTATGTAATTTACATGTACCTTCCTACTAAGATCATTTTCAACCATGTTCTCTTTACCTTTAATATACCTGATCTCAAAGTCTAATTCATTGATTATGTCCAACCATATAGCTTGTGTGGCATTCAAATTTGGTTGATCAAATAAGTACCTTAATCCATTTTGATCACTTATCAAGATGAACCGCCTTCCAAGAATATAGTTCCTCCACATCTTCAATGCATGAATGATTTTTTCCAACTCAAGATCATGTGTCACATAGTTCTGATTATGCTCATTCAGTTTCCTTGATTCGTAGAAAACCACATGTCCTTCTTTCATAAGGACTCCACCAAGTCCTCTCTTGCAAGCATTGGTGCACACCACAAACTCTTTATCTAGATCTACAATATTAGGAATTGGATCATTTTTCAAAAATTGTTTCAAGTGTTCAAATCTTGTTGCACATTCCTCTGTCCATTCAAATTTCTTACCTTTCCTTTGCAACAATGTAACAAGATAAGAAATTTGTGACAAGTTCTTGATAAACCTCATGTAGTAACCTGCTAACCCCATAAATGACCTTACCTCATCCACATTCCTAGGAGTTGCTCATTCCATGTGTTATCACCAAAAAATGATTACCTAGTCATTCTAACTAGGTGGTTCAAAATACACCATGTGAGTTTAATTTTACCATAGTAAAGTCACTTTCACTATAAGAAATGATTTAATAAACCACTTTTATTAAGCTATTTTCGATTAAAACCTATGATAATAATTAAATAAACCATTATTTAATTAATTTTCTCTAGGAATAATTATTAAATCATTGTTTGATAATTATTCCTTGTCACATTTGACTAAATAACCTATGAATAATTAAATAAATCATAATTTATTTATTTTTCCTTAAATCCATCCTTGGAATAATTGTTAAATCAATATTTAATAATTATTTAATTTCACACTTTTCTTATTATTCGTGAAATAATCAATAAATCATTGTATTTGTTAATTATTTCTAAATATATATATTTAACCATTTTAAATATATTTTCCCTCTCCAAAAATATAATAAAGTATTCCAAGCGATTAGATCTAGATTTTGGTCAATAATATTTTATTATTCTCCATTTTCAAGATGAACCCAATACTTTACTATAAATAAGAGTGTTTTTCATTCATTTCTCATAATGATCATTATCATCATCACCACTATCGTCTCATGCCTTTTGAGCTCCCATTTTTTAGTTCTACATTGTTTGGGTTTTCACACATTTCAGAGAGAAAGATCTGAATACTGAAGTGACAAGGACATTAAAGGACCCATCCCACTGTGGGGGACTTACGACCCTTTGTAAATATCCTTTGTCGGGTGTCATTAATAAAATATTCTTCTTTCAAATCTTTTTTCAAGATTGGGTTATTACATCGGATTTATTTTTGTTCTTTGTTCTTTTAGATTTGCATACACCTATTTTTCTGTCGGTTTTTCACACATATTTGTTGCAGATCTGAAGTATAGGCAACCACAATTATTGTTAGGGTCACCAGTCACCTATGACTTAAGTGAGATCTTTTTGGTACACCTTCCAAGAAATTTCATACCAATAAATGGCAACGCCACTGGCATAACAAATAAATTTCCTCGGTGAATTTGCTTCAGAAATTTTAGGGTTTTCTACACCTATTTTTAGCTTATTTTTCTATTTATATCTTTCTCTTCATTATTCTATCAAATTTCTGGATACTGGTGTTTTTCGCAGGTCATAGGTACCAGTTGAGCAAGAGACGAGAACATCTAGTGAGATATGACAACTGAAGGTTGTGAGGAGAAAAACACACTTTTCAGCCCCAAAACTGTGTTATGAGCTCCAGAACGCACTATTTGGCCCAAAACTGCATTTTCAGTCCTTTACAGCTTAGTACCTGCGTTTTGAAAATTTTCTGAAATTTTTTTAGGGATTTTTCCAACACTACGAGAGTGTTGTCTGTGTACTGTTCCAGAGTTGTTTCACTTCTATTTTAGTCATCCTTAGGCCTGTATACTGTTGTTTTGTCTCTTTGAGGAAGAAAAATCCTCGTAGGGTTTGTATTAACCCTCCACCCTTTTAAGAAGGGATTGGCTGAGTGAGGATTCTAGGGTTTTCAGCACTTTTAAGTTACTGGTTTGTTAGGTTTATCCACTTTATTTCAGCCCTTTTGGATAGGTTGTTTTGCCATTAAAACTCCATTTTAAGTCTGCTCTTGCCTTCCCCCTTAGGATCCCTTTGAGTATCCTTGGTTTTTTGAGATTATTTCCTATCCTTTGCAGCAGATCTCACCTCTATTTTTTATTGTTTGTCTGCACCATCTTTAGCATCATGGAGCCTTAGATCCCAGTCTCATTTACATTAAATTTTGTAGGCCCTTTTTGTTTTTTTTGAGTAGCTTTTTTTTCCTTTATGTGTCTAGTTGTTTGAAAGCCTTATTTGGGTGGGGTTTTTTCTTAATTGGATATTTATTTTTATATTATATTTCAACATTATTTACAGTGTTTCAACATTTTATTTCAGCAGCATATGGCATCACAAAAAATGCTCAATTTACTCATCCACTAAAACACAATTTTTCACACACATACACACCCTAAGATAATGTGATCTTGGTTAACACCACCAAGCCAAGTCTTTAAACATGCCACTTAATAATCTAACACACATAGATTAAGCCCACTTGGGCATCAGGGCCAATCAATCTGTGTAGTTAGGTGTAAGATTAGTGGGATAGGTTTCCAATAACACCCATTTATCATTTACATTAAGACATATAAGTTGAGTTTGTAGGGAGCTTAAAATCCTTCACCATGCCATGGTCAAAGTCGGAGTGTGTGAGAAACCTAAATCAGAGGGGGTTAAGTTAGGTCATTGTGCGAGCGGTTCTCCTCGGGGCTATCCAACCCATGGTAGGGAATTATATGTGTTGATTTATCACCAATAAGCTCAAGACTCGACCACCCCCGTTGGACAAAGGTAACCATATTTACAAATATTAGGGAAGTGTGTTATATGATTGGTTTTTGGAAGAAGTTGGTTCTCTACCTCACCTTTCTTTGAACAGCTCTGCTTGCAGGGATGAGATTTTGTCAAGTAAGAAGTTCTTTGGAAGGCCATCTAAAACAATATATTTAGGATTGTTTGAGGAATTAGATCATTGTTGTGCAGGTGATCCTTTCTGTGGACAGAAATGATCCCTCTAGTCCTATGGGAGGATCTAGCAGCAAACGAGACAAGTATATGAAACCTTTCCTAACTTATGCTAGAAAAACACAAAGGAGGATAGATTTCCTACCTCTTTTTGATACTAATGTTTGTCTTTGTTGTCAGCATTACTGTTACACTAAAAACTGTCACCATGAAATTTAGCTGTTTATATGGGTTCATCATTACCTATTTTATGCCCCATTGAAGGTCCAAAATTATAAAGTTCCTAAATCATGTCTTGGAATTTTGAAAAAGCTCATTAAAACCCTAAAAATCCTAACTCTGCACTTTTCCTAGTCATTGCCTGCGGTACCGCAGTTTCTTGCTCTATAACCTATGGCAAATCCCGCACGTTCTACTTATTAAAACTGCGGACCCTCGTAAAAGGTAAAATAAAATAAAAGTAAGGTCTAGAAGCCCAGCTGGTTGAATATTCTCCCAGTTGGAAGCTTTTAGAAGCGTAATATGGTCTAGCTTCACCCCTTCATTCATGAACCTCTATCCCTTCATTAATGGAGATTATCCCTTGGTATTTGGAGCTAAAATCCCTTTTTGAGAGGACGTTATCCCCCTTTCTTTGGAATTGAAACCTCCTCCCTTATGCTATAAATTGAGATCATGTTTCAGTCTCAAGGGTACTTAAAACTTAGTTTTTTTGAAGTGAATTGCTGAAGAAATTATTCTCTCTATACTTGGCATTAATGGTATGAAAACGACATACTCATATCCATAGTTTTATGCTAGTTTGGAGAGGAGAAGGCTTGTCAAACTGATGGAAAACAGTTGTTCAGGACCCCGGAAGAACCTGTATGACATCAAGGTGACAAGGTTGTAAGGTTACTTCTTATCATACAAGTTAATACAAATGGATTCTACTTTCTCATTAAGTTGTTCATGTATCTATTTGAGTAATGTAATTCTTGGATTCCTTTATCACTGAGATAGATTAATGTTTCTGAATTATTATATATTGCAGGTGCTTTTAATTCTTTTTCCTATCTTTGGATGCAGGTCTTACATGCTGAATTGACCTCTTTTGGAGCGAATGGATTGAAGATTACAACAAGCGTTGGACTTAAGGTAGGAGCATCTCTTCTTACTTAGTTAATTAATAATTCTGAATCATAATAATCTAGAGAAAATGGTTTTCATTTGGTCTGTTTGTTTCTATATATCCTTAGGATACTAGGGAGATCGCTCTTGTCTGCAAGAGGGATTAATCCGCCTAACAAAATGGTGACTCCACTAGGGAATTCTTGAACTCAGTTTCCTTTTTTATTTTTGATTTTGATCAGTTCAAAATTGGGTTGGGTAAATAACTCATTAGAATCCCTAACTGTGAGTCTGTATTTTTATTTTTTCTGTGTTTTTCCTGCCTTCCGCACTTTTGTTTAAGAACAGAGAGGTAGACTCCACAAATTTTAGTGTAAAACAGTGCAGTACCACACCTTTTTCCATTACAAACTACGGACTTCTGGAAAATTTTTGGAAAAATAAAAATTATGTTTTCAGGAATGTAATTACTTGATTCTCTGTAATTACCCTACCTTGTCTTGACTGTCAAAATTCCTCTGTGTTAATTTCTTCAGCAATTTCTTTCTTTGAAGTGATATTTTCAATTGATTTTCATTTTATAAAGTGAGGTTTTGCCTTGTCTTCTTGTTACTCTGAATCAGAAACTTTTGTATACCTCAGTTAATTGGTATGTCATCATTTTCCTTTTGAGCCATTGAACTTGATGCAAGTCTTTCTTTTGTGAAAATTTGATTTTATTTTCATTTGAAAATTTTGAAAACCTTTTAGCTTGATAAGTTCTAAATTTCACTTTAAAACCATTATTGGATGTTTTTGAATTCTTGCTGAGATAAGCAGAAAGTTCTTAGTTCGATTACAAAATGAGCATAAACATCTTGAAAACTTTAGATAGGATTCAAAATTAGAGTTTTCTTTTAGTTCTGAATTTTGTGTTTTTAAGAGTTTTAGATTTCTTTTGGAAGAAGTTTGATTCTAGTTTCTGATTTGAATGCTATAAGGAATTTCATTTTGAATAAGTGATTTTTCTTCTATGAAATTGAGTCCTTAATGAATTGTCTTCTTTTCAAAATTTCTTGTTTATCAAAGAAATAATTGATGTTTTAAAATTTATTGCAATCTCTCAACTCTTTCCTCTAAATAGGTTTTATTGAAAATAAATGATTTGCTTTTCATATAGATGCATTTTAGGAAATTTTTGAGTCGGGTCATTAAACATCATCGAATTTTCACTTCCATACCTTTTGACCTAAGAAACAGCCAAACTAAGATTAATGCTTAATTAAAATCAATATAGAAATTTTTATATTTTTTAGGGCTCTTTTCCACCAACATAGCTCAGGCTAGTGTCTTGGAATAGGTTGTAGTTAACTTTCCAAGGCAGTTCAAACAAACAAGTAGTAAATCTTGCAGTAGGAAAATCTAATTGAAGCATGTATGCTCTGGGAAGCTCCTCCTAAAGGAGTTAAGCACGAGATCATATCTGAACCAATGAGGTAATCATATCTATCTCATTGGGAAAGATAGAAGATGTGCATATTAAAAAGGTAAACCTCAGATAGACCATTGTCAAGGAGCCTAGGGTCACTTGTTGGCAGACCTTGGATTATGTCAAGGAGCCTTCAAGGGGATTGAGCTTGTTACTCTGCCCTTGCGTGTATATCGGATCGTAGACTATTCCCCCAGGTATATTTGTTCCCGTTGGTAACTTTAGTGGCCATAAAATTTAGGATTCTTTCCCAAGGTGACGGTGGAGGGGAGATCCCACTGTACCTGGAGCAGACATTGACTAGACTCACTTGGAATCTCTGGAGGGTTCTCTTCACTCGAGATGGTTTAAGTGGAGAAACTTGCACCAGTATGTTTCATTAAGCAGGTTTTCAGGGTAACTGTTCCAACTGCCATTTCTGCATTAAAATTCTATGATGTTGGATTTCATCAACAACTAGTGTTTTTAGTGTGGGAATCTATTGTTTGTGTGTGGTTTGATCTCTTAGATTTTCTAGGTGTGTGATCAATTTGGTTTTTTCCTTAAAGACTTTAGGATTTTTTATTGAAATTTTCTTTGATTGCGTGTGATTAAAAGTTTTAATCGTGGCTGAATTACCGAGACAATCACGTAGAATGTATAGGAAATCCCCTGAATATACACCAAGCCAATTAGAAAGACTTAGATCTGAAAGAGGACAAAAATCTAGAACAGGATCAATATAAAAAGAAGAAACATCCATAATTATTCATCCTGATTACGAAGTAGATCAACCGCAAATAGCAGAGTATACTCCTAAGAAAATTTCAATTTCCGAACTAGCTGAACTTGCTTCTACAACAAGTGAATTATCACCTAATGAACCTGAAATTTCTGAGCCAGAAACTGAACCTACTACATCTAAACCTACTTTAGAGTTTTTTACTCCAACCCCTAGTCGTCCTGATTCACCTAGAGTGAAGACTCGGATCACAGAAGATCTTCCTCCTAGTCTCATTAGTATTGAAGAAGTTACTCATACTAGAGAAGAAGTTGTTCTTCCTTCAGCTCAAGAAACTTTAAATATTAGAGAACGTGAATCAATTTTTTATAGTCCTTTTAGACAAGATGCTTGGTATTATTCTTTGACAAACTTTCTACAGAACGTTGGTCTGACTTATTCACCACCCCGAATTCCTTTTCCTTCTACACCAAGAGTTTATAGACCTCCTTTAAACATGTCTGGTGAGTCATCCATGTTTTCTGAATCTCCAGAAACATATTTGTATGGTGGTCTATTTGTTCCTACAGGATACCAATCACTCTCTGGTACTTTTTCAGGGGCATCTCCTTTTCCTGAAAAAAATACACCATCATTTGGACTAAATGAATCAAATACCAGAACTATAAATGCGGAACAAATTTATATGATGTTTGGAAATATTCCAAACCTCGATCCTCAAGGTAGTAATTTACAGCCTTGGGGGCAACCTCAAGGACAATACGTACCTCAAGGTCAATACATGCCTCAAGGTCAATATCCACCTCAAGGTCAGTATCCAACTCAGGGTCCACAACATCCTTTAGGGCAGCAGTTCTACCCGGAACAGCAATTGTATCCTGGAGGTGGAAATTATCCAGTTAATTATTAAACATATGTTCCAAATTATCAACCTGGTTATGGTCCTTCCTATTCACAACCTTCTATGGGACCTTCATTTCCCGGAGCTAATATAGTGTGGGATCCATCTCAAACTCAACAGAATTTGCAACCTAATATGCAAGTGCCTTATTATCAGCTTGGACAACCGATTGGTTATACTCACATCCAAAAACCTGTTCAACCTACTGTTCAGGTACCTGCATCGGGTAGTGTTCAGCAGCCCAGTTCGAGTATGCCGAGAACTCTAACCCAAATTGTTGCACCAATTTCTATTCAAGCTACCACACCTATTCCTAGAGTATTTGTAGCTCCTATTTCTATAGCCCTTGAGGTATCAGTATTGATTCCTCAATTTTCTGCTCCACAGCCTGGACCTACACTCCAGACTACTGTTCATATACCTGTAGGACAACCTAGTACAAGTACGGTTATAACAAGCCAACCTCAGTTTACTTATCAACCATACCAAGGGTCGTATCAATATGGACCTGTAGCACCAAATCCAACATATCAACCGTACCCTGGGTACACATACCAAATGCCTACTCAACCCCAATATGTTCTGGTTAATCCTGGTTATCCAGGGGGCATTCTGATTCCAGATGCACAGGATATTCCAGGATATCCTGGATATCGTCCTCCTGAAACTGGGATAGTTCCACAAGGTTATTCATATAATCAACAAGACCCTAACAGTCAGTTACCATTCATAGCAACTTTGGATTTACCTGATTTATCGTGCCTTACAAATGATCCAATCTATTATCTTCAGTATTGGTCGCCAATGCCAAAGAAGTTGCCCAATGATATTCTGAAATTTGAAGGTAAATCAGGAGAGGAACCTTCTAACCATGTCATGACTTATCATCTCTGGTGTGCATCCAACTCTTTGATTGACGATTCTATTCGATTAAGACTTTTTCAGAGAAAGCTCATAGGATTAGCAACCAAATGGTACATTGAATTACCATGAGGCTTGTTTAACAATTTCAATGCCTTAGTGACCACCTTCTTAACTCATTTTCAGTTTCCAGTAAAATACGACAATGGCACAGAATTATTAACTTCACTAAAACAATCTACATCTACTTACATATTAGATCACATACATGAATGGAGACGTAGAAGACGTTTGGTGAAAGTTTTTATTCCAAATCAAATTTTTGAAGAATGGTTTATAAAATCATTACTACCGAAAATTACTGAAGATGTAGCCAAAGGAGGAGTTGTTACAGAAGAACAAGTCATTGCTCAAGCTCAGTACCTTGACCTAGTATATACTCAGTCAGGTACTTTGTACGAGAAAATTCCAGATTTACCCCATCCTGGTCAGATAACAGCAACTCCATCAGGCTCTCATGTCGCTGATGGTGTAATTAGTTCAGTTAGTACTAATAAAAGTAATAATAAATCTTCCAATATTACTTCTCCTAATAACTTTACCTGATTCACCAAAAGGAGATTCTTCCCTAGAATCTTTTACCGACATTCACATTGTAGACTCTTCTACAACTAAGTCTAAATATGGCAATAAGAAGAAAGGGAAGAATAAAAGTAAACATACTTCCTCTCCCAAAGAAAAAACTGCGAAAAATGAGTCATCTAACGATAAACTAAAACTTCGTTATGCTTGTCTTATCTGTGACAAGGATCATTTCACCAAGGAATGCCCGCATAGGTCTGAGGTATCTAAGTTTGTCAAAGGTTCATCTACTACCGTTGTCTTGAAGGATCCTTTTCCTATTCAAGATAGAAAAATTATTGGATCTTCTTATAATACATCAACATATATTTTGACGATGTCTCAAGTAATGGTTGCGACTCGATTGCAAGACTATGGAAGTAAGAATCCTGTTACTGGTAAAGAAGTAGAAAATTCTAATTCAGTACCAACTACATCTCCTATGGTTTTTTTTCCACTTCATATCAAGAAACCTAATCCTGATTTAGTGATTAAACCACCTTCTAAAGGTGTACTTCGGAAATCAGCTTTCAATCCACATGCAAGAGCTGCTCAGAATTACAATATTGGTGAGTATTTAGCAATATCTCCTTCAACAATGTCGGCCTTAGAAGTGTTGCAATCATGTCTGGCACAAAGGAAATTACTTTTATCAGCTATTGGAGCTATATATCTTCAAGATTTGAACCTCATGGTCTTCGATTTAGAAAATTTTACACCATGACTCCCTATCAAATGGCTTTGCAAATCCCAATACTAGTCAAAAACAGGCGTTGTTTTCGTACTGTAATTGATGAAAGAGAATATACGTGTATTATGTCATTAAATTGTTGGAAATCACTTGGTTATCTAACACTTAACCAATCTCTGACAATTCTCAAAGCTTTTGACGGAAGAGGATTCCATCCATATGGAATTTTGCAGGATCTACCTATAGAGATCGAAGGTAAAACTTTTAATTTAGAAGTGGAATTTGTTGATGCCCCTCTAGATTACAACCTTTTTCTGGGTCGAATTTTGTCTTATGCTATGACTTCTGTCGTGTCATCCGTCTTTCGATTAATCATGTTTCCTCATCAAGGAAAGATTGTGAAAATCAATCAGCTCTCGTATTATTCGTCTAACCCAGCTTCTACGGATAGTATTCAACATGTTGGAAAATCGATTATCCCTTATGAGGATGTTGGAGTAGGTTTAATCAAATATTCCGCCTTAATGGGAACTTTTTCTATGCCTCCACCTAACATACCGTGTACTATTGCTAATATCAATATGATTACATCAAACACTATCCCATTTGATGATCCTTGGATAGTGCCTTTAGAGTCAGAATTGGATTCTTTCACTGGCGTGATGCCTTTGAGTCCTTTTGAGATAGCATATCAAGTTGTACATTCATTTTCCAATCCTTCATCAACTGATTATGATCCAATGAATGTGATCAATGAATAATACATTTCACCATCAATCTCAGCTATAACATCAATTCCTGATCCTTTTCAACAAGTGTTTCATACAGATGAAAACATTCGTGAATTATTGTCCATAGATGAATTACCATGGGATGATCTCCATCATAGGTCATCATTTTTACTTGAGCTTGATAGATTTGAAAACAATTTTTCATCTATTTTTCCAATTGATTATGTCAAAGAACCCCAGATTCCAATATCAATTACAAATTCAGATTTTGACATTAATTTGGGAAATATTCCTTCGACAATTCCCATTGACATATCCATTAAACCAGGAATTATTGAAAAAATTCATATAGGTTCTTCTTGTACGTCAGATGAATACTACATATAAAGCCCTATTTCAAGAATTTCAGGACATATTTTCTTGGTATTATGAAGAAATGCCAAGAATTGATCCCAACATTTTCATTCATGAAATAAAGACTTACCCGGATGCTAAGCCTGTTAGGCAAAGGTTATGTCTGATACATCCACGAAAAGTTTCTGCTATTAAAGCTGAAGTTGAGAAAATATTAAAAGTTGGTTTTATTTATCCAATTCCTTTAACAGATTGGGTATCTAATATCGTCCCCGTTACTAAAAAACAAGGAACTATACGAGTATGTGTCGACTATAGGGATATTAACAAAGCTTGTCCAAAAGACAATTATCCAACTCCCTATATCGATCAAATCATGGATGATTCTGCCAGAAATGAAATGTATTCGTTTATGGATGGATTTTTTGGGTACAATCAAATAAGCATACTCCCTGCTGATCAACCAAAAACAACATTCATTTGTCCTTGGGGGACTTTTGCTTATTGTAAGCTACCCTTCGGATTAAAAAATGTTGGTGCAACTTTTCAAAGGGCAATGTCTTATGCTTTTCACGACATTAAACATATTGTGCAGCCTTATCTCGATGATTTACTTGCTCATTCATTGCACAAGGAAGATCATCCTACCCATTTAAGAGAAATCTTTATGAGATGTAGGCATTATAAGATTCAGTTAAATCCCCACAAATGTGTTTTTTGTGTACAATCTAGTAGATTGTTGGGATTTTTTGTTTCCAAAGTGACCCATCAAAGGTTGAGGCTATTTTCAATTTACCTCCTCCTTCCACACTTTGCTAACTCCAAAGTTTGCAAGGGAAAGAAAACTTTTTACGTATATTTATCCAGAACTATGCTGAGTTAACGAAAGGTTTTACTAGGCTGTTGAAATAGAATGTTCCTTTTATTTGGAATGAGATCGCAGATCAATCTTTTGATGCTTTGAAACATGTGTTTACCCATGCACCGTTATTGCATCCACCACATTACGGCCATGATTACTTTTTATACCTAGCAACCTTTGATTCCACCATTGCAATGGTATTAGTTCAAGAGGATGAATTCCACGATGAACATGTGATTTACTATCTCAGTCGGAATCTCAATCCGACTAGAATTAAATATTCGCATGTGGAGGAATTGGCCTTGGCAACAGTTCAAGCTGTCCAATGATTTTTTTATTACATATTGTTACGAAAAAAAATTGTGATATCTAATTGCAACCCGATGATTTACATTTTGACTAAACAATTACTCAGGGGAAAATACTCTAAATGGATTGTAATCCTTTAGGAGTTTGGTTTAGAATTTCGAAAATCCAAATCGAAGAAATCATTGGTGTTCGCCGAACTTATGTGTGACTTCTCAAATACTGAAACAAAAATTGTGGTAGAGCATCTGATTGTTGATGAATATATGTTTCTTATCAGTACAGTAGATCCATGGTATGGAGATATCATCATTTGTCTCCAAACCCAAAACTTTCATCCTAAACTCTCGCATTCAAATCAACGAAATATCTGGTACCAATCTCAACAATACAATATTCTTGGAGACACACTTTATCGTCATGGTGTGGATTCTGTATTTCGACGATGTTTAACTCATGAAGAAGATGAAAAATTTTTGAATGACTGCCACTCTGGAGCATGTGGTGGTCATATGTCGGGGTATGTCACAGCCCAAAAGATATTGCATGCTGGTTATTTTTGGCCCTCATTATTCAAATATTGCATTCTCATGGTTAGATAATGCCACAACTATCGGATTTTTGATCGAAATATGCGTGCATCACTAGCTCATCTTCACCCCATAATTGTTGTAGGTCCTTTTGAAAAATGGGGCATTGATTTCATTACATGTAACCCTCACTCGACCGGGGGGCATGGGTATATTATTCTCGCAGTAGATTATTTTACCAAATGGGCCGAGGTGATGCCTACATTTGCGGTCAATGGGAAAATTGCAGCTATGTTTGTATTCAATCATGCAATTTCTTGTTTCGGTGTTCCCCAAGGTATTATTATTGACCATGGGAGTCATTTTTGGAATATCATGATGACCGAACTTTCCAATCAACTTGGCCTGCACCATGATAACTCTACTCCATATTACCCGCAGGCTAATGGTCAGGTTGAAGCTGTTAATAAATTTTTAACCACCATGATTAAAAGGATAATCGGAATTCATAAATCAAACTAGCATACCATGTTTTTTTCAGCGCTACGGGCATATCGAACCTCAGCAAAAACTGCAACAGGGTTCACTCATTTTCAACTGGTTTACAGTTTAGAAGTTGTGTTACCTATTAAATGGGAAATACCGTCACTCCAATTAGCCATAGAGTTACTACCAGCTACCTCTGAGAAGGAAAAACACTTTTTGTACTTAGCACAATTAGATGAGACTTGGCACACCACTGCATTAGCAGCCGAAGCTCATAAAAAATGTGTTAAAGCTCAGTATGATCAAAGTGTTACACCTCGTGTTTTTTCAGAAGGTGACCTAGTCTTGGTATATGATCAAGCTAACGATAAGCTAGGTGCTGGTAAATTCAAACCTATGTGGCATGGTCCTTATATTGTCAAGCGGGTGTTTGCAAAAGGGGCTTGTTAGTATGAATCTTTCGTCGTAAAAGATCACTTTAGCTATGCATAAAAAATAGCCCTAACATCGATTATGGCTGCAAAATATCTAATAGGAAAACAAGAAAGGTGTCTTCCAGTTCTCCTCAGTGGGATGGGTTCCTGGAAGTCCTCAGTGTTTCGGATCTAGCATTTCTCTCTCTTATGGATGTAGAAAAGAAAACATAGAACTCAATGGGAGTTCACAAAGCAAAATGGAAAATGGTGACCAAGAGTAGATCCAGAGTGATCTAATGCAATGAAGGTGACTAATGAATGGGGAAAACCCCCCTATTTATAACAAAATATTGGGGTGGTCTAGAACTCGGTGCATGAATAAAATATTATTAATCGAATTCTAGAAGCACATTTTAGGAATATTTTATTATATTTGTTGGAGGGAAAAGGATTCTTGACTTGGGTCAATTCCTTTATTTATAAATAATAAATAAATAAATGATTTATTTATCATTTTAGAGGAATGATGGGAATATAATTAAATAAATAATGGTTTATTTAATTATTTATGTATGATTTAGTCAAATTTAACTAAGAATATTATTTAAATAATGATTTAAATAACTTGTTCTTAGGAAATAATTAAATAAATAAGGATTTATTTAATTAATTAATTTGTTTTGGGTTAAATATGACCAAATAAGTTATTTTATATGGTAAAATCAATTTTACTTAGAGTAAAATTGGTCTTACATGGTGTACTTGGGTTCATCTAATAATAATAGGTTAGATGACCAAAAAAATGGTGTAACAGATTGCCCCCCAACGTACGAGTGTTAGGAGAAAATCGTATGACCGAAGTACGTTGTAAGAACTCAATCACTAGATATCAAAAGGGACGTGAGAGAGAGAAGTGTAATGTTGTCTGATGTACAAAAGGACTAGACCCTGAGGAGATGAGACTTACAAGTGCAACAAGTCTCTAGTGTATGAAGTGGTACCTGTGCCAAAGGTGTCTGGGGAGGCATACCTATGCCCGCCGAGACAAATTACAAAGAATAAGGCACCCGGAAAACCACGGAACGCAATAATGAAGCATGTGCTGGCCTAAACATGAGCCAGATAAATAACATGATGAATCCCACATACATGTGATGCCTAGAATAATCATCAAGACTTATACAATAATATGGTAGTACATGAGATACAAGTACACCCAAAGGCCCCCTACACACAGGGAAGGGCTCTCAAACTCTGACGGATACGTGCAATTCGAAGAGGCGCCGCAAGTGGTTGAGGCTGATATCATCAAATGGGAGGAGCTGCATCAAGGGCAGAAATGAAGTCATCCGGGCATGTGGGGGGATACCTGTAGGGCCACCCCCTCATGAGGGTTGAGACATCTCACACATGCCCGAGAATCACCAATAACTGCTGCTGCATCACTGGACCATCAAGTGTATAGATCACGATCATGCTAGGAAGAGCTCAAACCAATGGTACACTGCCCCCTACACCTGTCTTCTGGAATAAATGAGCTGATGTCGACAGAAGTAGTCTGCCATAGGTGAGGTAATAAGGGAACCCCAACTAAGGCACGAGGGAAAATAGTAGAGCGACAGTCAAGTAGATACTAATGATGACAATGGAATGAGAGGAACGGAGGAGCGGTTGGACGACTTCCCTTGTTAGAGCATAAAGTGTATGAATGGCTTGGCAGCAACTGACACAATATCATGATGGATGATGGACAAGGGTACGAATGGCCATAATGTGTGACATGAGAGAGGGACCAAGCAGGAAAGGATGGAGGACTATGGCAGGGTACAAAATGACTCAGGATAGACTCCATGAGTGTGATGGTGACTCGACTCGGATGCTCTAAGCAAGGGCGACTCGATGGTGCTGCCTCATATTACGGGTCTAATGGGGGACCATAAAAGCATGAGTACAATAGGGTGACTCATGACGAAAATCAACACGAACGAAGACGAGTAAGGAGGCAAAGTCGTGCCCCAAGTACAAGTGTCGTAAGTGAAGAAATTTGATTTTGAGAAGAGGTGAATAGACCCTTCGTGGACAAAATGGGTTCTGGTGAAGTATCAAAACATAAAAAACTGACAAATACCCATTTGAGTGCTCGGTGAGAGCTTTCCAATGGTGCAGATGGTGTGTCAAACGGGGCTACGGTTTGGTCGCAGCGGGCAAAAGAAAAAACAGGGGTTTTCTTCTAATAGGGCGTTTTCCCTGCAAAATCATTCATTTTCTTGTGTAGCTGTGGTGAATGTGGAGAGGAGAGAAGGCCCTAAATCTTGCGGTGATCGTAGCGGACAAACCGACCGTTGGAATTGTGATCCGTCAGTTGCAGGTAAGAGGCCTAATCCTAAGCTTTGTTTTTGAAGGATTCAAATTACAGATTAGGGCTTTAATTCTTGGTAACTACCCCTCCTTCATCATTACGGTCGGGTCGCACTTTTTGGGGCAAAAGCTGCAACCTGGGACGCAGGTTTTGGCCTGAAAAGTGCGACCTGGCCCAGGTTTTTCCCAAAAAGTGCGACCTGTTAGATGTGGGGGGTTCAGTGCTATTATAGGCTGAGATGTTGTTTTAATGCAGTTTGCTGATCTGGAGGCTGACAAAAATGATGTTTTTGTGCAGATATGGCAGATATACGGATCAAGTGGAGAGAGAGAGACTTAGGTATATTACGGACGGAGATCCAGGCGAATCAGGGTGTCCGTCGTGCACTGGCTAGGTATGGGGTGCTGAAATTTTTGGAGAACCCTTTGATGAGGGCTGGAGAGCCCTTGTTGGCCCGTATTATCAGTTACTGGGATCCAGATCAGGAGGCGTTTGTAGTGCAGGGGCACAGGATCGAGCTGACGGTCCAGGATTTGTATTTTTTGATTAGTCTCCCACCATTAGGGATGGTGGGAAATATGCAGCCAGTGTTACCACGTGGGCGTAACATTATGGAGTTTTTTGAGCGACATTGTCGACCAGGTGTCCGAGTTAAATGGAATTGAATATCCATTGGTGATTTAGAAAGGTTGGAGACCCGGGCAGTGGCCGCAGCAGTGTTGCGGGTCTTGGGTAGCCAGGCATTCCATCACATCACTGGAGGGCAAATGATGATCACGGAGAGTGTGCTGAGTGGGACCTACTATGGGTGGGCCCAGATGATGTTGGTGTCGGTGAAACGACAGTTGTCGCTATGTAAGCGGAAAGTGAATCATGATTGCGCCTATGGGACGATGTTGTGCTCTTTCTTCTTTGAGAAGATCCCGACCTTACGACCTCGTGTACAGTTGCCTGATGGAGGTCCGAGAGAGCCCCGGATGCGTCGTTGGGGACGACTTCTGTGTAGAGGAGGGGGAGGGGCGGTCGGACGGGTGTTTCGACCAGATTTCTTCGCGCATTGGGATCAGATGCCATTATATATAGATGACAATCCCTATAGTGGGATGAGTTATTAGGGATATCCGGACTTGCCGCTTCCGCCTGGTCGAGTGTGGGGGGCCGATGGTAAGTGACAAGCAACTAATCTGTTATGTTTTTTTTAGATTTTTGTGACTAGTATACATGATGCTAATCGTGATCTTTTGTGAAATGCAGATATAGCTCCGGTAAAACCGGCCGGATATATGGGATGACCTGCAGGGACAGGAGCTATAGGTGTTGGTGGATCAAGGATGGCGCAGAGCGAGGATATGGCTGCTCTTGTGGAGGAAATTCATCGTAGATGTGAGGGGCTGCTGACTGGTGTATCGGAGCGTGGTTGGTAGGATTTAGATGACCGGTATATAGATTTATGTATTGGGCTACCCTCGGAGTGGCGAGGTATCATGCGATGCATGACGATGGCCGGTCAGGCTGTGCGTGATATACGAGCTGCGGGAGTAGAGCCATTGGCTTGGGATCCTCCAGAGAGTGATTAGATGTAGGGCAGGTGGTGCCCCCCAGTGTCTATGCAGGGGCAAGTGGTGCCCCCCATTTTCGTAGTTTTGTTATTGTGACATGCTATGGGCATGTGGTATGTTTCAGAGTAAATGGACTCTAAAAACACATGTTATATAATATATATGATGGATATGCATGTGATTGATGGTGTTAAATGTTATTGTGTTGTGTGTGATAAATGCCAGTCTAGAACATGATTTGCAATTTGATCTACGTAGTGATTTTGATCTCTAGGTATATGGTGAAATGTAATGAATCTAAATTCACGTGTCAAAAGTTTCACTCGTAAATATTTTCTAAACAGGAGGGGGTTATGCACACGATAGACACCATTAAGTTGTAAGACAACAAGCAGGGAATCCATGCAGATGGAGGATGCGATGAGAGAGGGCATCGGCTAAGAGACCACGAATTGCATCATATTCGGCCTGATTATTGGTGGTCGTACCAATGCAGACCCCATTTGCAAGGACCAGGGTATGCAAGGGGGTAAAGATGGCCCATGCTGCTGAAGCGAGATGGCGGGAATAGCGACTTGCTCCATTGGCATAGCCCAGATAAGGTCTAGACGAAAGGGCCGATGTAATAGTCTCATAAGACAAGAAATGGGAAGGATGAGACAAAGGAGGGCAGCGTGAGTAGAGGATAGACCTCCAATGACAGCTACGGGAGGGAGAAGTTTGGGTAGGAAGTCTAGGACTCATGGATCGACAAGAGGGAGAGGAATGAGAATGATGGGATGGAGGGCGGGCACTCAGGCTGCGAAGAACATCGAAGATACGTATGGTATGATCGTGATTAGGAGAGGTAATGGAAGGGTTAAAGAGACCAGACGACGCTGCAAAGGTACCGAAATCATCAGTATGGGAAGAGATGTGCAGATACGGGTCATCACGGGGAATGACAGAAGAACAAGTAAAAATATCGTCAAAATATGAAGAACTCGTGTCTGGAGGAAAATCAAGCAGAATAGGTGGAGTGGGTTCAGAAGGAATGTACTCCGGGGAGTGCGCGGATGATGATAGGTATAGCAGAGAAGCAGCAGGGTCTAACATTTCAACATCAGGGGGAGGAATGTCAATGGGAGCAGGGGGATCCTCAAGTATACTGGACACATATTGAGCAAGGATGGGAGAGGCAGATTGATTTTGTTCAACCTCGTACTCGTGGATGACCTCTAAAGAGGCTTGGTAATGCGTGAGGAGAGGACAATGGTGGGAATAATGGCCATGGACCCCACACAGAGCGCAGGATTTGTTGGTGCGAAGATTCTTGGGGTTTTTTGCTATGGATGCGGAAGAAACAGAGGTTTCAGGGACCGTAGATTCAGGGAACGCGACTTTAACCATGGGTTGGATACGGGGCAACTCGGGACAAGTATGGGTGGGATGACCGATACCATCACACAAGGCACAAGGCTTGGCGGGTGGGGGAGGGGTAGGGTCAGGGGCAGTGGCCTTGTTAGTGGATGCCCCATTGCGACTTTTTTGTTTCTTTCCTGTAGCTGTCGCAGCATTAGGAGGGTTTTGCGAAGGGGCTAGGGGCACTGTGGTGGTAGAAGGAGCAAAAGGAATCGGTTGCACTAGTGTCACGACTATGTATGGTTTGGGGTGGCCTGGTGGGGTCTCGGTTGGAGGAGTAAGATACCATACTGGAATTCCCAAGGTTAAATTAGGGCGGGAAAGGGTGGCCATGACGGGAATCGAATAGACGCCGAGGGGGGCGGGCCAAGGAAAGGCATTTGACCAGCGGGGTAATGACCAGGGGGGATGGCTCCCATATGGTGGAGAGCTGGGGGAACCAACTCGGGAGGGTAGGGAGGTTCCTGAGTGTGAGGTGGATGGGAAGGTCCAGGCGGGAGAGGTTCAGTCGGCTGAGGCGAAGGGCTAGGAGCAGGGTGCGGCGGACGAGGGTGAGGTTGCTGACTAGCCGAAGTAGGCTACGGAAGGGCAACTTGAGACGATTGCATCATGCAAACATTTTCCAAGCTGGGATCAGAGACAGGAGGAGGAGGAGGACCTGGGAAAGTTCCAAGCAATGAGGAGTCTTTGTAGACGCCAGGGGAAACACTGGTCAAAGAATCAACCGTTTGCTTGTTGGTGACAGTAGAGATGGTGGACTCAGGGGAGGTCTAAGATTTGGGTTCATGGTAGGTCAGTTGGTCAATGGTGACAATCTTTCCATTATGAGGGAATAACATCTTGCAATGGACTATGGATGGGACGGCAGACATGGCATAGGTGTAACTACGCCCCAAAAGGATCTTGTAGTCAAGAGGAGCGTCGATAACTTCAACGTCGACACAAACCGTCTTGCCGGCAAGGGTGATAGGACAGTTACGGAATAGGAAAATGGGCTGGGAGGCATGGCCATCCCATGCACGAAGGGTGATGGTGGAAGGGGCCAGTTCAGGGGATCCAAGTTGTTTCCAAACCGAAGCGGACATTACGCAGGTAGATGCCCCCTCATCAATGATACACCGAGCAACATTGGCGTTTCAGATTTTGACTTGGATTTGGAAAGAAACCGAAGGAGGGAGAGGGGGATGGTCTGACTGATGGGTGTCGAAAACAATCAATTATTCATCAGAAGGATCTACAGTGCCCACGATAGATAGTAGAGCCCTCTTTTGAGAAGGACACGACTGGAGGATTTCCAGTGTTGAAATGGCAGCAGGATATTGGGCCAGATCATCTACTATGTTGTATGAATGGAAGCCCGACCAGAGGCAGCATTTCAGCATAATGGTCCCTTAGGAGTCTTGGGATGGACCTCGGCTTTGGGTGGAGGGAGTTGCAAGGGACCATTGGGTGTCGATAGAGGCTTTGTAGGACCTGACGATGGAGACTCAGAGACAGAAGGAACAGAAGGTGTGGAATACTGACGGGACCGAGTTTGAAGATTGAGGTCGACAGTGAGAGGTGGGTCAGAGGCCATCATGAGAATCTGGTAATCATAGAACCAGAAGGGGAAGGTTGAGTGGCTATCGGGGCGTGAGGTGGTTGAGTGGCCATGAATCCTTGTTGCGGGAAAGGATCGATAAACATAGCAGGTTGAGAAGTAACGGGGGTGGGAGGGGTAGTAGGGGAGGAGTGTTGTCCCCGTACGGTGGCCTGAGAATCCCACAGCTGCCGCATTTGTGGTAATAAGGGACAATCACGAGTTTAGTGACCATAAACACCGCAACACGAACAGGGCTTATTGGTGCGAAGTGGCTTGTCCGGCTTGGGCTGAGAGCCCTGTGGCTGGTTGGCAGTGGTAGAGTCGATATTGGAAGGATTGGGTCCACGATTACCAGAAGCGGATTGGTTGCCTTTTCTCTTTCTTTGAGAAGGAAGAAAATTAGGTGCCCCCTGTTGTGCAAATACTTGCCCTGGAGGGGGTAGCAGGTGCGGTTGCGGGGGTGGATAAGGCAAGGGGGTGAAAGTCCTCAGTGTTTCAGATCTAACATTTCTCTCTCTTATGGAAGTAGAAAAGCAAACATAGAACTCAATGGGAGTTCACAAAGAAAAATGGAAAATGGTGACCAAGAGTAGATCCAGAGTGATCTAATGTAATGAAGGTGACTAATGAATGGGGAAAACCCCCCTATTTATAACAAAATATTGGGGCAGTCTAGAACTCGGTGCATGAATAAAATATTATTAATCGAATTCTAGAAGCACCTTTTAGGAATATTTTATTATATTTATTGGAGGGAAAAGGATTCTTGACTTGGGTCAATTCCTTTATTTATAAATAATAAATGAATAAATGATTTATTTATCATTTTAGGGGAATGATGGGAATATAATTAAATAAATAATGATTTATTTAATTATTTATGGATGATTTAGTCAAATTTAACTAAGAATATTATTTAAATAATGATTTAAACTACTTGTTCTTAGGAAATAATTAAATAAATAAGGATTTATTTAATTAATTTCTTTTTTTTGGGTTAAATATGACCAAATAAGTTATTTTATATGGTGAAAGCAATTTTACTTAGAGTAAAATTGGTCTTACATGGTGTACTTGGGTTCATCTAATAATAATAGGTTAGATGACCAAAAAGATGGTGTAACAGGGCTTATGAGTTGACTAATTATGATAGGGTTTGTTTAGATAAACCCAGAAATGGACTTTATCTAAAGAGATATTATGCTTAATTCTTGTGTGAAGATCTCACAAATACATTAGTTATTTTTCTAAGTTATATGCCATAGATTAGATGAGTGTGTCTATTTTAAGTTTTCTTTTATTACTATCATTGATTATCTTGATTATTCTTGATATTGCAGATGTTGAAATCCCTTCAAACATACATTGGTTTTGCTGATGGTGCCTGTTGTAGTACATGGAATATTTCTTCTGCAGCCTGGGTTATTTATTCACCCACTGATGAGTTAGTTTCTATGCATGGGGTAAGCCTTTGTCAAACAATGAATAATGTTGCAGAATATAGCGCAGTGATTGAGTTATTATCTGGTGCCATTTCATTTTGCATTCAATGTTTGATCATTAGGTTAGATTCAGAACTCATTGTATTACATTTAAATAGAGTATACGCAATTAAAAATCCTTTGTTATTGAGATTATTTTTGAAGGTTCGTCTCTTGGAAATGCAACTTTATTACATCGAATATCAACATATTCTAATAAATTTAAATACATTGGCTGATGCATTAGCTAATAATGTTATAAATAGACATTTTCAATAGTAAACCAAAAACAACATTCGATATGTGTTGAACAAGATAGCCAGCGAAAGTAGTAATATCATAGATAAGAGTTTTTGTTTAAAAAAAATATTACATCATCTGCAATCATAGGTTTAAAACACCTTATGATCTGAAATATAGTGATACAAAAAACAAAATACAATAGTCCACAATGATCATCCATTATCTATGGTGATGATCATGGTAGTAAACTATCGCCCGCACCACCCTGCATAGGAATCTCCTAAACTAGCCAGGGACACCAGTAACATTTCTCTGTAGACAAAGCATAATATCATCCATCGATGTCTCTGGGATATCTATAGTCAACCTTTCTAGGCTGTGCTCCAAGTCAGTAAGGATTTTTGCTGCCTAATTTTATGGATGTAAAATAGGCTTTGTTGGCTTCCTTTCGAAGTAGCGGAGAGCGGTTGGCCTTCGTGGATCAACATCTGCATTTAAATTTTTTTTATCATTATTGGACGATAAAAAATAAAAATAAAAATTAGAGTTAAAACACATCAAAATGATTCGTTTACCTGATTCATCCCATTTTTCCCTAGAGGTAAGGACATCTTGGGATCACCTCGAAAATCTATGCCTGCATACGAGAAATCCTCAATAGAAAATATTTGGTTCTGAAGCTGACGAAAACACGATGGAGTAAATTGAACTACCACACAACCATTGCCACCATGGTGAGACATCACTGCAACCCATTGCACCATGCGAGGCTCTCCAGGTTCACCAAGATCACAGGGATTAGCTGAGGGGTGAGAGATGGAATCCTCTCCAAAGCAAAAGAAACCAATATGGCACCATACCCAAAGTTTTTTAACTTTGATTTTTTTGCTCTGGTCAGTTGGCCTTTCATATTGGCCAATACCCCTTCACACCAATTGAAAATGGTACTTCTATAACAATCAATTGTTGTTTGCATATGAGACTTGGTAGCTACATGTGGAGCTGCGCTCCCACACAACCTGGTTACGGTGAATGCAATGACTTTAAGATCAAGACATAGGATAGTCTTTATGTCTATACGGTTATCTTTGGGATCAACTTCATCATTGCAAAATTCTTGTTTATAGCTAGTGATAGGTAGGCCACCTTGTCTAGCTCCGAACAAAGAAATATGTTCACCTCTTCTGGAAAAACCAGTGAGGAAGTAAATGTCTTCAAGCTCAAGTTCTAGCGTGTGATCACCAATGATAAAACATTGTTCTTGGATGTCCCATTTGTTCACCATCTAGGTCATTAGTTCCACCTGTGCCCTCATGCCCTGAATTTCCCCAAATTTGTATAATCCACAATTTCTCAACACATGCATTGCGGCCGGATTATTCATAGCCACATCATCTACCTCTTCATGCTCACGTTCTCTCCACTCCAACATTGTGAAATAATCTGAAAACGGACGCATTTGAAGGTTAGAAGCTTGAAGAGTGAGAATTTTTAACCATTTTTGAGAGATTTTAATAAATTTCATTTTCTCACGGCGCCCCCGCAGTTTTATATAGAGACAATGTGAACCCTCGCACGTTCTCTTCGTAAAAACCGCAGTAGCGCGATAATTTTCCTTTTGGAAAACTATCGGGGTCCGCAGGTAAGCAATGCATGACCTGCGGACCCTCGAGAGCGGAATTTTGAACCTTTTTTCCCCTCAAAAAATGATTTCAAAACTTAAAAAGAGAATTTAAATGGATGAAAATGAAGAGAAGAGTGTTGTGGGTTACCTGGATTCGATGGTTTTCGATTTGAGCAGTCAATTCTCCCGTTATCACCTCTGGAACTTTTTCTGCCAAAACCTCTCAAATTTCAACTCTAAATGCAAAAGGTGAAAATGACTTTGTTGAACTACTTTTTATAAGATTTTTGAATGAATAAAATATTATTTTATTTTTTTTCCACTTTAAAAAGTAATTTTTCAAATTTTTTTACTTATTGGAAATAGATATGTTTAATTTTTTGAGTTTATGTGCAGAAAACAGGTTTTTCAGGTGAAAAGAATTATTTTGATGATGAGTATACTTTTATCACTTTTTCGGGCTCTTGAAAATTACAAAAAAATGAAATCCTAGAGTTCTCTTTTAAGCCCTTTTCAGAATCTCTAAACATGAAAATATTACCGAGTACTTGACTATTCGAACTCATTAAAGTAAATGAATAGTCGTCCTTTCATTATAAGTTTACCCCTTTTCCAGACTGAAATGGACTATTTATGAAAAAAGGTATACGTTGACTAATCATAGTCAATAGAGTTCTCTCCTGCATTATTTTATCTTTTTTCGGGTTTGAGAGACTAAGTTTACGAAAAATTACACCCACGGAGTTTACTTAAGTTTTTCTTCTGACTCCCTAAAACTAAAAAACACCAATTTTCACCTATACTAGACTCGTTAAAACTTAACAGTAAAGGACCTATAAATTACAAACAGGAATGAACCACTTCTTCTTAGGGTTTGATTTTAATACTAATTTGGACTCATCCAAAGGATGAGCTTATGTTATCCTCCTCAAGCTTGTCAAAAATAAAGAGGTACTTGCCAGAAATGGTGGGGGGAAAAGAGAGAAAATGAATCCAGTTGTCATACTTTGTTTCAAAAATTAGTGTACCACTCTTGAACACGACACTTTTTTCACACTCATACTTGGATTGGGAAAATCCTTTGTCTAACAATTAATCAAACCAAATTGAAATTCTTCAGCCAGTTTCTGGGTATTAGCTTTAGGTCAATTGTCAGCAAACCATCTACAGTGTCGTTATGTGTTCAAGAGACAGTTCAAATAAACCATTCATTGCAAACATTTGTCTCCATTTGAGTTGACCATCCCTGATTCAGTCCTTGCTAAAATTTCTTCAAAACTTGATCTAATGGTATCGTGTCGTGGGCTTTCCTACGACAGGTCACTTTCTATCTACGATAGCTCATCATCTAGAAATTTGATCTAGAATCCTATCAGTACCTTGGAATCTGCATGCCCTAATGGCAGGTTTCTCGCATTCGACGACAGGTTACATCATTGACCTTTGATCGAATGATTCTGTGAAGTGTTTGACTTCAAATCATTCATTCACACCTAATGGATTGTACTGAGTACTTTTAGAACCATTGTCATTACTGGAGGTTTCTCTCACACTTGTTAACAATTCACATCATTGACTGGTAATCAAGTGGTTTCTACCATGTTCGACTTCAACACCATCAATCGCATGGATATAATCGTACTAGTTCGAGAAGCGGAAATCAAGACCCTGGATCTGGTTTCCACCATCCAGGCTACGAGGAGTTTTATTATTCATGATACAGTAGACTACTTATGACAGATGGTTGCGTCCATGCTGTGTCTACTATTGATGTAATTCTAAAATCATTTATGTATCAGAACATGTAGTCAGTTTTGATCTGAGTATGGGAATGCATACCTCAACGATGATATACGTATATATGTTTGCATTGAATTTTTTTACAGGATTCAACCGGTATGCATGCAACCCAATCCTCGGAATGATAAAGCACTTCACTCTTCAGAACTACTTCAGACTTCGAGCTTTAGGGGGAAATCTATTACACTAAAAATTGTCACCATGACATTTAGCTGTCTATATGGGTTCATCCTTACCTATTTTATGCCCCATTGAAGGTCCAAAATTATAAATGTAATAACCAAGTCTTGGAATTTGGAAAAATCTCATTAAAACCCTAAAAATCCTAACTTCGCACTTTTCCTAGTCATTGCCTGCAGTATTGCAATTTCTTGCTCTATAACCTATGGCACATCCCTCACATTCTTCTTATTAAAACTGCAGACCCTCGTAAAAGGTAAAATAAAAGAAAAGTAAGTTCTAGAATCCCATCTAGTCAAATATTCTCCCAGCTGGAAGCTTCTAGAAGTGTAATCTGGTCGAGCTTCGCCCCTTCATTCATGAACCTCTATCCCTTCATTAATGGAGATTATCCCTTAGTATTTGGAGCTGAAATCCCTTTTTGAGAGGGCTTTAACCCCCTTTCTTTGGATCTGAAACCTCCTCCCTTCTGCTATAAATTGAGATCATGTTTCAGTCTCAAGGGTACTTAGAACTTGGTTGTTTTGAGGTGAATTGATGAAGAAACTATTCTCTCTATATTTGGCATCAATGGTATGAGAATGATTACATACTCATATCCATAGTTTTATGCTAGTTCAGAGAGGAGAAGGCTTCTCAAACCGATGGAAAATGGTTGTTCAAGACCCTAGAAGAACCTGTATGACATCAAGGTGACAAGGTTGTACGGTTACTTCTTATCATACAAGTTAATACAAATGGATTCTATTTTCTCATTAAGTTGTTCATGTATCTATTTGCATAATTTAATTCTTGGATTCATTGATCACTGAGATAGATTAATGCTTCCGAATTATTATATCTTGCAGGTGCTTTTAATATTTTTCCTGTCTTTGGATGCAGGTCTTACATGCTGAATTGACCTCTTTTGGAGCGACTGGATTGAAGATTACAACAAGCGTTGGACTTAAGGTAGGAGCATCTCTTCTTACTTAGTTAATTAAAAATTCTGAATCATAATAATCTAGAGAAAATGGTTTTCATTTGGTCTGTTTGTTTCTAGATATCCTTAGGATACTAGGGATATCGCTCTTATTTGCAAGAGGGATTAATTCGCCTAACACTTACTTCTTTTTCTTCCATGCTCATGATCTCCTTTACGTTGGTGAAGATGAATGCCTACAAAGAAATACAAGTGGAAACAACAAACTTATACAAATCATAATAGTCTCTATTATAAGTTATGTAGCAGATCAAGGACCACTACAATACATATACAATCATTGACATATTTATGGGAAGGAAACATATAATGTATTATTAAAAGAATGAAAATGGGGCCATACAACCAGAAGCCTTAATGTTGGACACCTCCTTCAGGTTAGACTCCAAGTCCTAGCCTGAACTCTTCAAATAGCTTCCTCTTTCACATATGGGAAGCAATTGGGCATGATTCAGATCATAGGATGGCAACCCACCATTAGTGGATGGTAGGAGTTTCATTTATGGGGAAGGAGAGGGAGTTGAAGATCCATAAAAGGTGGGAGAATTTCCACATCTTAAGGGAAATATCCATGGAAAGAGGATCCATTGCCATGAATGGGTGGTCTCGCTCCAATCATCAACTACTTGAAACCACGTCGTCGTTCTTGAGCCTTCTAGTAAGGGAAGCTTATCCTTAATTTTGGGAAGAACTACTTGAAGAGGGCCAGTGCAGATTTTCCTGACAAAAATCGCACTACCAGCGCTAAAGAAAAGTAGTGCAAAATGTTACAAGCGCGAGTCATCATCTATGCAGAACACGTTGGGCTTGTAAATCAAGTTTCTTGACAAGATTTTGAGAATCCTTTCAAGTCAAATCTTCTTCCACTTCTTCGGGATGGTTTTAGACATGTTCCATGGAGAAAATATTTTTTGACATTGGTGGTATGACAACACAAAGTGGAGTATGAAAAAATACTGTATAACAAATGCCCCCTAAAGCATGAAGTCAGAACGGGCAGTGATGGCTGAAGTTCTTTACAAGAAAAGGCAAGGACTGAGAGAACCACCGTAAGGAGACCTGTAAACCAAAAATAATACAATATATCTAACATATTGGATGTAATTATGCTTAAAAATATTGTCTTAGCAGGAATCTAAAAATACATGGATCCACAACATGGACGCAACCATCCGACTGGAGAGGATCATGTTTACATTCATGAATACTTAATAACTCCACGCAGCCTGGAATTATCAAATGAAACCCAGGGTCTTCATATTTGTCTCGATCCAACCAAAGTATGAATCTCACCATGTGAATAGATGGGTTGAAGTCGAACATGGTAGAAACCACCTGATTACCCGTCGATGATGTAAACCATTAACAGGAACGAGAGAAACCACCAATGAGGACGATGGCTCTCAAGGTACAACAGTACAATCCACGAGTGTGAACAATGAAGTTGTAGTCGAACATTCGCAGAATCATTCGATCGAAGGCCAATGATGTGAACCTATCGTTCAATGTGAAAAACCTGCCATTGAGGCATGCAAGCTCCAAGGTACTGAAAAGGAATTTCGATATCATCTTCCTCGATAATGAGTTGGAGTCGATAGGAAGTGATCTTTCAAAGGATGGCCATAATGTTTCCCACATAATTGACACGAAACATAGGTTTTTACAAATTTGGTAAGAGTGATTCAAGATTGATGAAGAGAAGGTAAAACAGGGTATAAGTGGTTTGAAATTTCATACGAGAGTTCTCTTGAACATATCGGCAACACGAATATGGAATTTGGCAACATTTGACTCAAAATAGGATCAGAGGTCATGATGAAAATAAGATATAATAGAATGGGAGGCAAATGGATTTCCCAAAACTAGGAAGGAAAGTGACGAAGTGAGGATATCCCAAACCCGACATGAGATACATATAAGTGTCATGTTCAAGAGCGAAATGTTGCCTTCCACACAAAATATAGGATATATGATTCCTCCCATTTTACCCCACTATCTCTAGCAAGTACCTATTTATTTTTTATCTCAAGCTTGAAGAGGATGCCATATTCTTGTTGTATAATGTCATCTTTCGAATGAATCCATCCTAGTATTTTTAAACAATCCCTAGGAAGGAGTAGCTTGATCTTGTCATTTTTTACAAGTCCTTCGTCATTTCAGTTTTATGAGTCTGACGAAGGGGTAACTCGACATATTTTTCATGTTTAGAGAGTTTGAAAAAGAGGCAAAAAGGAAACTCCAAAGGTCCCTTTTCGTAGATAATCTCTTGAATCTAAAAAGGTAGAAAACAATATCCAAGAGAACCTCTTAGTCATGTTTGACTAATTTATTCATTTTTCATAATTATTCTATCTTAGTCTAGAAAAGGGTTAAACTTGTATTGAGTAGATGGCTTTCCATTTACTTTAACAAGCTTGAAAAGACAAGTCCTTGAAAATATTTTCATATTTTGAGAGTCAAAAAAGAGTTGAAAGATTACTCATCCTGGAGAAACGAGTGGTATAAATGGTAGCAATTGGTTTCGATGATGATGGAATTTCTCAAAACACACAAATTTCAAGAGGATAGCTAACAAGACCACTCATCACAATGGTTTTTGGGAAAGTGTAAAATATCAAAGTGAGAGAATATGCTCGGCCAAGAAGATGGTGATGATGGAATGAGAAAACCAAGGTTCATCTGCCATAAGAGGTAGATAAAAGGGAAATAACAAGAGGTATAATGAGAATGGTTCCATTTTTACACAAGCTTGAAACATGGGAAATTATTCTTGAGAACCCTTGAAGATGGTTTAATTTTACACAAGCTTGAAACAAACAAAAAACCATGCTTGGAATAAGTTTTCATTCCCCCAGCATAATGACTCAATTCAAGGTACATACCCCCCAAGCTTCATTCGATTCACCTAAGTATACTACTGGTTATTAACAAGTGGATGGAATGAAGGTTAATTTATGAGATCAAGTGAAAGAATTAACTGGGAATTTACAAGATCTAATCAAACACTCGAATTGAAAGGGGATTTGTTTCATTTTTTAATGATTTTGACACAGTAAAATATCTATGCTCATAGGGACCTATTTCATTTTTTAACGATGTTGATGTAGTAAAATAAATATCCTCATAGGAACATATTTCATTTTTTTAACGAGGTTGACACAGTAAAAGAACTATCCTCATGACACATTGTTTCATTTTTTAATGAGCTTGACACAATAAAAGGAACTTTTCTCCAACACTTTTTTTTGTTTTTTAACGAGCTTGACACAGGACAAGGAACTATGCTCCAGACACCTTGTTTCATTTTTTAACGAGCTTGACATAAGAAAAGGAACTCTGCTCCAGATACCTTGTTTCATTTTTTAAGGAGATTGACACAAGAAAAGGAACTCTACTATGGAAACCTTGTTTCATTTTTTAAGGAGATTGACACAAGAAAAGGAATGGAGTAATGATACATATGGCAGTCTACATAGCGGAGTCAAGATATGACAACAGGCCATAGTTCAAACGGTGTGGAAAAGTGTGATACGTGGCATGGGAGGTGGCATTAACCGGTGGAGTTAACAACATGGCAGATCACAATGGCGCAGAGTAAAGGTCATATGCCACGGGTTATGAAATTGGTTAAGTCAAAGCCACCAATTATATATTCAATGGACCATTGGAGCGTTGTTACATTATATTCCATATATATATAACCGCCAACCTAATACTTTAAACCGTATGCCTTATATTAATTTAAATGTGTCATATTTTATAGCTATATGCTAAGTTTAAAACAATGTGCCTCCAAAATGTATTGCATTAATGTCATGTTGTTTTTAAACCATATAGAAATGCATCAAGTTTAATATTGCTAAAACTATGTGCCATGTATTACAACAAATTTTCCATTTTTTCTAAATAGTTCTCGGAGGTCTGTGATTTTGACCCTGGGACCTACTCGTGACATTATAAAATGCTTACCAATGCACCAAAATCTAGAGAGGTGTTCAGAGAAGCTATAGACTATGTTTTAATTGTGCCTGCAAATTTTATTTTGAGCATAACTTGGCCATCCTTGGGACTTTTTTAGAAAAAATAGTTGTGTTGGAGAACAGAGGCCAAAGCCTACATGTTGACAGTAGCCATGAGTACTTGTGTGCATAGTCAGATTGGCGAAAAATTATTTAAAGAGACATTTTTAGCATTCCTAATATAATGGATGCCCATTGGAAGTGGACCCAGAGACATAGTCCAAGAGGGACGAACTCTGTCATCAATGTTTTTTGTGTTTATGTCTCTTTTTTTCATGCTTATGCTTCAGTTCTCAATTTTATGGTTAAGGAAATTTAATAAATTCAAGTTCTCTTATTCATTCACATAAAACGAAACTTAGTTAATGTTCAGAAATTTTGTGCAAATAGTCAATCCTATGTGTTTTCAGATCATATTTTGGTATCATAACATGTTGATCATGTATAAGCAGGATATTTTCCAATATGAATGTTGACTAGATCTAGGTTGCGACATGGAGAAGGGAAATGTGAGGAGACAAATATAGAGATTGGAAAGAGGAAAGTCACTCGAAATATGGCAGGGTCAAATGAAGGAGAAGCTCATGAGCCTAAGACCGATGAGAAATTTAAGAAAATGTTCCATAGTATGCAACGGATGATTATAGAGATTTATGAAGACAAGAAGACTAGAGATGCATCTTCATCTTCTAAAGCCTCGAAAGAGAAAAAGGGCAAGGAAAAATTTGATGGTAATGGATCTCCTTATTCTCCATCTTTGACTTCTTCTTCTTCTTTATTATCTTACAAGTCTAGTTCAGATTCAGATTCAGAATCGAAGAGGAAAAATAAATCTCCTTTATTAAAGCTTGACGTTAAGTTTGAATTGTCCATATATGATGGTGAAATGAACCCTAAAAAGTTAGATAAATGGGTTAAACAACTTGAAGTATATTATAGAATTCAGAATATTGTCGACGATTCTACAAGGATTTAGTTAGTGACACTTAGAATGGGGGGAATAGCTTTAATTTGGGGGGGAAGTAAAATTCAAACATATTTAAAGCGTAAAGGAAAATTTATCTCTTCATGGTATAATTTTTTTAAAGCTTCTAGAAGAAATTTTGTCCTTTAGGATATACATGATAGGTTGCAATGGGTTAGAAGCATTTAAGGCAAGGTAAAGGATAAAGTGTGCAAGAGTTTACACAAGAATTCAGGAAGAAGACATTAGCACTTGATATTCCATTAAACACATGGGAAACTTTGTTAAAGTATATTGAAAGTTTGCATTCTTATTTGGAACGTAAATTTCTTATGCTTAATCCAACTGAGTTTGATGAAGTGTGTGTACAATCCGTTCATATTGAAGCAGGGGCAGAGAATTTCAGCCAAAAATTTTCAAATAAATTATTCAAGCATTCAGAGAACAAGGATGCCAAAGAAGACAAGGGAAATAAATCGACAACACCTAAGAATGAAGTAGAGATGCCTACTTATACTCATTGTCATAGGGTTGGACATGATGACTCTAGGTGTTGTAATCTTCATTCGGAACTCAAGCCAAATAAGTTAATTTAGAAGAAGGGTGAAATGACGGCTAATGTTGCAGTCCAACAAGATTTTGGATCTGAAACCAGTGACAAAAATAAGATAACCACTATGGGTGTGACAGGTAATCCTTCTTAAGCTAGTTCTAGTTCTACTTGTTCTGTATATTCTTCAAAACCTAATAATGTGGTTGAGGAAAAGAAGAGAATTGAGTTGTTTCACATAAGGATAATATCCAAGCACACTAAAATTGACGCAATATTTGACGGTGGATCACAATTAAACTTAATATCTGATCAGTTAGTAAGGAAATTTGGATTGGAAACTAAAGATCATCCAAAACCTTACCCTTTAGGATGGTTAAAGGAAAACATGAAGATACATGTCACAAAAAAAGTGTTGATTAAGGTTTGCAATCATATCTAATTTTGTTGATGAAGTTGATTTAGATGTGATTCCTTTGGATATATTTGGAGTTGTTTTAGGTAGTCCTTATCTTTATGATAGAGATGCCATATTTTATAGAAATTAGCATAAGTATCATCTCTTTAAAGATGGAATTTAATATGTTGTCAGGGCACATAGACTTAAGACAAACTTGGATTTAATCAATGTTAGTCAAATGAAAAGACTCATAAGTTCAAGTAAAAACTATTTTCTCACGTTTGTTAAGAAACAACCTAAAGATAATTATGATGCTTTTCAAGGATGTGATTCTAATTTTAAGGTAAAATTAGTTGAAATAGTATATTATTATAAGGAATTGTTTAAAGAACCGAAAATTTTACCTCCAAAACGAGAAATACAACATGAGATTCAACTGATTTAAGAAGTGGTTGTCATCATATTCGTATTGCATAGAATGATATATGGAAAATTGCATTTAATAATAGACAAGGGCTTTATGAATGGTTGGTTATACCATTTGGTTTATGCAATGCTCCAATAACTTTTATGAGAGTGATGAATGATGTTTTTCGCCCTTTTATTGATAATTTTGTCATAGTATATTTGGATGATATACTTATATTCTAATCAAGTTTGGAAGAACATGTAAAGCATGTTAGAATTTTCTTGGGTGTAGTTCAGTATTTGGGTGCATTTTAGTATTGGAGGAATTTTATTTCTCATTTCTCTTTTATTGCATCACCACTTCATGCTTTAACAAGTTCTAAAGTTTCTTTCCAGTGGGGAGGAAAACAACAAAAAACATTTGACAATTTAAAGCATAAAAGTGTTTCAACTCCAATATTAGCTTTACCATACCTTCAACAGCCATTTGAAATAGAAATTGATGCTAGTGGGTATGCAATGGGTGCAGTGTTATTGCAAAAAGGAAAGACTATTTGTTTTCATTAAAAAAAAAATTCTAAGGAAGTTGCTAATTGTCCAACTTATCATAAAGAATTATTTGCATTAGTGGAAAGTGTTAAAAAATTGAAACATTATTTAATGGGAAAAGAAACAGTGATTCATACAGATTTTCAGCCACTTTATTACCTTCAATCTCAAACTAAGTTGCAGCAGTCTCTAAATTATAGATGGATGGGCTTTTTGCAGCAATTCCACTTAGAAATAAAATATAACAAAGGTACCACCAATAAAGTAGTTGGTATGTTATCAAGACCATCTTTGAATGCTTCAACTATTCTACAAAATAGTTCTTTAGCACATGAAATTTTCATTGAACAATATGCTGAATATTTTGATTTCAAATATGTTTATGAATCACTAACTCATGGTGCTCAGGTGGAAGAAGTCAATTATCATGTTTATGACATGTTATTGTACCATCTTGGAAAGTTGTGCATACCACAAGGAGAAAGAGTGCATGTCATTAGAGAAGAACAATCTTCTCATGTTTCGAGGAATGTTGGTGCAGGTAAGACAATGGAACAATTACAAAGGTTTTTTTATTGGCCTCAGATGAATGAAACATTTCCCAAGTTCCAAATGTGTCATGATAAGCATCGAAAGATCCGCACTTCTAGGCATGGAGATGTTGAGTATCTTCGAGTGGGACTCAAAGGCATGAATCCAAGAAAATAAAGGTTGGTGGAGATAGGAAGGGTGAGGGATTTGTACCCTCACCTCATTTATGCTTAAAACCAAACTTTTGGCGTTCCAAAAGCTTCCAGTGGAGAGAAATGATCTAGGAGGATCCTAAAAATGCTCAAAATTGTCTCAGATTCTCCCAAAACTAGCACCAAGCTCTAGTGCTCGTCGCATTCATTCCAGCGATATATCTAGTTTCACAATTGGCCTCCATATGAAGGAGAAATTTCCTGTTGAATTTTAAGGCAAACATGCAAAAATTTTGGGCCTTGCAGGCCAAGTGGCAAGCACATACCAAGACACGTGGCAGGGTTGTCAAAGTCAACAGGAGGTCAAGTCAATGCAAAGGTCATATGGGTAGAGTCGAGGTTTGAACTCGCGACCTCCCATTCCATAGCACAAAATCTTTACCGCTACACCACACTTCATGTTTTTAAACTATGGCCGTGAAAATACTTATTTAAGTTATATTGTAAGTGGCAAGTGGGGGTAGGTTAGCAGAGCACGCCACATCCAGCGGCCCCACCAACCCAAATTCTATTTATATTGGTGCTAAACAACAAGATGGCAGAGTAATTATACATATGGTAGCCTACATAGCGAAGTGTAGATATGACAACGTACCATAGTTCAAACAGTGTAGAAAAGTGTGATACGTGGCACAAGAGGTGGCGTTCAACAGTAGAGTTAACAACATGGCAGATCACAATGGCACTGAGAAAAGTTCATATGCCACAGGTTGTGAATTTTGTTAAGTCAAAACCACAGGTTATGATTTTTTTTAAGTCAAAGCCACAGGTTATATATTGAATGGACTGTCAAAGTGTTGTTACATTATATTCCATATATATATAACTGCCAACCTAATACTTTAAATTTTATTCCTTATATTAATTTCAATACGCCATATGTTATAGATATATGCTAAGTTTAAAACAATGTGCCTCTGAAATGTATTGCATTAATGTTATATGGTTTTTAAATCATATGGAAATATGCCAAGTTTAATATTGTTAAAACTATGTGCCATGTATTACAATGGATTTGCAATTTTTGCCAAACTGGTCCGGGTGGTTCGGAGGTTTGGCCCCAGGACCTGCCCGTGACACTATAAAATGTTTACCAATGCACTAGAAGCTATGGATATGTATAGTGAAGCTACAGACTATGTTTTAAATGTATTCCAAATTCTCATTTGAGCATAACTTGTCCATCCTTGGGCCTTTTTTAAAACGAAGAGTTGTGTTGGAGATCAAAGGCTGAGGCCTACATGTTGAAAGTAGCCATAAGTTCCTACATGCATAGTCAGATTGGTAGAAATGTATGTAAAGATCCTTTTTGAGGATTCCTAATATAACGGACGCCCATTGGAAGCGAACCCAGAGACGTAATCCAGGAGGGACGAACTCCGTCATCAATGTTTGTTGTGTTTGCATCTTTTATTGTTGTTGTTCATGATTATGTTTCAATTCTCAAGTTTATGGTTAAGGAAATTTAATTAATTCAAATTCTCTCAGTCATTCAAATTAAAGGAAACTTAGTTAATGTTCGAAAAGTTTGCGCAAATAGTCAATATTGTGTGTTTTCATATCAATACTCGAAAGACCTTGATCATGACCCATAAGAGGTCATGGCTTCCAAGATTTTCTCATCATATGGGAGAACAACACTCTGGAAGGGATACATAGCAAGGTATCCAATGGAAATATCGGGATCCAATTCCCCCAATACATGATGCACTATATCACTTACTAGATCATCAGTAGACACAGGCATGGAATAGGTTGCCACATAATTAACCTGTGGTGGGGAAGATACCACTTGCATATAAGGACCATTTAGGGATGTTGGTTGATTTGGAGCCAAATTAGGACCAATGAATGAAAGCTAATAAATGGTCACAATTCTTCCTTCATGTGGGAAACACATCACGTGAAAGAGAGAAGAGACAAGAGCTCTAATGACATAGATATAGTCATGGCTGAGGAGTAAATTAAAATCCAAAGGTTCTTGGAAAACCATCACATCAATATAGAGGATTTTCTCCCAAAGTAATAGGCAACTTAGGAAGGATCCCTAATGGTTGATTGGTTACTCTGTTAAAATCCAACATAATCTAGGTAACGGGCACAAGCTGCAGAGAACCTAAATCTTTCCAAGTAGTTGAGGATATAATATTAAAATGTGTGCCTTCATCTACGATTGATCTAGGTACAGGTATATTATAAGTATGTACTGTGATCTGGAAAGGCACGTAAGAAGGAAGAAAATATCCTACGAGTCGGATTCAATCAAAATAAGTGAAAATACTACTTGGAGGGGGTGTCGTGGGAATAGGAGAACTACCCCCTTGTGTGATGGGAATGGTAGATCACCCCTCTGTACCGTGGTAATGGAGGATTTCCCCCCAATTCATTCGAATCTGAATAAACAAGAATAACTTGAGTGGTATGGATTTCACTCTCTATGGGAAAAGTACAATCAACTAAATGTGGAATCCAGTCAATTATTTTATCAACTAATGGTTGGTCGGGAACATACTCATGGGATTCATGTTCAGAGACAGCAGGATTGACTAGATATGAATTATAATCATTTCATTGCATAAACTAGTGTAGGATCAGGGAAAAGCTTCCAGTAACTAGCAGGAAGACGAGGTTGAGAAGTTGTGATGTTTTCCAACATTTTGGAGGCTTCATCCATATAATGAAAATGATGAATGGGATGATTCCCTTCACATAACTTACAGGGAAATTTGACTTTGCCATTCTTCCCATGGACCTTACTATCACTAGTCGAGGGTTTATCACCAACATGATCTCCAAAGGTTGATGAAAAAGGTTGATTTAAGCCTATGGAAAAAAATTCTAATACCTTGGGAATACCAAGACAATCTATAAGAAGGTGGTTAGGGGCCCTTACATAACCTACAAGGGAACTTCACTTTGTGAGGCTGATTGGAATTTTTGTCCACATTAGTCGTATTTGTAACAGTGGTTTCTTGGTTGGCCCTTTCTTATTTTTCTTCTTCTTATTTTCCCTCTTCTTATTCTTCTTAGATTTCTGGTTACTAAAATCAAGCCTTTCACCAGATGAGGGGGAAGAAATGGATGAAGAAATAACAGGTGAAGAATGAAAATGGTCAACTTTAGGATCAACATGAGGTTAATGTTTTTTAGGTGAAGGATAACTCAGTTGAGAAGCAGTTTGTACATTCAGAACCATAAGGGTTGAAAATAACCAAACTAGAAAACCAATGGTAAATTCAAGATAGGAAAATGTTGCCATATAAGGAGCACGAATATTTCCAAAAGGAGGAAAAGGACCAAGATTCCCGTCAGGTGGGTTTAATTGATTGGTAGACTTGGGAAATTTTTCCAATAGTATCAACCTAATATCTACTAAGGAGGTGTTCCACGAAGAGGATGTTATTATGTGGTCAATTTATTTTGGAAATTAACAAAAAATAAATCAAAAATGGGTAAGATACCCATAAAGGTTTACCAAGAAACCGTGAACTTCAATATACACCTTGGTGAACCAAGGACTTAACATATGGAAGCCAAACTCCTTGAATGTTGTGTTTGGTGTATCACGGTATATAAGGCAACAAACTCAGTTACCTATGAATGGATAGAAAGCTATAAGGGACTCCCAAAATATACTCAATAATACATGTGAGTGCATTCCATAGTAGTGGTATCTAATGCATAACCGTTCGATGAGAGTGTTCTCATATATTTATCATGTGTGGAGCGACATCCGATATACTCAAAGGTACATGGAGAACAATCCTATACACTTACATACGTAGAACGGGATTTCACCCCTGGGATGAAACACTAGCAAACAATGACATCTCCTACGTTTAATGACATCGAAACATGTCTCTAGCCTAGAACTTTATATGTTTACGCTAATGTTCCAAATTCTCCTTTGGTTAATTGAGATAAATTTTAAAGTTGATATTGAATTATGTTTCAATTTCAAGGCTCAAAATCGATGTCACCTAAACATACCTATAATGCAACTAATATGAGGAAAATAATCTTACCATTTCATTGAAAGTTGTCTAGCATAGGGAATAAGTGAAAAAATTGATGCAACAATCAAGTATGCAGCAGACAAGAGATTCCTAACTATATCTTTCACTTTCACAGTTTCAATTTAGTTCAAAGCATTAAAATATTCCAAAGCATGCAATGTAATCTATGCACGATTCCCCTGAAAACAATAAAAATGCAATCTATGCACAATTTCCTTTTAAAATGAATGAGGATGCACTTATTAGCTTTCAACACTAAACAATGTTATCTATTCTCAATGACAATCTCAACAACAACTTTCCAATGTAATGTAATCTAATGCACTTTTCTGAAGTAAACTTTGAGATGAAAGTTTAAAAAATGAAAATGCAATTCTTCCTGGTTTCCAAGTGAACTAAAATGATCATCAAATAGACATGCAAGAAGTAAAATATTAAATTAGAATACCCAAAGAACCTAAGATTCACCCCAAGCTCATTTTCGCTACTTGGACATAGAACAAAATTTTGCAAACCACAAAGAATCTAACAACAATAAATCAAAATTTTATGCACACAGAGCAGGAAAAAGCCTTTAGAGATTAAGACATCCCAGACTTCTTGAAAAAAACCCTAAAAATTCTCAATCTTTTGGACCGATGCTACTTTACTTAGAAAAAACTGTGTTGGTAGGGTCTTCAGCACTACTTTACCAGCAAAAATCATGTTGGCATTAGTCTTTTTATGAAACAAAAATGTGCTGGATGAGAAACTGGACAAGTGAGGGTAGACTATGGAAGACATGGTTTTCAGCGTGACTATACTCAGCAATATCTGCATTATCAGCGCTGTGTTTCTCAAAGAAAACACGTTGAGCAAGAAAAAATTAGGAAAAGTTAATCAGAGTTGGAAAGAAATCCATACTTAATACTCTAAAGAGAATACCACTCAAAATGCAGACTTATAAGAAATCAAAATGATGGATTAGAAGGCGGTTAGCCAAACTAATCGAAATAGACCAAAATTAAAGGAGGTTTGAACGGTTATTGGCTCCCTTGTGGAGTCTCCATTTTGTTGTGTAGGCAATCCTATCCGTGGACATAAACAATCCCTCTAGTCCTATGGGAGGATCTATCAACAAATGAGACAAATATATGCAACCTTTCCCAACTTATGCTAGAAAAACATGAAGGAGGATAGATTTCCTACCTCTTTCTAATGTTAATTCCTGTCTGTGGTGTCATTGTTACTTATTTTTCTTCCATGCTCATGATATCCTCTATGTTGGTGAGGATGAATGCCTGCAAGGAAATACAAGTGGAGACAACAAACATATACAAAGCATAATAGTCTCTAGTATAAGTTATGCGGCAGATCAAGGAACACTACAATAAATAGACAATCATTGACATATTTATCGAAAGGAAACACATAATGTATTATTAATAGAATCAAAATGGAACAATACAACTAGAATCCTTGATGTTGGACGCCTCCTTTAGGTGATACTCCAATTCCTAGCCTCAACCCTTGAAACAGCTTCCTCCTTCACAAATGGGTAGCAAATGGGCATGCTTCAACTCATAGGATGGCAACCCACCATTAGTGGATGGTATGGGTTTCATTTATAGGGAAGGAGAGGGAGTTGAGGATCCATAAAAGGTGGGAGAAGTTCCACATATTAAGGGAAATATCCATGGAAAAAGGATCTGTGGCCATGAATGGGAGGTCTCACTTCTATCATCAACTACTTGAAACAACATCATTATTCTTGATCCTTCTAGTAAAGGAAGCTTCTCCTCCATTTTTGGAATAATTGACTGAAGAGGGTCAACGCGGATTTTCCTAACAAAATTCGCGCTGCTAGCGCTAGATAAAAGTAGTGCAAAAGGTGACAAGTGCGAGTCATCAGCTATGGAGAACAAGTTGGGCTTGTAAAATAAGGTTCTTGGCAAGCTTTTCAAAATATTTTCAATTCAAGTCTTCTTCCACTTCTTCAGGGGTGTTTTATACATGTTTCATGGATAACATATTTTGCGACACTGGTGGTATGATGACACAAAGTGGAGTGTTACAAAATACTGTATAACAATCACATATAGGCTAGAGGTCATTTTATTCGATAAGAAAATTTTGCTTGCATTAGAGTAGCATCATTATATGTTTAGTTTAAACTTGGCACCACTGCACTAGGTGTTTTCTCACTACAAGGAAAAGACCCTCTAACGAAGGTTATAAAGGAGGTTTTTAGTGTTATAAAATTGGCCAAAATTGTCAAAAAAACATATGCTACCACATCCATTTCTGGTAACAGAGGTTTTGGCAGAGATTTTAATGGAAATTCAACACAACTAAAAAAAAATGGGCGGCCAGAGGTTATTACAGATTTTTTTTCATCGGTGCTCTTATCAAGTTTTAACGCACCGGTGCGTATCAGTAGATAGTGCACCGAGGCGGTCGAACAAGAATGCACCGGGCCGTTAAGGAAAATAACAGCACCGGGCCTAGTGTTGGTGATACAATGAATGGGGCCATTCTAATTGGTCTTGGGATTTGAGCGGTGCCCATAGGTCGTATAAACATGTCGGTGCGTATTCTTATATAAATGCCCTGGTGCATCGTATCACACAAATGCAACGAGGTTTACAATTGGTATCGGTATTCGTGTGGTGCAAATATGTCATACAAATGCATCGGCGCTTATCGACACATAAACGCCCTGGTGCATACTATCACACAAATGCACCAATATTTGTAATTGGTATCAGTATTCGTGCGGTGCTTATTGGTCATCCAAATGCACCGGTGCGTACAGACAGAAAAAACGCCCTGGTGCATAGTATCACACAGACGCACCGCAATTTATAATTGGTACCGGTATTCATGCGGTGCTCATAGGCGGTAAAACAATACTGGTGCGTATAGATACATAAACGCACCGAAGCGCCGTACCGCACAAACAACTCGATATTTTTAACTATTTTTGGTATTTGTGTGGTCCCGATAGATAGTATAAACACACCAGTGCGCTTATTAATACAAGCGCACCGATTTTCATTTTGTATTTTTCAGAAACATCGACCTGTGGCAGTGCAATTATTGTGATTGTTTTAAATTCATTATTCATCAAAAGTCGACACATATTATAACAATATTCATATTAATTAAATTTTTATTAATGGATTTGAATGTGATGTTTAGATTAATTTGTTATATCATATCATAATTATTGTGGTTTTTTAAAGTTCATTATTCATCAAAATTCGACACATATATATGTTATGACAATATTCATATGAATTAAATTTTTATTACTGCATTTGAGAACAACAATGGAGAACGTAATAGCGACAATATAGAACGCAATAGAATAAATTAAAAGATTTTTTATTATATATATATATGAATAAGACATTCTTTGTCATACAAAATGGGACAGTTATTGGTATCCCTTTATATTTCAATTGGGACAATATGTCCATTACATTAAAGAAAATGTTTGATTTCACAGACATTTTTCCAAAAATAGTACAACGCCTTGCTTTTATATCCAAACATAGTGATCATCATTCTTCGATTGAACTGCTATCACTGCTAGAGCTACTTCCATGACTTGGATTATTTTCAGAAATGTTTTGTTCACGACGTTGATTGTTTTCTTCTTCTTCACCTTCTTCCATCTACAAACATAAAAATAAACTGTAATGAGTGTATATACATTGGTGAGAATAATGAAAATTTCAATATTAAATAATATACATCAATGTAAATTGAAAATAAATGACGTGCAAATGCAAAAATTAACTCATAAACTATACAAATTCTTTCAAAACCATGTAACATGCCATCTTTCAAGATTTGATCTGTTGGCGCAGTGCCATACTTTGTTTCCTGCAAGTAGAAATCATATATTTAATATAAAAGATTTATTTTTTCTATTAATTATATACGTAGCTAATTAAAACAAGATCGATAGATGCTTACAAATTCCACAATTAAGTTATGACATGCCAACATATACGCACAACCCATATTTAAACCAATTTCAATCAATTCCTTTGATGGTTCTTCTTTGTATGTTAGCACCTGTTTGGAAACATTCAATGATGATTTTTGTAAAACAACTTAAAAATACAAAAATGAAATCTAGTTAAGTTGTTATAAGGAAGTAATAATTACTCACAAACTTAGATATCAATCATTTTCTTCCTTGTCGTCCTGTTTTATGTGCTGAATGGGTTCCATTTTCTTTTCTTTTCTGCAAGAAAATACTTGAAAATTAATATTTAATGCTAAATTGTTTCTTTATTTTACCTAATGATCAAAAAATTCAATGATTACACATTACATTTGAAGCACGTTGTTGTTGATATGGCTCCTCCCGCGATGCAATTTTTTCCATTTCTTTGACCATCTCTTTGTACACCTTTTTGGACATTCCTACTGGCATATTTCTGATATCGACTCATTCATCTTGTGAGATTTTCATAATCTTCCTGAAAATGTAACATGACAATAAACTATTTAATTTTTATATTGATATATGAAAAGTAAGTATAACAAAAGTGATATTTATAAATAATTCTAGACAAACATCTAAAGGAATATTACTTTTTCATTCCTTCTTTTTGTTGTTGTACATTTTTGCTATTAAAAGTCTGACATGTCCCATTGACCAATTATCTGGAAACTCTTCCTGTAGTTTACATAAAATCTGGTTCTTGGAATCACTGGTTTGGTTTTTGTATTTTAAGTGGAAAGAACATCTATACATTCATTCCACTAGATCCCTCAAACATTTGTAAAAGTTTTCCCCCCTTTCATTAACCTCCAACACCACTCCAGATGAGCTAAGGAGAAATTCATTTTCATTTTCATGTTCTATTATTTTTCTTTTCTTAGAACAACATTCCTTTTCTGAGTTGTTGGTCCCTGTAGAACATTAAACAGAGGTGAATTAATATACTTTCACACATGTTATCTAATAATTTTAATTATATTATTAATGAAAACTAAAAAAAGAAACTCATATTAGATCGATAGTATTTTTTCATTCAGTACCTGATTCATTATTTTGCAATTTTTCCATCAAGCTTATACGCTCTTCTGGTCCTAGATCAGAAATAATCTTATTGAGCTTCGTCATTTTGTGGCTCTGCATGATACACATTAAACAATACATATTATTTAAAATTACATATAGTTCAAAAATAAATGTTTTGTAAAAAATTTACAAAGAACTTGCCTTTTTTTCTTTTCTTGATGTGTTACCAATATTTTTGTTACTTGATCTCTTTTCAGTCATTTATTTAACAATATCAAACCTGTATCATATCAGTCAATAATATATTTTTAAATAAACTGTCAACTTCTGAATTAAAAAATAAAAAAAATATCAAAAATCTGGTGTGCCATTCATGTTGAATGCACCGACTTCGATGCATTCATGACTTTCCCACGCACCGAAAAAAATAGCATAATACATCATACAGTGCTCTATGTCAACAAGAAGCCCTGGTGTGTTACATGTCAATGACCGCACCGGTTAACCATCATAAAAATAATAAAAATCGTCCAGTGTTAGTTTCTTTTAGCATAAATCGGTGTTATATTTTACATATGGCGCACCGTTAAAGAAATCTTATTTTTTCACACTACTTATCCGATGCTCTTGTAAACAACAGAACACCGGTGCGCCACCTTACATAGGGCGCACCGTAAAAAATCTTTTTTTTTTTTTAAATCATTCCAAGGCCGACATGGATTAGGATATGACTATGCTAATCGTCCTGTCGGTTGCATGTCTTAGGTTTATATTTAGCAATACAAACCCTATAAATCTAAATTGAAAATTCCTAATTCTGAATTACAGAAAGAAGAAGAGGAAAGGGGAGAAACAAAAAGAAAGTAAGGTTTGTATTTTTTGAAAGTTTTTTTTTTCGAAACTAAACGTTTGTGGTGCGTCATAATGAAATAGCACACCGGTTGCATATTTTTTTAATTTTTTATGACAGTACTTTCGAAATGTGCTATGATAACCGACCGCCCCGGTGCACTCTCTCAGACAGGGCGCACCGATTTTTTTTATTTATTTTTTTTTTTTTACGCAAGGGTCGACATGGATTGGGATCCGACTATGTAGGTAAACCCGTTCGTTGGATGTCTTAGGTTTATATTTAGAAATATAAACCCTATAAATATAAATTGAAAAGCCCTAATTCTGAAATCATAGCAAGTGGGAGAAAACAGGACAGAAACAAAAATATTGTAGGGTATGTTTGTAAAATGGTTTTTTTTCAAAACAGCGCGTTGTGCGGTGCGCCATAATGTAATAGTGCACCGGTGCCATATGTTACATATGGCGCACTGATAAAAACATAATTTGTTTTTTTAATTTTGTATCACTGTACTTTCGCGGTGCGCTTGTATAATAGAGTGCACCAGTGCGCTATGTTACGAAGGGGGCACCGACTAAAAAAAATGTCTTTTTTAAGATTGACGCAAGGGTCGACATGGATTGAGATCTGACTATGCAGATCCTCCCATTGGTTGCATGTCTTAGGCTTATATTTAGCAATGCAAACCCTATAAATATAAATTGAAAAACCTTAATTCTGAAATCACAGCAAGTGGGAGAAGAAAGGGCAGAAACAAAAATAATGTAGGGTATGTTTGTAAAATGGTTTTTTTTCTAAAACAACACATTTTGCGGTGCTCCATAATGTAATAGTGCACCAATGCCATATGTTACGAATGGCGCACTAATAAAAACATTTTTTTTTTTATCATTGTACTTCAGTGGTGCGCTTGTATAACAAAGCGCACAGGTGCGCAACATTACGCAGGGCGCACCGGCGTAAAAAAATCTGTATTTTTTTAAGATTGACACAAGGGCCAACATGGATTGGGATCCGACTATGCAAGTCGTCCCGTGTGTTGGATTTCTTATGAGTAAAGAAACCCTATAAATCTAAATTGAAAAGAAAGAGGGAGAAAAAATGTCATAAACAAAAAGAATCTAGGGTTTTGTTTGTAAAAATTGATTTCTTTTTTTATTTTTGTTTCTGAAAAATTGCAGAAAAGGTAAAAAATTGCAGAAACAAAAAGTTAAAAAAACAGTAAGATTTGATTTTGTATTTTATTTCATAAAAAACTAGAGAAAAAATAAAATAAAACAATAGACTTTGATTTCTTATTTCACTGCATAAAAAAAACTGCAGAAAAAAGTACAAAAAAACAATAAACTTTACTCATGTCGTTTAAAATTATATGGTACAGAATTTGAATTACCAGAGGTTTGGAATTCGAATTGTCTGAATACTTCTGTTCAAACGTATTTCCCTGCTCCACAGTGCTCTCATGCTCTGTTTGCTCCAGGTATGTATCCTGCAAATCTCTGGCTGAAATTTTTTGCAAAAATAGTGAAATAATTAAAAGTGTTTAGTATTTAAAGAAACATTTTATGAAATTAGATTTTCGAAAATATTTTTCCGCCCAATTTTCAAATTACCACTTTTTTTTCACTTAAATAAAATAGGGTTGCGCTTTTTTTATTGGGGTTATTCGTTTACCGATGGGTCTTTTAATTCAACCGCATCGGTGCTACATGTTACAAAAGCGCACTGGTGCGCAAAATAAAGAACTGGCTAGTGCAGTTATCTGAACAGTACGCACCGAAATTACTTTTAGGATTGTGCACCAAATTTTATTGTTGTTTTGCTAAAATGCAGGGAGAAAATATCATATATTATATGAAATGGACAATTCTTCAAAATCTATCTCGTTCCATAATATTTCTCAAAGTCCATCGTGGAGTTCTCCCTATCCATGTGGAGACATAATATTTACTTCAGATTTGTTTTATTTTTTCACTATTTAATTGAATTTATGTATATTTTTTATCCATGTAGTCAATCATGCACAACTTAATTAAATTTATAATGTATAAAAATTTCCAGGTTCATGTAGATTCATCATCGAGTTCATATGCACAAAATTATATTCAAAGTACTGCTCCAAAACATCGAAAGTTCTTATCAGGAACTGCATACCGCAAGACGCATTTGGTAGATGAAAATGGACAGCCGCTTCACCCTACCAATTGTAACAATATTGCATCTTCTAGCCACAATTCCGGGACAATGATGGTAATTATAATTATAATTGTTTGGTATATATATTGATTAATATGTAATTATTTCAACGTCAAACCAATTTATAATCATGCAATATTGTCAACGTGGTTACTAATTGATATCATAATGTTTTGTACTAACCATGTTCAATATTTTTTTTTTTTAATTATTAGGATTCTAGTGATGATGAACGACCTACCTACCATCTTCTGTTGCACCCCACGAAAATGTCAAATCGAGAGAAGACTGAATTAAGAGAAAAAATCGGAGAGGAACGATACCAAGAATGGTTGAATCAACCACTGATTCAATTCCCGCTACGTCTAGATTCACCAATTAGGAATGACTACAGCAATAGTAGTTCTTCACAAGCTAGAAATGGAGACAATCAAATAGAGGTTGGTATGGATGATTACTTAAGGGATACGACTGCCATGGAGACAATGTTGTTAGATGCATTCCAAAATGATGACAGCTAGGGGATGATTCTCATATCGCTGACACCTTTTTCAAAAGCCTTAAATTTGCTTCCACCACCCCTCTCTTTGGACCTGGCAGTCAGTCAAAGTCTACCCAATTGGGGACAATGATGTTACTGTAAAAATTGAAAGAAAAATTTGGCTTGTCGAATGCATGTTTCTCGGAAATTTTGAGGTAAGTTACCATAAATTACTTTCGGCCTTATATATAAATTTGAAATATAATCAGTACACTGCAATGAACATTACAAATGTTAAATTTTATGAATGTTAATAATTATATTGACATTAATGTACATTTATTTCCATGATCAACAACTACAGGTTATTCAAAGATAAGGTTCTTCCGAGTGATAATTTCTTGCCCGGTAACTGCGAGGAGACAAAAAAATTATTGAAAATGTTGGGTGTTGAGTACATATCATATCTTGCATGTCCAAATGATTGTATTCTATATAGAGGAGAATATGCAGACAAAGAGATGTGTCTGAAATGTGGGCATGACAAGTATGATAAATCAAAAAAGAAGGGTAAATCACGCACTGGTCCTCATTTTAAGATATTGAGGCACATGCCTATAATCCCAAGGATTCAAAGGCTCTTTCTTTGCAAAGAATTAGATATGTTTCAGGGATGGCATGCCTCACATAGAAGTGAGTTGGGATTTATGCGAATAACAACTGATGCAATAGCCATGAAGCATATAGAGGATACATGGCCCGAAAAATTCAAGAATGAAGTACGAAGTCTACGACTCAACATATCCATGGATGGCGTCAACCCATATTCCCTCCAGAACACCAACTATTATGTTTGGCCTGTAGTAGTGATCAATAACAATATCCCCCCATGGTTGTCCGTGAAGAATGAACATCTTATGTTGACTCTCATAGTCCCTGGTAGAAGATAAGTAAATAATATGGATGTCTACTTACAACCACTGGTAGATGAATTGAAGAAATTATGGGATGGGATAAATGTATACAATGTATCAAGACGCATCGCAGTAGAGAGGAGGTTTACATTGTATGGCATATGTGCTTACACTGATTATCCAGGCTTAGGAGTTTGCTCTGGTAAATTTCATGTTTAATTTATTGATTTTTTTATATATAATGTAACAATATTCTTTCACATATTAGTTATTTAATTCATTGTAATATTATTTGTTTTGATCTTCATGATAGTATTTAACGTGCCATGCATATTAATTAATGTATACAAATATAATCTCGCAGGTCTTGTAACAAAAGGGTATTTTGGATGTAAATGTTGTGGACCTTCTCTGAAAGCTAGATGGTCCAAGGACCTACGAAAGCCAGTGTATGATTGCTCCAGGATATTCCTACCAGAACAACACCCTTACAGAAGAGCAGCATCCCCTTTCAATGGTAAACGAGAAAGAACCCAAAGGCATCCAATAATGACACCAGCTGAATGGTTTAGAGCATATGTGAGAGAGAAGGAGAAGGAGTTCACAGAAATGTTCGATTCAAATGGGGAGCCTAAGTTCGATGATCCAGATTTCTTCAACACCTATGTTGAGAAATTTCCCATTGGGATGAAAAGGAAATCTATCTCTTATGACCTCCCATATTGGGAGCATCTTAAGATTGCCCACTTATTAGATCCCATGCATATATTTAAAAATGTTTCATCTTCTTTATGGAGGCACATATCATAGAAAAAAAGTGACACTTTGGCGATTAGGAAAGATGTTATTACTTCAAAAACTAAAAAGAAATATTGGCCAAGACGATTAGAAAGTACGGGATCAGAGGAAGGCGATGGTCCCTCTAATTCATGGTTTTTCAAAGAAGGTGATGTCCCATGGATTTTAAAAAAAGATGATCTATCTTTGGAAAAGGAAGTTATAATGGATATGAGGGTGCCAACTTCATATGGGTCTTCACTACGGCGCTGCTTCACCATGGATGACCATTTTTCGGGGTTGAAATCGCATGACCATTTGAATCTTCTAAGAGTACGTATAATGTCAAAAGCATTATTTTATTATTTGTTATATTAATAAATTTTAACCCATGCGACGATCATAAAACATAACTAATTTTTTATATTATTGCACATTTTTATAACTTTGCAGTGTCGTTATCCTTTGTTTGTCCGTGGGTGTGCGAAACATGAATTCCCTCAAGACCTAGGACGTGCCATAATCTAAATTATCTGCATTTGTACGTTGGATCATTTAAAAGGAGATTCATGTGGCTAGCATTCCATGGTGGCGTCAAGAGATAGTTGAGATTGTTTGTATGTTTGAGAAGGAATTGCCGACGAGTTTCATTGACTTACAGGTTCATCTTCTAATCCACCTGGTAGATGAGGCTGAACTAGTTGGGGTTGTTTCTTGTCGTTGGATGTTCTTCTTAGAGAGGTACATGAAAAAATTGAAAGGTTTTGTTCGACAAAGGGAAAAACCCGAGGGGTCTATGGTAGAGGGGTACATATCGTATGAGTATTTCTACTATGCTAGTGAGTACATTAAGCAGATCGACAACAGACTAGGTGCGATGATTTGGAGTGATGAATTGGATGAAGACAAAAGAGAAGGAGATTTGCTCCAAACAAGTGGAAAAAATCGCTTGATAAAGAGTAAGCGACTTACAATTTTTCAAATTTACAAAAAGTAATTAATTATATTCATTTTGAACTTCTATATAATGTATATTTTGATCTCTAAGTACTATATAATGTTGGTTTGATTTAATCAGTGAATGCAGAAATTGAAGTAATCAATAAATTCATTCTTTACAATTCTAAAGCGACACAACCATGGGTCGCATTGTACGAACAAAAAAGAATGAAATGGGATAGTGAGAGGAAAGAATTCAGGAATTTGAATGGTAGAAGCGTGCCTTATCCCAATAATTTAAAGGATAATATGCCAAAAATATGCCCCAACAGTTGGGTTGCTGACCAAGTCAGAGATAAATACGATGCTACCGGTCGTTACCCGCGTGCTGAAGAGGATGCGCTAAACGTAGGGATTGGGTGCAGCAACTCGGTAATAATTTATATGTAAATTTGAAACTTATATTAAGACATCTACATTTCATATTTTAACTGTTGGATTATTATTTATAAGACACATGACACTTATATGATTTTTTAAACTTTTTTATAATAGGTGCATTTGTTCCCATCTATTGCATTTGTTCCCATCTATGTGAGCATATGGACACCCTTTTCACACAGAAAATGTCGATGCTGGAAACATCACACAAGACTGTGGAGTGGAAGTTGAGTTCAATCAATCTAGTTGATCTAGCCACTGTGATCAACAACTAGTAAGAGGGACGTTAGGTTACGTCAGAAAGATACAAGAGATCGTTGAAGTGGATTTTTCTTCTTTCCAATGTGTTATTTTTAGGTGCAAATGGTGGGACACCTTTGATTGGAATAATGTAAAGGAAGATCATGATAGCAGGCTGATATGTATCAACTCTAGAAAGATGTGGGATGAAGCTAAGCAGCCCTATGTTTTCCCTAAACACTGCAACCAGGTGTTTTTCTACCCAGATGTGTTGGATAGGGATTGGTGGTTCGTATTGACACATTAACCTAGATTAAAACATATTTTTGAGAACAATACTGTTATCATGCCATGCGAGCTAGAAGATAATGAGGGTGATCATGAGAACTGAGAGTGATATGGTACAATATGTGTTATTTCATCAATATTTATACTTTTTAAGATGATTTTTTTGAAATATTAATGTAATATGTATTAATTTGAATTAATTGGTCATTTTCATTGTGTTAATGTTAAAATCAATAATTCACTTGATAATTTGGTATTATGTACTTGATCTAAAAAACAATGGTGTACTATATAAATTAATTTTTTTTTTGTATCTAAGATCATAATAAAATAATGATAATTCTAATTAAGTACAGGAATGTATTTTCATTATTTTCTAAATTTCCTTATGTTACAATAAATCATATTATTCTATATTTATTATTTTACCATAATTTACAAATTTAAAAATTTAAAAATTTTAATAAACTCATTTCACATTAATACAATTAAAATTTTACAAATATTTTACATACAATTACAATCACAATTAGAATTAGAATTAGAATTATTAGAATTACAATTACAATTTTACAATTTCACATACAATAAAAATTTTAGAATTTTACATATATACAATTACAATTACAATTTTAGAAATTTACATCTATATCATTACAATTACAATTTTAGAATTTTAAATACAATTAAAAATAAAAATATTACAAATTTACAATATCATGATCATTTGGTATTTATAAATTAATTAATAAACATCACGTTCATGATAAGCATCGTACTAACATCATATTTGAATAAAAAACAGATTCAAAATTGCTTACTGCATCATCGTGATCATGATCATCTAGCAAAACACAATTAACATTATATATTAACATCATCAGTACAACACAAACATCAAATATACATCTCATGCACATCTATCTACAAGCTGCACATTAAATGAACATATCTAACATGACCTAACAACATACACATAATGATGATCACCAACATGTAAATTAAGTACAACTGCAAAATGAACATAAAATACATGGACCATATATATATAACTGAATAATGGTAAAAATCTACAACTATAATACAAATGTCATGGATCAGCCGATGATCGAACCTCATCTCCATGATGACTACTGGTAGATGCTACTAGAGGCTCTGCATGCAAATATAGTGCGGCGCGAGGCCATGAACGATCATGAGATGTCGATGGTATGCTGCGCCTTGTAGACTGTCCATCATGTGTTGCGGCTCGCTCGTAACGTGCGACAGTCCTCGTCAGTTGCGTAAAAGCTGTCGTAACTCCTACGACATGCCGCATTAGGCTGTACATGTCACGCGACATGCCTCTCCACATCTGTAAGAGCCTATCATCGGCCTCTATATCTATGAAATCAACGGGGTGGATGCCCGCCTCAACAAGCAATGTAATGAGTTGGTCGCCCAACTCCATCATGTATCTATCATCGTTCATATGTCGACTGCGGGCCGACGCACCAGCAGGAGCAGGTCTCTAATCATCTGCACCGGCCTCCTGCTGATCCTCGGCATCAAGATCATCAATATCCACAACTGGATTAGGTGGTGCTGGTAGCATCTCCTCGCCATCATAAGAGCCAATGTCTGCAAAATATATACAAGTACACAACAATAATTAGACAATTTCATTACACAATTTAATAAAAACAAGTTAAAGAAAATGTTAGAATAAATTTAAATAAAACAGTAATATTACCATTATCATCTGGCGTCTCACCATCTGTGAAGAGCATGTTGGCACACCCTCGCCACTCCAACCCTGCATAAGGACAGGGGACCATAATGAAGGGATGCTCAAAAACACTGGCTAGCAACCCAGTGCATCATCTGATATCCTCGCTGGAAACAGAGTCTCCTCCCTCTTGGGCATCATCTACCCCTACATATGCATACGTGCCTCAGTCATCGGCCTATGAGGTTGTCGAAGAAAAGAAGGCCTCGTCTCTGGAAACCTCTTAAAAAATAAACAAAAAAGCTCTGAAGAAAAAGGGAAGTTGACCCTCCCTTGTGCATGATCACGACATCTATCTAATGCTGTATAGAACTGCCGTAAAAAAATGGCAGACCACCTGAGAAGTCATGGTTGCTGTAGTAAAGAATCAACATAATATAAAAGCTGGAAACTAATGTGTTTCCCGTCACTGGTGTTGTGTGAAATGGTCGAAATGATAAGTGAGAGACACTAGACCTCCTCACCACCAAACACACCAATACATAATTGTCCTTCAGAGACCTGAAAATATGAAGGAGACAATATGTCTGCTCTAATGTATCTCTGGGAGTAAACTAACTGAATCCCTGCCATACAGCTAGTTGGAACCTCGGGGAACGAGGGAAAATCCACCCGTCTCCTCGAAATCCCTGTAATAAAATAAACATCCTCCTCAGTGGGCGTGTACCACTGGTCGATACCAACTCAGAAATCCTGTCGCTGGGCATTCCACCTTCGGATAAGATGTCTCAAAAGACCACTATGGGACTTTAAGGAAGTAGCCTCCTCATAGAACTTGAGGGCACCTACCTGCCTTAGGAGCCCCTGTGTCATTGTTGTAATAGGGCGAGGGTTCGCATCTCCCTCCCTCTCTCTTGCCTCCCACATGCGAACCATGTTATATTGTTCCACATGTTGTTGTTGTTGTTGCTCCTCTTCTCTCCTTTCACGCCTCTGAATGATTGACATATTAAACACAATTTTTTAATTAAATGACACATGTATTTACAAATATACGTATATAAATATTTTTTTTTAAATAAATAAAACAAGAGACGGTGCGCCAAAAACATAGTCACGCACTGGTAACGGTGCGTCCCTACCTAGAGACGCACCATCTACGGTGCTCATAATGATATAAAAAGCACCAGGAGCGGTGCTCCAGAAAATATTTTTAGCGCACCGTTCACTAAGTGCAGTGTCAGGAGGTCGGTGCGCTGACTTCACTATATGCCCTAGGGCTTATAGCTAAGTCAACACACCACCCTCCTGCCACCGTACATAGTCATACAGTGTGGCCAAGTATCCGAGCACACCACTCTTTCTCGTAAAATTTACAATTACACGGTGCGCCTTTGGAATTCGCCCCGGAACCAGTGCAGATACACTTAGCACCAGTTTACCAACCCGAACCATTGACAATGTCAATTGGCAGTTCTAGTGCGCTGAAAAAATTACGTGCCCCTAGGCGGATAAGTTCGTCAACTCATCGGGTGTCTGCGATTCAACATTGTCAATGGTGCAGCCTAGTAAATGACCGCACCGCACTTTTTAAAAAATTTAAAATTACATCGTGCACCTCGCAGTACTGCCCCAGAACCAGTGTGGATGCCTTAGCACCAGGTGCGGTGCGGCCTATAAATTTACAGGCAGCACCCCAAACCGGTGCGGCCTGTAAATTTACAGGCAGCACCGCAACCGGTGTGAGTCGAACAGCTCGAGCGCACCGCGTGACAATTTTTTTTTTTTTAATGGTTAATTTTAAGGTTTTTTCAAATTCTAATCCGCTAAAAGGTTTAGTTATGGAAAAACTAGAAAAAATACTCGTACATTTACCCATCGAGGAGGCATATTGGTACGTACAATTTAAAAAAAGAAAATTTGTCCACTATTTTATAAAATTCAAAAGCTGGAGATTGGTGGCAATGTATAGCAACAGTGCGTGCAATAAGTGCAATGGGAGCACGGATAGTCGATGCGGCTCAAGCAAGGATAACTTTCACTGGTGCTTGAGAGATCTGTATCACTGACAAAAGTGAAAAACGCGGTTTTTTGGCCGTAATTTTTTTTTTATTTAACTCTGTTCCAGTTGTTATAGCATCATTTCTCACCTTGACATGATTCATGATTGCTACATGGCTTTATGGGCACCCATTCCTACGGACTTGGACAAATTCACTTAAAACATGAGTGGAAAATCCTTCATACGCGACTATGCCGTGTTTTTTCCGCGTGTATACGCTAGTACAGCTAGACTTTTCCGCGTATGCCATTTTAATGGTTAAAAAAATATATATAAAATCCCTAATTTCGCGTGGGTTGATAGTTACTCGTGTAGTTCAACTACCTCACTGGCAACGTGCTTCCAACTTGCTGAAACTACTTGGAGGGACTATAAAAGGACCTCATATGTATGGCCTAAGGGAGGGAGAGAATTATTATTATACTACTGTTGGTTCCCTATCCAAGTCCGATTCCCCGTGCCTCCCTCGCACTTTCCCGAGTTCATGTTCGGGAAACCCTTGTTTCCTTGAGATACACATCCCTTTATATGTTATCTCGTATGCACTCATTTGGAAGGAGTCTTAGCGAGGCAAGGGATCGGACGGATCCGGACGACTGTCTGCGAGGCCTTGGAAGGATCAGGTGATCTCTCCACTTACTTTTGTACGTACTATTTTTTATAATACGAAGTATCATGCTGTTCCAAAGTAAACGTGTTAGTGTATGCTTTAATGTATGAAGAATATTTGTTATACAAGCATTTATGATGATTTATTTAATGTTTTATATGAATCTCGCTAACATATAGAGTAGAAATATACTTGTACAACTTGTCCTTTGTGCTGGTTTCTTCTTGTATTTCGAGTGAAAGAGGAAGGACGGTTGCGAGGGAGTTTGAACTCTACGTGGATCTACTTCAAACGTAGGACCAACGGGTAAACCTCTCGTTCTCGCTTCTATTTCGTTTTCATGACTGTGCATGATCGTGTGAGTCTCTCGTTAAATAGTACGCTCTGCTCGTGGAGGTTGAATCCCAACCAACCTCTAGGGTGTTAAATCCCCGAAACGTGACGCGGCGACTCAGCGGGGATCACATTTTTGTGATTCTCTGTTGGGTTGTTTCACTTTGCTTTGGTAGGTTGCCAGCTGTTTCTTGTCTTTTTTTACGATCCGGTCTGTTTTCTTGCGGTCGTTTGACGCTTTGATACCTTTTCCGGGCTTGTACTTTTTATTTTTTCATTATCTTTCTTTGTATACGCAGTTTTTTCTTGCACGCGATGCGTATACCCGCGAGTTTGTGTAGAAGGAACCGCGTATACGCGGTTTTCCCTCAACACGGACGCGTATACACGCCTATCGCATAATCGGCAAGGTCGCGTATACCTAGGGTCTGAATTTGAAATTTCAAGATTCGAGTGTTTTTAGTCACGTTTCAGTTGTGGAGGCTCGTGTTTGCATGTCTTTGTACTTACCCTGAGTGTGAGAAGTGGTTTTAAGTCTTGGTTCTCTTTTGTCTTGAAAACCGATCTTTTCGCGATGTTCTTGTTGGTGCTAGCACTCCTGGGATTGAGTTCCAAGATCGCTTTACGAGCGTTCTTGGGCTTCGTTTTTGCCGCAGACAGAGAGCTTTTTCTCACTGACTCGCTCCTCGTCTTTGTGTTGTGCTTTGCATCGCGTTCTTTGCTTTGTTTTCGATTGGTTTTCTTGAGTTTCGTAAGCTAGGGTTTTGTTGCATTTTTTCGAAGATCTTTTCTTGTTTCTTTGGAGTTTTGTGTTGCAACAAATTTGCACTATTTCTCTTGCATTTGTTTGATTGAGTTTTTAGTTTTCCGTTGCCCTTATTGATCTTGCTATCATTAGTTTTATAAGGTTTGGGGGCATAGTTGGAGTTTATGCTTCAAATTCGGTCTCATTTTGGCTTGGATTGAGATAGTTGTTCTTGGTTTTCTTGAAGCTCTTGTTTTATAAAAGCTGAAAAAACCCAAAAAACATTTGTTTTGCTTTTTTGTTTTTTGCATATCAAAAAACTCAAAAAACATTGTTTCTTGTTTTTGTTTTTTGTTGTTTCCTTTTTCATTTTTCGTTTGGCTTCATCTTTTGGGACTTTAGTGAATTTTCTTGCTTCTAGTTTCCCGCTTAATTGTAGAAGGGAGGTTGTCTTTTGATTTCTTCTTTTTTCTTGTTGAGTATTTTGGTGTCTTATATTAAGAGTTCTTGCTTTCCAAGAATTAGCTTTTCACGGATATCAAAAAGATTAGTTGAAACTGAAAGGAGCCTTTTTGGGAAATTTCACCTTGTTTCAAGGGACTTTCACATCTTAGAATTTACATGTTAGTGGTCATTTGCATTAGGTGCATTGAATCATTTAGTTAGCTTCTTAATTTTTTGTGCGTGTGAGTTTGTAATTCGAAAAGAAAAATACATTTTTAGCCTCGTAGAACTTACATAGAAATTGCTCTTCATCGAAAGACTAAGAACTCGCATGTGCATGTAGTCGGGTTTTTATTAATTTCTTTTTGCGTCGAACATCATTGGTTTCAACTCCATATCCTTGTGACTTAATACAACGAGCCCTTAAAATAAGCGATTAAATCTAAAATCAACTAGCAAGTTTTATTTAGAGTCAATCACCAACTCAGCTAGGTTGTAGGGCCTTGAATAGGAGAGAGGAGAGTTAACTCTCCAAGGCCGCTCAAACAAAGACATAGAAGTTTACTAATTGAGCGAAATCCAACTCCGTGAAGTGGATGGGAAAGCTCTCATCCGAGAGTCAAGCGCGAGGGGAAGTGAAGGTTAAGAAGAGGGATACCCCCTCCGATTAGGCTGAATCTAACCTCAAGACCGTTCCGCCCAGCTTTCCGATACGGATTGGTGTCCATAGTTGTTTGTTCCTAGGTTCCACACGGTGGCTAAGGGGGAATACCGTGGTACCCCCGGGAGACGGACGTCGCATCACTTCCGACGGTACTTCGGGGTGCTCTGCGAAGCTTGGGTGCTTGAGCGGCAAAGGCCGCTGATAGGGAGAGTCTGGGCAGAATCGCTCGATACCTTCGATAGTTGTTCGGGCCCCTAATCATCCCGCATCGCTTTCGGAAGGTCCTATATTTCGCTTTCCTCGTATTTTGGTGTCCGGTCCCTCATCACCGGAGCGGAAATACTTGGAGGTGCTTTTGTTTGTGACGTTTCTCGGGGTTTTGATTTTAGTGAGTGCTCTTTGCTCCTAGCTTGCTCAGCTTTTTACTTTTCTTGAGTCTAATAAAATAAATTTGTAAAAGTGTGGCCGATCAAGCGCCTCGACGTTCGAGGAGAGTCGGGGTTATCTCCCGAGAGTGCGAGCCTTCTTCGAGAAGGCGTAGGAGCGATCTCAGCGGTGGTTGTCACTCGTGAGAGTCCGACGCCGTGGAGAGAGATCCTCCAGCTAAGGTCCGAAGGTTTCATTGCTGCGATTCCGGTGTCGGTTCTGAGAGGAGCGTTTCGCTCACCTCGAGGGTATTGTTTCCTCAGGAGGAAGATTTTCAGATAGAAAGATATACACCGAGCACAGCGCTACTGGGTCCATCTCCTCTTCCTCTTGATCATCCGTTTGTTATAGAGTACATCTGGACCGGAGTCCGAGAGACCGCCGGATCTTCCTTATCTTTCTTATCTTTCGATGGCCACGGCGGGAGACGCGGCTTCCTGCGCGTGAGTGCGCGGGCATCCGGGCCCACGCTCGTCGAGGCGGGGGGCACTCGTGCTCATCTTCGAGTGCTTCTCAGCACTGCTGTTTGGCTCCCGGGTTCACCCAAGCATATACTTCTCAATCTGGTCCCTTTGTTTCGGGGGATGTCCATGCTTTGGAAATCCCTCTTTTCCTTTACAGCGGGTGCCATTTGGATCTACGCCATGTCCAACATGGCTAGTGGATCAGCTTCTTTCGTGGGTTTCCCCTTTGGGACTCGGGCATATTCCTAGTCCCTAACCCTTCTTTAGGGTCATTTCCTTTTACGTCCCCGGACCCAAAGTTTTAATCCTTGGGCTCGGGGGCCAAGTTCGACTCTGCTTTATGGGGGTTGGAATCCTATGTTTGCAACGTCAGAAAGGGGGAATCGGTTCATCGCGAGTCATCCAGGGAATGCTTCTTTCCCCGCATCGAGTGCTTATCAGTCTTTTTCTCCTCATATCTAATCGCACGGAACCCCCTACCGGGGGCTTACATCTTCGGTCAATACTTCGCCGGGGGGAACGAGTCCGGGTCTTGGTAACCCGGCGTGGGGGAGGAGGTTCTTCTCCGTTTTCTACGGGTCCTTTCACGGCAGCCTGGTGCCTCATCAAATCCGAGGCTATTCTTTTCGAATGTGGAAATCCATCCCATCAAGGATGGAATTCGAGCTCCGCCGATTACCATTTTACGGCAACGTTAAACTTACCGGACTTGGCGAAAGTTAACTAATGACCCGATTCGGTATAGGTCGGGTTGGCCTCCGGTTCCAACCAAACTTCCTTCGATACATTCCCTAGGTTTGAAGGTAAGAATGGTGAAGATCCGACGGACACCATGTCACCACATTCACTTATGGTGTTCATCTAACTCTCTGATCGACGATTCGATTAGATTGAGATTATTTCGTACGCACCTTAAGCTGAAACGCGCGAAGTGGTATATAGAGCTTCATCGAGGGCGGGTTCGCACGACATTTGGAGAAGCTGGCTGTCACTTTTTCTTAACCATTTTTCGGTTTGCCGTCAGGATATGAGGTCGGGACCCAGAACTCTCGCTAATTTTAAGCAGGGATGAGGCAACTCACATTTCGATCATATTCGGGTGAATGGAGGAGAAGGAAGAGGCTTATCAAAGCCCATATTCCCGGGTGAGTTCCTTCTCGAGTGGTTTTTGAAGTCGCTTCGATCGGATATTTCAAAAGATGTATCCATGTCGTGGGGTATATTCGAGGAGCAGGCCATCTTTAGGGCCCAATGACGCTTAGAGTTGATCTATTCTCGATCCGGCATGCTTTACAAGTATTTTCCAATGCTCCCTCGCTCCAAATTGGATCTATCGAAACTCTAAACCTGGTCCGCATGGTGACGGACTTGTCGGATCGGTCGACAGTAGTGTAGCCGTACCTTTTCTCAATTGCGTGTAGTTGTCTTTCTGTCACTGCTTCTTACGGTCGGCGTGCTCGCTGATTTCTTCACCTTCCGCGTCTTTGTCCATTAATCGTCTGTCCAATCTTCGAACCCAAAGGAAATCAACGAGTCCGATGGGAAGAAGAAGGGACGTAATAACAAGAAGAAGGGCAAGAATGGGAAGGGCAATGCTAATAAGACCAACGAGCATGTTGGTGAAGGGCAAAAGGAGAAAAAAAAAGTTAAGTTTCAGTGCAAGCTTTGTGCGGAGACCATCTCACGCATCTTTGCCCGAAAAATTCGGGATGTCTCGCACGCGATTATCTCAACAGGGTTCTTCTAGTTCCCTGCGTCGTGCTAACAAACCCTTTTTTCCCCAAGGGCGAGCAATTAATTGTCGGGCGCGAATCAAAATCCCGGGGCTTCCTCTCGGAGGTCCTCGGGGAAGGAGAAATTCATCGAATATCTTTATGATGAGTGCTCACGTGGATGTCGCTACAAGATCCGCGTGATTATGGCGGAGAAGGAATCTTCGAAAGCTAAGGAAGTCCCCGATGCTACCGAGCCGCTTCATATCACGAAGCCAGCCCAGTCGAGTCCATGCCTCTGATACCCAAGGCATCCTCTAAGCGGTCAACGATTAATCCGAACATGAGGGGGCTGCCCCGGAACTACTCGATTGTAGAAGATCGGCGCGAGTCCTTGTACTATGTCGGCTGAGAGGTACTCAGCCTTGTCCTGGCTCGGGCACGAGTGCTTTGCTCCATCGCCATTGGAGCTATAGATCCGAAAAAAATTCTCTTACGATTACCTTTGATATGAAGTAATTTTAGAAGAGACTTCCTCATCATATGGCCTTCCATATTAAATCATCGTACTTAGAGACTCAATATCTTTTCGCTACGTCGTCTGATGAGGGTGCTTCTACTTGCGTGATGTCTCTCGCATGTTTGGAAGACACTAGGATCTCCCAAAAGTCGTTCCATCTAGCACTATTCTCACTGCATTCGATGGCCATTCTCATAGGCCCCCATGGTATTGTCCCGCTTTGCCCATCTGTGTTGGGGGGCAAAACCGTTAACATAGAGGTTGAGGTAGTAGATGCGGTCTTGGACTACAACCTCGTTGGGGAGAAACCCGGATATATGATATGGATGCCATTGCATCTTCACTATTTCGGATAGTATGTTTTCCCCCACGAAGGGAGGATAGTTACGGTGGATCAACTGGGCCGCCCTCCCTCCTCGCAGACACGGATGCGCCTCTGACTCATCTCGTCCCTAAGTTGGACAACACTAAGGCACCTATCGAGAATCGGGGAGTTGGAATGTATTCTTTCCCCGATGGGATCTTTTCGATCTTCCTCCTCCCTAAGGTGTCTATCAATGCTATTTCATCCTCCAAGGCTCCCCTTCGAAGAGAGTTCTTTCGAACTCATTATTTTTCGGACCCTTGGACCTTACCTTTCCCCAACTTGCCACTTTGGAGGAAGGGCAAGTGGGTGGAATGGCATTCCCGATTTCTCGGCGAGATTGCATATCGGTCTGTTGTCGACACCTGCGAGTAGTCCGATCCGGCCTCTCTTTCGCCCGAAGAGTTGGATGGTGATGTGGCTCGGCTTGGACGCTTACTTCTTCTTCCGCCCGAGATTGTCTGGGATACCACTCGTCCATCGAAGAGGCCATCCCTGGAAGCAATGACGGGTATAGAGAGACACGTGGGATGACTTGCATCATCGGTCTTACTTCCCCCTGACTTGCGAGCGAAGTCGAAGCTAGTTTTCCAAGTCCTCGGTCTCACCGGACCCTGTTCACCCCGCTCTTGAGCCCCCTTAGCACCGACCACAGAGTTTATGCTTTGAAGGGAACATGGTCTGTGATCTCTCCGACTATCCCGGTGAACATCTCCGGGAATCCCAACATTGTGAGAACGTTTTCATTAGAGCTGAATGTTCCGTGAAGAAGTTCAAATCTATACCGAGCTCTTCAAAGAGTATAGGGGATGTTTTTGCTTGGTCTTATGAGGAAATGCACGGCATAGACCCATCTATCGTCCGCATGAGATCAAGACGTATGAAAACGCTAAGTCGGTTAGGCAAAAGCTTCGTCAGATTACATCCACTCGGTCTTTGGGATTCTTTGTGCACTTCGGAGGGGATAGGGGTAGATCCTTTTAAGGTTGAGGCAATCCTTTGGTTGCCTCCCCGTCTAGGCGGAACCCGAAATGGGCTCTCTTTGAGAAAGTATTATGCCCTAGGCTTCGGACTTTGGCATTTTGCTTTGTATATAGCTTGTTTTTGTATTTTTTCACATATATTAAAAATCAAAAATCATATAAGTTAAAAAATTGCATTTTTTTGGGGGTCGAAGCTTCGGGAATCTTCTCGGAGAAGGATGTCATCTGAATCGTATCCCATACCCTAAATGCTTTCACTTTTCGGATAGAGGTCGCTTTATTGAAAATTTTTGTCAAAATTTCCTTGTGCTTATTTTGGCGATCCGTCTTATGTCGTATAATTCGATTGCTTGGAAGTGCCCGATTTTGGTATATTTTCGGGTACATTTTGACATTTTTCGAGATTTTTCCCGGTTTTTTGGCCCATGTGTTCGAACTCTTCACGGCGGTATATGATCTTCACTGGCATATAGGTTAGGGAATCACTTTCCGTTGCATCTTGCATTCTAGCCTCCATACCGATCACTTGCCTTAGAGTCGATCCCATTAGGTCATGAGTATTCTACCATTTTCACTACTGGCATTTTTAAATCATGACTTGATGGTGAGAGCCTTCCTTTACATGGGCTTCCTAGTTAGTTCCTCGCTATCACTTGTTTCATGTCTTGCTTTTTTATGTAGGCTCGGGAGTCCTCTTTAGTCCCGCTGATGTCTTTCGTGTTGAAGCTTCATTCTTCTCCTTCATCACTTATCATTTTTTCTCGGCTTATACCCCTAGAGGCTCCCTGGTGTCGCTAAGTTGTATTACTTCATTGCATATTGGCTACTTGTTTACCACGGCCTTTAGCGGCTTCATTTGGACTCGATGTTAAAGCCAACTTTTGACCTTGACTTTCTGTACAAGTTAACCATTGCATGCGCTTAGCTATCACGACTTGACACCTTTGTACCCATGGATGGAACGTTCCTCACGAGTATCACTGACGTTTTTCGCCACCTTGCATTGAGCATAGGGATTGTTCCCAAACCCCTGAACTAGTGCATCCGCTTTTTTCGATACTCGTTCTATCCATTGTATCATAGCATTCTTTTTATTCTTTTCGTGCTTATTATGAAAAAGACATTAAATATAACAAAAAAGAGCGAGGGAACGGGATGTATCTTCGTTATTTCGATGGCAGATCACAGTCGCGTTGTCGCCCTTGAACAAAGCACATATACTTATATATATATTTCCTTCATTTGGGATGGTTCTAGTTTGACCTAGGTTCGGCTTTTACCATGTTTCACTTGTCGAGTTCTCCCCAGTTAGTTATCTCTTCCAATCATATGGAGAGTTTGTTTGCCTCTGCAAGACGGACTTATACGGTGTCACTTTTTACTGCCTTGGTCATCACGTAGGTCGTGCTTTTGTTCAAGGGAAGTCTAACCAGAGTCGGCCATTCTGCGGTGTCTCTTGACTCATTATTAAGTCGGCCTACCCGGTCTTGTCAGTATCTTGTTCTATCACATCAGATGTTTTGGTCCTTTGCTCGTGCTGGTTTGAGAAGGTCCCCATTGACTTCTTGCTGGCGGGGTTGTCTCTTATCGACTCGACACATTATGAGCAAGCCCTGAAACAACACCTTGGGCTCTTCCATCATTGATAGGTGACCTCGTGCTGACATTTGATCATCATCATGGGTCTTTGGTAGTGGTTCCCACCTTGTGTTCGACGTGACACACATTATCACACTTGGGATTAGGTACGTTTTGGATTTCCATTTGACCCTATCTGTGGATTTCTCGCCTCTGTGTCAGCTTTCATTATTGGTTGGTTCAGAGGGTTTCTTCCGTGCGCTAGCTTCATCTTGTGCACGTCGGAAACGTACTTCGGTTTTGGTTCCATCACTCTACTTCGTCCGATTCCTTCCAAATCTTGGCATGCGGGTTACACTCGCGCTGGACTGATGTGGGATGCCTTAATGCCTTCCTTCCAGCAGATCTTTTCCCATCGACTCCGACTCATTGCTCTGGGAATAAGGTCTAGAGTCTTTTTGTCGGTACCTTAGGGTTTGCAGTCATCAGTGGCAGACTCTTCGCTATCGACAGTGGGGATTCATCATTGCCTCCTGATTGGTAGATTCTTTCAAGTGTTCGACTTCAACTCATTCATTCACACTTGTCAGATTGTACTGGGGCACCTTGACACTCATTATCATTATCGGTGAGTTGTCTCGCGTTGGTTAACGGGAAACATCATTGCCCGGTAATCCAACGATTTCTCACATGGTCGACTTCAGCTCATTTATTCCCAGTGTGTAGAATTGTGCCGTTGTGATCGGTGAAGACCTCGGGTTGCATCAACATTTCTCGGTTCACTGTTGACAGTTCTCTCAGTTTCTGCCAGTGTTACCGTCCACCCTTATATGTTGCAGTTCAGCACAGCAGCATCTTATATGTTGATCCCCGAGTTGCGTGATTGTACCGTTTGATCCGCCTCTTATGATCCGGTGCTTGGAGATTCAGTTACTTGATCAGATATCCAGTTGCACTATCTTTGCTCAGCTTTCTATATGTGATACTTGGACATTGATACAGACTTGTCTTTCCGGGCCCTGCTCAGATGATTCACTATGTACTTTCAGTTCAGTTATACTTGTATACATGTTGGATCTATTCAGTACTTTCTATATATATGATGTATTTTTGACTGAGCATGGGTATGCCCGCCTCAGCATGAGTTGACTCTCTGATTTCTTTCATTGGTTTTGGCAGGCTGAAATCTGGTGAAGTCCTCTCTTGTTCTTGCGAAGTTCTTTCTATGTGCATAATATATTTCGGCCATCATGTACCCCTTCTGACCTCATATATTAGGGGGCATCTGTTATAGCATCATTTCTCACCTTGACATGATTCATGATTGCTACATGGCTTTATGGGCACCCATTCCTACAGACTTGGACAAATTCACTTAAAAACAGTGGAAAATCCTTCATACGCGACTATGCCCATGTTTTTCCGCGTGTATACGCTAGTACAGCTAGACTTTTCCGCGTATGCCATTTTAATGATTAAAAAATATATAAAAACCCCTAATTTCGCGCTGGGTTGATGGTTACTCAGGTAGTTCAACCACCCCAGCCCGTGGCCAACTGTTTCCAACTGCTGAAACTACTTGGAGGGACTATAAAAAGACCTCATATGTATGGCCTAAAGGGGGAGAGAGAGAATTATTATTATTATACTCAGTTGGTTCCCTATCCAAGTCTGATTCCCCGTGCCTCCTGCACTTTCCCAGTTCATTTCAGGAAACCCTTGTTTCCTTGAGATACACATCCCTTTATATGTTATCTCGTATGCACTCATTTGGATGGAGTCTTAGCGAGGCAAGGGCTGGACGGATCCGGACGACGGTCTGCGAAGGCCTTGGAAGGATCAGGTGATCTCTCCACTTACTTTTGTACGTACTATTTTTATAATACATAAGTATCATGCTGTTCCCGAAGTAAAACGTGTCAGTGTATGCTTTAATGTGTGAAGAATATTTGTTATACAAGCATTTATGATGATTTATTTAATGTTTTATATGAATCTCGCTAACATATAGAGTAGAAATATACTGTACAACTTGTCCTTTGTGCTGGTTTCTTCTTGTATTTCAGGTGAAAGAGGAAGGACGGTTGCGGGGAGTTTGAACTCCACGTGGATCTACTTCAAACGTAGGACCAACGGGTAAACCTCTCGTTCTGCTCTATTTCGTTTTCATGACTGTGCATGATCGTGTGAGTCTCTGTTAAATAGTACGCCCCTGCTCTGTGGAGGTTGAATCCCAACCAACCTCTAGGGTGTTAAATCCCCGAAACACCAGTGCGCCGGGTTTTTACAAGAGTACCGGTGCATTGTATTAATGCCGCACCAAGCTCTTTCTATTTTCCCGCGCTTTTAGGAAGCACCGAGGCGGCGTAACTATCATGCACCGGTGTGGTACAGTAACGAGACACACTGGTAACGGCGTCCGGTGAACTAATCATTTTTGCGGTTTTTTGGCCGTAATTTTTTTATTTAACCCTATTCTGGTGTGCGGGCTTTTTACAGCATGTTAGTTCCGGTCTTCACAGCCTATCACCAGGGATCAAAATGGGCTCTTACTATGTCTGGTTTTGTTAGATATTTTTCACATGATCTTCAATGCAAAACATGTCGTAAATGTGTCCATCAGAAGGAGCTTGGAAAAATATTTCCAACGGTATATCCCACTCCTATAACCTGTTTCTGAATCAGAAGATATGATCGAAATGAATGATTGATTCTTGGTTATGCATGTTTTGAGGTCAGTTGTTGTACACAAGGACAAGTTTACTACAAAATCAGTTTGGACAGGAATTTTAAAAAATTGAAAGAGGCTTTCGTCCATCACATACCAAATAACAAAAACCTCCTTCATTTTATGCACAAATGTTACTATGTGGGAGATATGCAGTGATACTTGAAGCCTAAATTAAAATAAAACAAATTTGCGGTTATTTTACTATTTTAGTCATTTTAGTGTGGTGCCATGTTACAATATATGGAAAGTAATTTTGAGAAACTCAAAGAGGTTTTTGTTAACCACGAGCCATATAACAAAAAACTCTTTATTCACAAGTGTCGTGAATTGGAATATTTTACTATATCTTTACAGCTCATTTTTACAGATTTAAATTTTTAATAATTTTCTGTTTTAGAGATTATTTTGTGGCACAGATTACGAGCAACTAGAAACGAATTTCCAAAATTTGAGAGAGGTTTGTCTCCAACATGACACTATCTAAAAAAACCTCTTTCAGTTTTGTAACAGGTCCTATGGTTCAGGAAATACGAATTCATCTTTGACACCTAATTTCAGAAATTCGGTCCAAATTTAATGTAACTGATTCTATTTTGAAGAAGATGGTTGAGCTCAATTCCCTTAATACAGGGATGAGAAAATTGTATATATTTTATGAATTTCAGAGTGTAAGGGGGGGATTTTTGTAGCAGAGTGAGGCTGCTATTGGACTGTGTAAATTTTTCCTCAAATATTATTTTAATAAAGCTTTTTCTGCTCTTTAAATTTGGGATTCATCACAGTGTTTAATGTGCAGCATGTTTTTCTTGTAAATTCATTTCCATGCTTTGGTTTTTTCTGCTAATTTGGTTACAGAATTCTCTAAGGGAAGTGTTAGGAATCCATCCATGCACGATGCTCCTTTCACAATGATTATGTTGTTTGATGTAGTGGTTATCTTTTCAGAATCCATCCTCTGTTAGATGCTCTGTTGAGTAACCCGGTGCTTATCTTTCTTCTAAAGTTGTAACTATAGATCCATCCCCTGATTAATGCCTACATGGCAGCAGTATTTTCCCTCTTTTCTTCTCTCATTACATCTTTAATCTGGCTGTAAATTGTGCTTACTTTTCCCCATGTTTTCTGGCAGAAACTAGCCCCAAATTCATAGCCCAATAGTCCCTTCTCTTGTTGTTTTCAACCCACAATTTTCAAACAAATCCTTATTCTTCATAGCTATCCTAAGATTCAATTATTGCAGCCACTTTTTGTTGGCCAAGAGAGAGCCCTCTCTGGTCTCGCAAGGCTAGATTCCAGATCAAAAGCTTGGTATTTGGTTACCTCAGAGTTGCCTCTTCTCAGCCTTGAGGTTTATTCTGAGTGCTAACATTTTGGCGCTGTTGCCGGGGACAAGGTGACAGATATTCTCTGGGAAATATTATTCAAGTTGCAGATCTGATTGTTGATGGTGAACAGTATTCAGACACATATGAAGGCTAAAATCATCTACCTGATGACTCCATTGTTCGAAATCCCAAGTTTCAAAGTATTGATGGTGGCTCCACTGGCTAAATGAAGGAATCAACTGTTGCTTCTATTTGTTCAAGGTATTCATGTATTGATTTTTATAATATTCCTGGTTTTCCTAATCAATTACCAAAGTATGCATATATTTTGAGTAATGGCCCTAAATTCAATGGGGAATATCTGGCTTTGACTCGTAAACATGTATCAAATGTAAAAACATTTGTAGAATCTCTTAGAGTCAAAAAAGAGGATGTTTTTATCATATTGTTCTATGATTCCTTTCAAGGCAAATGTAGACAATGGATTGAAAATTTTTCTATCAGATCTATTAAGTCATTTGTAAAGTTGTGGCATATCTTTTTGGAAACATGGATGGAGAAAGAGGAAGAATTCAAAGTAGAGGTGCCCTCTATTCAAGGCTTTAGAGAATGGGAAGATATGTGCACAAATGATGAGGTAGATGAGAACTTTGCTTTATCTCTTTCTTCTTATTTAAAGTCTTTTCAATGTAGCCATGAAGTTAAGCTTAATTTTTTGCAAGATTTTTCCATAAAAATTGAATAAGATCTAACTAAATTGGAGACCCAAATATAGTCCCAGGATCTGGACTGTCAAGTCCCATTCTTTGGGGACCTTTTCCAGTATAAGGAAGGAAAGGTAAGGCTACCCTTGGATGTTTGCATTAATAATTTGGAGCTGGAAGAATGTATTGAGGAGTTGGGGCAGAAAACAGAGTCTAGTTTCTTTGATCCTGTTGCGGCATATATGGAAAAAAAATTCAGTTTGAATAACAAGCCATATTTCCTTTTATACAGCCAGACTCCTCTTATGCATGTATGGCTGTCAGCATTTCCAGTTGTGTCCTGGTTCAAGCACTTCCAAGCATCATCCTTGTCACAGTTACTTTATTGGTTGGTCTTGCATTATAGCATTACTTGATCTATAAATTTTTCTGCAAAGTAGGGTAGTTTTGTGCATAAATAAGCTACCCAAGGCAGCATTTCAGCTTCTGGTATTGGTTTATGTACATATTGCAGTATGTATATGTTTTTGGATTGGTATGAGTTTTTTTTGGGTTTACAGAGGTTTGTTGATCGTATTACCCAATGGATGAGGCACTTGGTCTACAGTGTTCTTGACACCTCCAAGGAGCTGCCATCCCCAATAAGGCCGATGTTAGTTCCAGTCTTCGCAGCCTATCACCAGGGATCAAAATGGGCTCTTACTATGTCTGGTTTTGTTAGATGTTTTTCACATGATCTTCAGTGAAAAACATGCTTAAATTTTTCCATCAGAAGGAGCTCGGAAAAATATTTCCAACGGTATATCACACTCCCATAACCAGTTTCTGGATCAGAAGATATGATTGAAATGATTGATTGATTCTTGGTTATGCATGTTTTGAGGTCAGTTGCTGCACACAGGGACAAGTTTACTAAAAAAACGATTTGGACAGGAATTTTACAAAAGTGAAAGAGATTTTTGTCCATCACATACCAAATAACAAAAACCTCCTTCATTTTATGCACAAATGTTACTATGTGGGAGATATGCAGTGATATTTGAAGCCTACATTAAAACAAAACAAATTTTGCGGTTATTTATTGTTTTAGTCATTTTAGTGTGGTGCCATGTTACAATCTATGGAAAGTAATTTTGAGAAACAAAAAGAGGTTTTTGTTAACCACGAGCCATATAACAAAAACCTCTTTCAGTTTATTCACAAGTGTCATGAATTGGAATATTTGAATAGATCTTTACACCTCATTTTTACAGATTTAAATTTTTAATGATTTTTAGTTTTAGAGATGATTTTATGGCACAGATTCCGAGCAACTGGAAAGGAATTTCCAAAATTTGAGAGAGATTTTTTTCCAACATGACCTTATCTACAAAAAATATTTCAGTTTTGTAACAAGTGCTATGTTTCAGGAGATACGAGTTCATCTTTGACACCTAATTTCAAAAATTAGGTCCAAATTTAATGTAACTAATTCTATTTTGAAGAAGATGGTTGAGCTCAATTCCCTTAATATAGGGATGAGAAAATTGTATATATTTTATGAATTTCAAAGTGTAAGGGGGGGATTTTTGTAGCAGAGTGAGGCTGCTATTGGACTGTGTAAATTTTTCCTCGAATATTATTTTAATAAAGTTTTTTCTGCTCTTTAAATTTGGGATTCATCATGGTGTTTAATGTGCAGCATGTTTTTCTTGTAAATTCATTTCCATGCTTTGTTTTTTTCTGCTAATTTTGTTACAACATTCTCTAAGGGAAGTTTTAGGAATCCATCCATGCATGATGCTCCTTTCACAATGATTATGTTGTTTGATGTAGTTCTTATCTTTTTAGAATCCATCCTCTGTTAGATGCTCTGTTGAGTAACCTGGTGCTTCTCTTTCTTCTAAAGTTGTCACTGTAGATCCATCCCCTGATTGATGCCTACAGGGAAATGGTATTTTCCCTCTTTTCTTCTCTCATTACATCTTTAATCTAGTTGTACATTGTGCTTACTTTTCCCCAAGTTTTCCAGCAAAAACTAGCCCCAAATTCATAGCCCAATAGTCCCTTCTCTTGTTGTTTTCAACCCACAGTTTTCAAACAAATCCTTATTCTTCATAGCTAGCCTAAGATTCAGTTATTGCAGCCATGTTTTTTTGGCCAAGAGAGAGCCCTCTCTAGTCTGGCAGGGCTAGATTCCAGATCTAAAGCTTGGTCTATGGTTACCTCAGAGATGCCTATTCTCAGCCTTGAGGTTCATTCTGAGTGCTAACACAACAGTACCGGTGCGTTTCCTATATGCCGCATCGGGCTCTTTCTGTTTTGCGCACTTTTAGGAGGCACCGGGGCGGTGTATTTTTAATGCACTGGTGCTCTATAGTAATATGATGCACCGGTAATAGTGTCTGGTGAACCAATGATTTCTACGGTTTTCTAGCCGTAATTTTTTTTTATTTAACCCTATTCCGGTGCGCAGAATGTTTTCTGGAGTACCGGTGCGTTGTATGTATGTCGCACCGGGCTCTTTATGTTTTCACACGCTTTTAGGAGGCACCAGGGTGGAGTATTTTTAAAGCACCGGTGCTCTACATTATCATGACGCACCAGTAACAATGTCCGGTGAACCAATGATTTCTGCGGTTTTTTGGCCGTAATTTTTTTTTATTTAACCCTATTCCGGTGCGCGGAATTTATAGGGACCCCGGTGCATTTCCATCATTCCACCCTGAGAATTTTATGTTCTGCTCGCTTTTATGACGCATCAGGGCATGGTGATATGATGCACCGGGGCTGTATAGTAACCTGACGCACCGGTAACGGTGCCCAGTGAACCAATGATTTTTGCAGTTTTTTGGCCGTAATTTTGTTTGTTTTAAACCCTTTTTCCAGTGCGCAGCATTTACTGGGATCCCGGTGCATTTCAGTCATTTCGCACCTGGTCGTTTATGTTTTGCGCGCTTTTTATGAGGCACCAAGGTTTACGATATGACATGCACCGGCGCAATTGCTGAATTAAAAGCACTGGGAGGGTGTGTACGGAGCGCATTGTTTCCGGTGTGCCAATGTTTTATGCGGTTTTTTTGCCGTACTTTTTTTTATTTAAACATCCGCTGGTGGGCGTGTTTTGTGGGTGCCCCGGTGCATTTCATTTATTCCACACCGGGCGGTATCTGTGCGATTTACATGTAAAGCACCGGTGCTCTACAAAAATAAAACGCACTGGGCCTGTGTGTACGAAGCGCATGGTGTCCGGCACGCAAATTTTTGTAATGCACCAATGCTTTGTCATGTTGAACGCACCAGTGCGTTTTAGGTTGATAAGAGCACTGGATGAAATACATCCGCAAAAACCTTCGCCCACCAACCTCCTATAGGATCCTCTGCTAGAAACGGACATCTAAGGTATTTTTCTGTGGGGTTCCTCAAAAAAATCTGCTAGAGGGTCTTTTCCTTATAGTTTCTTGATGTTTGTTACTCTTTTTTTTCCCATCATCCTTTAGTTATTTAGTGTTATCTTTGTCTTGACATCATTGCACCACCTAGGCATTTATTGCAGCAAATTCGAGGCCTTCAATCTCAATTCCCGTTAGGACATATTACTCCTCCCCATCAAGTTCGAGTTAATCCTCCCAGTACTCCATCGAATTATTTAGACTCTGATTCTACTGATTCCTTTGATTCCACGTCTTCTCAACTTCATATCACCACCATGTCAGGAACCAATGTAGGTGTGGGAAAATAAGGTGGTAACTTGGGTCCTACCCGGGGTAATATCATTAGTGGAACCTCAACTGATATGGTCACTTCTACTCCATTACTACCCTTCATGATTGGTTTGAATATCCCATATTCTAATCAGCTTATCAACGATCCTCTTCTCCAAAACCAAAATTGGTCAGTTATGCCTACTAAACGTCCTTCATGCATACCTAAGCTTGAGGGAAATTTGGGAGAATATCCCACTGATCATGTTCGCTCATTTCACATGTGGTGTTTCTCTAATTCCATTACCGTTAACTCCATTCATCTTCCTTTATTCCAATGCATGCTTACTGTAGTTGTGGCTAAGTGGTATGTCAAATAACCTCATGCCACCCATTCCATTTTTGCAACCCTTTCCAAATTTTCCTCATCATATTTCTAGTTACCTCTCTAGTATGACACTGAGACCAAACTGTTGACTTCAATTCGTCAAACTTCTGCCACTCGCCTATATGACCATGTCCAAGAATGGTGCAAAAGGAGGAGCACGTGTAGGGATCCTGCATTTGAATATTGTGTCTATATGGATTGGTTCCTTAGATATTTGTTGTCCCCCATAGGTAAATATTTCACGTTACACTTCCCTCTGACAAAGAAATATGCACTCCAAATAACTTTAAAATATGACTTGATATACCCCTCTCCCTGATATGCCTCGACCCGGTGCTACTAATGCACTGGGGGCATCTCATGCTGCTGATGGTATCATTGGATATATTTCTCGGGCCTTATCTGCAACCATATTCTCCCCCCAGATGAGTTATGGTAAACCCTAGGGGGGGACCAGAACCTGCTATAATTATCCCCCTCCACTAGGAAACCCTTATCCAAGACAAAGCACGGCATATGCATTTTCCCAATCGCATCAGCAGATGTCAAGGACAATTGTTTCTCAACTTGTTTATCCAAATGTCAGCCCTCCTCCATATGTTCCTTATGCACCGCCTAGTGCTCTAGCCCCTTCGGCACCAGCACCACAGTCTCCCATGCCTCCTCAACCTCTGCCACAACATCCACCTCCTCCTCAAGCTCAAGTGTATGCTGAACAGAGCGTGGCCAATCCCTCCAACACCAAGAATAATAATAAGAGGAAAGGTAATAGGAACGATCAATACCAAGGTAATGAGGGTAACCAAGGTTCTCCACCTAATCCACCCCAGGGCAATCATCCTAATCCTACAACCCAGCAACAGGGCAGACAGCCCAAACAACACAAGGTCCTTCGTATAAATAATCCTTGTGCATGTTGCGGCGTATATGGCCATTATACTCATGATTTTCCTATTTTACCTCAGATGAGTTAAGCATGGGAAACCCAAGCATTTTCATCTAGAGGACAGAAACCCATGTCTCAGCTTCCTTCGACTCCTACTTTATCTTAGTCAATTTTTCTTACCAACCCATTTCCTCACCAAGGATACATAGCTGCCCAACCCACACAAGGTCAATCAGCACCTCAACCTCCACAATTTCGTCCCAATGATTATCATATTCTCGAGATGAATTTTGATGAGGTGAACACAGAGCAAGTCAACCTTCAGACTCGATCATGCCAGTATGTCAAGCCATCCATTAATTTTGTGACTGAATCCTAACCGAAAGTTTCCACTGAGTCCATTCCGTTATCAAATGGTACCTTACAGATCCCTTGGCCTAAGGTAGAGGTTATTACCAAGATCCCCAAGGGGCCATTACATTGTAATGCTTCTGTAGCCAAATTCTCCCACACCTACAACATAATAGATGACTTGACACAATCTCTTGTTTCCATGTCAATGCTGGAAGTCCTCCAGTCGTGTCCATCCCAATGGAAATCTCTACTCAATGCCTTTGGCATTGTGGATCATTCAGATGATCGTATTATATTCTTTGACGTTTACCAATCATAACATCCCCCGCTTCCTTCATTCATTTATTTTCAAATACCAATCTGAATAAAAAATTACATTGTACAACGATGTATCATTGATGAAGGCGCCTCCACCTATGTGATGGCTGCTAGTGTTTGGAAACAACTTGGTTCACCAGACCTGTCCCCATCCACCACCACTCTTTGTGCATGGGACAGTCCTCCATCTCATCACCTTGGCTTACTTTGCAATTTTCATGTCACTGTATTTAGAAATACTATCTCCATTGATATAGAATTCATTGATTCCCTATTTTATTACAACATCCTTCTAGGTCGTAGTTACACCTATGACATGTTAGATGTAGCATCTGCGGTTTTCTGTAAGATGTGATTTCCCCACAAAAGAAATATCATCACCATCGATCAACTAGCATACTATGATCCTAAGGTGTAGACTTCTCCTTAATCCAAAATTTAATCTGTGACAGAAAATTCGACTGTCTCGTCCCTCACCAATGTTTCAGTAGGAATCTACAAAGATTATGCTTTGCTTGGAGCTACCATGGTACACCACCAACCCCTTCTGAGCCTATTTCTTCCATGTTTTCATGATGCAAGCATCCTTGGCTTCTCACAAGGAGTCTGGTATGCCCATCCAACTTCCAGTGCCTTCGCAACTTGTTGTTCCCAACTTAACCCAGCATATAGCTATAATTCCTTAAGTACCACTTCCTTCTATTGGTGTCTCTCCTAGTCCATTCCAACCAGGAATAGTTCCTGCAGTCCTGTTATAGCCGCTACAACACCACCCAAAATTTTGGGTATATTCGAAATTTTGGGTCCCCCTCCTCGCTTAGACGTTAAGGTTGGCCTTTAGACAATGACATCCTCGTAACCCACCCCAAGCCCCTCGTGAGCCTTCTCACCATCATGAAGAGATACTCTTACCGCAGCCGCACCATGTGTAAAGGGATGACCATGCATACATTCGAATGGAAACATTTTTGTGTGTTTACATTAAAATATCTTGCACCATGGATTGTTTACGCACTCAGTTTGGGTGCTTCACCAAGCTCAAAATCTGATGTTAATTATTTGGGGATATCGTTCTCTAAAGGGTAACTATAAAAAATTGACAATCTAAATGTTTCATGCAGTTCAATCCCATGGATGATACACCAAAAAATGTCATCACCACATCGATGAAAAGGATAAGAGTAGTGCGAGCTGAAATAGGAGAAGTGGAAGACATGTATCGCATGTACATAGGAAACAAGATTGCGTTAGTCAAGGGAGATTTCGGTCACAGTGGAAGTTTTTGGTCTGCGCAATGAGCCAAAGTTTTTCCCAGCAAGAAATAGGACCCTTTTCAAAGCAAAGGAGGTGGGATAAGGAATATTGCTATGAAATCCAAAGATTGCCAAAAGAAGGCCACAAGTCGCAGATCTGCTTGAGGTCGCAAGTCGCAAATTCGCTTAAGGTCGCAGGTCACAAATTTCCTCAAGTCGCAGGTCACAGATTCCCTCAGGTCGCCAGGTCGCATAGTCACACTCCCTATTAAAAGCTCGATGACGCAACTCAGTGACCCAACGACTAGGTCACGAGGTCACAAAATCATGGCAGGTTGCAGGCCGCAGATTGTTGGGGGTCGCAAGTCGCAAGACCCAGCGACTAGGTCGCGAGGTCAAAAAATCATGGCAGGTCATAGGTCGCATATTGTTTGGGGTTGCAAGTCGCAAGGTCCAGTTGGGTCGCAGGTCGCATCAGTGGCTCAGGCCACAAGTCGCAGAATAGACTGGGTCGCAAGGCAACCACTAGCCTTCTTTAGAGGATGCACAGCTGGGTTTCAAACCAACAATAAAACCCGCGTTATGTTAATGCTCAGTACCCCGCTCAAAGCATAAATGCTACTCTCCCGCTTATCAACTCATGCAAATTCTCTTAGCATGACAAGGGCATTACCAACAGATAGGAGCTATTGTTTCACATAGCAAGAGCTAAGGCTGTTCTCTGGAGAACAACACTCTGATATCTCAAGGAGATAAATGTAGAAGGGATCAGAAGCGCTAGGCCACAGGTCACGAACTTCTGCAAGTCTCAGATCTGCTTGAGGTCGCAGGTCACAAATTTCTTCAGGTTGCAGGTCACTGATTGCTGGGGTCTCAAGTCGCAAAATCCATTGAGGTCGCAAGCCGCAAAACCAGTGAGGTCACAGGTCGCAACAGTAGCTCAGGTCACAGGTCGCAGGATCCAGGCGAGTCGCAGGTCACAGTTTTCCTCAAGTCGCAAGTCGCAAACTCCAGTCAGGTCGTAGGTCATAGAATAGACTGGGTCGCAAGGCAGCCCAACAGTCGAGAAGGCGAAAAGTCAGGGAGCCCAAAAGGGCAAGTGTTTCTCTATAAACACCTCCTTCGGGAACTTGTAAAGGACCTTTTGCTTTGGGACTCGAGCTGAGTACATTGTATTACCAGAGGATTATACATTTGAGCATGAATACAAGCATTTTGAAAAATCCCTTTGTGGATCTGGTGTTGTCATATGTATGAGCGCTATTGAGTATTATATTTTTAGTTTCTAAACATCTTTAGATTAAGGGAACTGTATCTTCAATTCATATCACAATTGCATAACAGTTTGCTGAGTATGTTAATGGTGGTTGAGTTCATTTCACTTTCTTAACGAATGTTGATGGCTTTGTTTATTAGCATTTGTGTTATCATTTAAAACTTTTAGGAAGTGAAGGGTGTTCTTGCCATGAGGAATTGTTTCTTTTGTGGTCAGAACAGTTTACAAGCATGACCCTAATGAAGTGTTGTTAACAACACTTCCTTTGGTCTTCATGCTTTATTATTTCCTCTTGCTACTCATAGTGTTATATGTATATTTAATGCATCAATCATATGTCTTGTATCATTTCATTAGGTGTGTATCCACTTTTTTATAGAGTTTAAGCGAGACCCAAAGAAAGGAGAAATTAGCGGTAGCCAGACCCACACTTCGGATGGGATCCCTATTCCAAATGGTTCAAGGTCTATTTGGGACCTTTTACCGGGGAGATCCCCTACTGTTAGCCGGACAGATTTTCCCGTCAACAGAATTGGTGCTAGAAGGAGGGCCAGATGACAAGCTGAGCCCTTAGAGCTACAGTTAATCTCATATCTGTAATGGCTCAATCCCAAATCATTCTCCCGAGATGTTTGTCGAATTTTTATGAGCCTCGATGTCTCATCCCCGATGAACTTATGTATCACTTGTCCCAGTTAAAATTCGATGGCGAAAACGGAGTGTCCATAACCCAACACCTTTCATATTTCTGTGACTTTGGTGAGTGCTACGAAATTGACAATGAAGGTTTTATTTGTTTGATTTTCTTCCTCACTCTTGAAGGTCATGCTAAGCAATGGTTCCGCACATTTCCAGAAGCTTCCATCCATTTGTTTAAACAACTCACCAGTGAATTGCGACAAGCTTTTCACAGGTACAATTTTCAAAGTGTATTGATAAAGCTAAATGACATCAGAATGGAACCTCAGGAATCTTTAGATGAATTCTCTATCAGATTTGTTCATTATTGTTTTGAGTTCCCTGAAAGGGACGTTGATTGGAAATGTTTAAGTGAACAGTTCAAGTATGTCATTCTCGTTTCCCTTGAACAATTTCAGTTAGATCCTAGTGTTCCCTATGACGACCCGCAAGTTACCAGTTGTTCAGACTTTGTCCCTAATGCTTCCTTGTCCATCTCCCCAAGTCCAGACCACATTCAGGCCTCCAAGGAGAGTGTTGCTATTTGTGATATTCTCGCCCCTCCTCCTGAGTTATCGAGTAGTGGAATTGTGACCTTGAAAGTTCTGAGCAATGATAGATGGGTGCATGAGGATAAAGCCTATTTTACTACCTTTGAATCTTTCACGCACCCTGTCGAATCAAATCTTGAAAACCAGATGGGCCCAACATCCCTCCAGGATCATGAAACCTACCTTGAGCCCACTCGATGTCTCCCTGGACACAGTCCTAAATATGATTTGCATATTGATTATGAATCGACTCTTATCCCGGATGGAGTTGATTCCCTTACAAGGCCTGCCAGATATTTGTTTTCCCTGAATGACATGGATGTGTATATTGAAAAACCTTTTACGGTTAATACCCCTGCGACTCAAAATTATCGTTCATTATTCCATGATTTATTTCACGAGTCCGCCACACCAGTAATTTCTTCGAGACATTCAAAATTTCCTTATACTAGTATTGGCGACAATCATAAGCACACAGATGGTGTTTCACAATCACATTTCATAATTGATGAATCTTTTAGATCTGATCTTTCTCACTCGGAATATTTAGACAACCATAGGAGCGATTTCCTATCTGGGAAACCTCAAGATGTCCTCTTTATTGATCCATCCCAATCAATAACTCTCAGGGAGCCCAACATGCCAGGTACCCAACTTGATCAAATCGATGGTTACAGCGATCACCGCATATCTGAAAACATATTCACTAATACCGCTGAGGACTGTCACTCGTATCTTGTTGCCGACCATATGGAGACACCAAAATTTGATAATTTGCTCTATGATGATTCGAGTACCCATCAGGGAATCGAAGCACTCCCACTCTTGCCGGCCGTCATCCCTAGTTCTTCCGATCTTGACAAGACCCCTCAAACAACCCCAACTAGGGTTGCTCGGATTAACGTTTCTGAAATGACGATCCCCAAGTACCATGCTCCTCCCAGCATAACCACGCCAGATATCATTTTGTCTGGGTGGATTTTTCATTCTAATGAGGTTTCCTTGAGCACATATTCCTGTCCCCCAATAGCTAGTATGCAACAACTGATATACCCAAATTTATTCATTGGTAAGAAAACACCGGCCATTGTCTCTAATATTCCCAGTTGTTGCCCAGCCAGTACCAGTTGCAATCAGGCACTAACATGTGATTTTTGGCAAACCCCTCAACTGCCCGAAAACCATACGGTAAATCCACCCCATCCTGGAAAATCTAAAGAATCTGATACATTGGATTATCAATCTTTCGGCGCGCAAACATTTGGCCAAGTTAACACAAAGCCCACTGACATTTTCCAAATCACCACATTTCATGATCACAACAATTTTATTTTTGATCAAGACGGTAAGAAATTGCAGCCTCCAATAAAAGTGGATTCAGATCCTCATATCCTTGATAAAACCCAGGAGCAACTCCGCACTAGGGTTTTCAAAATTAAGGTTTCTCCACTCGGATGCGCAAGCATCTATAATTCACCTGGCCCATGCTTATTATTTCCATCCCATAAAATGGATCATCCTCACCACCACAATGAAGGTGCTAGTTTTTTCGACCAACCCTATCCAGTGAATGTGCCTGCAAATAGGAATTGTCTTACCCATCACCCCTCAAATCCAGGATCGTGCATGAATGTAGGTGTGTCATTTATAAATAGTTTTAAGTTTCGAGAATATATTGTTGTGTATCAGGATAAGAGTGAAATTTATCTTGCACAATCCACTCTAGCATGTTCTCTGGTAAGTAGCCATGGCCTTCTTGCTATTGCACATGCTCTTCAGTTAAGTCTTGCTGTTGGTGCACGATTTTGTATGCTGGCTCTGATTGTGAACATTGTTGTTCTTGCAGGGCAGGAACTAATGCAGTGGCTGCACTGGAAAGCTAATTTCACATAACCCGACCGCATCACTGGTTAAACTAGGAATAAGCTAGCTAGGATCTGCTAATAAAGTTTTGTTTGTCAAGTTATTAATTAGGTTTACTTGCTAAGGTTTTACTTCATGGTTTAGAATTATGCTTGCTGTATTTTCTTGCGTTCTGTAGTTTTATGCATTAAAAAGTTCCATTTATTTTTTCATGCATACTTTTTTAGTTTCCTTATTACTGCATAATGTGCAGATAATCACTGCATGTGCTTTGCCTTGTCTCTCCACCTCCAACTAGTGGATCGTTCCCACACATGGCGTTGCATTGCATCTTGAGCCTCGTTTATTACATTGCATCGTAGAATTTCTTCCCCACATCATTTCTGCAGGTTGTTGATATAGCGTTGAAATATTCCACCTATCACTGCACGAGCCTTCAATGAAACCCTACCACCTTGAGAACTTGTTCTGCCCTGATTGCTGAAACAGTAACCCCATTGTTTGTGTGAGGTTGCAGTGGCTATATTAAGAGGCAGCTTTCTCTTTGGACAGGTCATCTAAGTCGCATTCTCAACAAGATTCCTATGAGTCTAAACTTATTAGTTGGGGAGATACGAGCCGGTTGTTGTGGGAGACCTAATGAGTTTGAATGGCCCAATACCTGTAAGCCTAAGCCTTGTGCCCAACATAGTATTGGACATCTTAATGAGCTGTTTTGCGTGCTTCGCCTATTGTGGTAGATGGGATGTGAAGGTTTGGTACAAGGGAAAATCCAAATCAGGATATCTTTCAATTTCTGTAAAACAATAAACAACCTCTCTTGCTCGTAAAATAAGTCGGGATCCCTCATCTGCCCATAAAAAATAAGTGCCACGAGCACATGAAAATAAGAGCTACAAGCACATGAAACAAATAATGGTAAAAGATTAAGAAAGGCTTCCTGCGCAGAGAGGTAATGCAACAACTCTGCCAGGGTACTAACTAGGCTTACTGGCAGCGGAGCAACGCTTGTGATTTCTTGAAGTGACTCCACCGGGGTACTGTCCAGGCCTGTTGGCAGCGAAGCAACACTGGAAACTTACTTTAAAAATCTTGAGAATAATAAACCTGCTGCCTAGCTCTTCACATCATCAAACAAGCTACTGGCATCTGTGAGCTTCCGCTTTGATGTGTTCTGATTAGTGAGACCTAGCTGAGGCACAAGGATTGGGCATACCTATGAAGGCCACAGTAATACAAAGGGTACCTGCAGAACCTGTTCAATATTCCCTTGCATCACTATCTCGGCTCAGACTATTGTTTTGATATTGACAGAGATGCTAGATTCTACCAGTGGTTCACCATTTGTTGTAGCCGCTACAACACCACCCTAAATTTTGGGTATATTTGAAATTTCAAGTCCCCCTCCTCTCTTATCCATTAAGGTTGGCCTTTAGACAATGAAATCCTCGTAACCCGCCCCAAGCCCCTCATGAGCCTTCTCACCATCATGAAGAGATACTCTTACCGCAGCCGCGGCATGTGTGAAGGGATGACCATGAATACATTCAAATGGAAACCTTTTTGTGTGTTTACATTAAAAGCTCTTGCACCATGGATTGTTTAGGCACTCGGTTTGGGTGCTTCATCAAGCTCATAATCTGATGTTAATTATTTGGGGATATCGTTCTCTAAAGGGTAACTGTAAAAAATTGACAATATAAATGTTTCATGCAGGTCAATACCACGGATGATACACCAAACAATGTCATCACCACACCAATGAAAAGGATAAGAGTAGTGTGAGCTGAAACAGGAGAAGTGGAAGACATGTATCACATGTACGTAGGAAACAAGATCGTGCCAATCAAGGGAGCTTTTGGTCACAGTGGAAGCTGTCGGTCTGCGCAATGAGCCAAAGTTTTTTCCCAGCAAGCAAGAGGACCCTTTTCAAAGAAAAGGAGGTGGGATAAGGAATATTGCTATGAAATCCAAATATTTCCAAAAGAAGGCCACAAGTCGCAGATCTGCTTGTGGTCGCAAGTCACAGATCTGCTAGAGGTCACAAGTCGCAAATTTGCTTAAGGTCGTAGGTCGCAAATTTCCTCAAGTCGCAGGTCGCAGATTCCCTCAGGTCGCCAGGTCGCATAGTCGCACTCCCTATTAAAAGATCGACAACATGACTCAGCGACCCAGCGACTAGGTCGCGAGGTCGCAAAATCATGGTAGGTCGTAGGTCGCAGATTGTTGGGGGTCGCAAGTCGCAAGACCCAGCGACTAGGTCGCGAGGTCGCATGTCACAGATTTTTTGGGGTCGCAAGTCATAAGGTCCAGTTGGGTCGCAAGTCACATCAGTGGCTCAGGTCGCAAGTCACAGAATAGACTGGGTCGCAAGGCAGCCCAACAGTCAGGAAAGCGAAAAGTTAGGAATCCCAAAATGTTACATAAGGAAATAGTAATGTCCACCCAAATGAAGAGAGCCACTAGCCTTCTTCAAAGGATGCACGGCTGGGTTTCAAACCAACAATAAAACCCTCGTTATGTTGATGCTCAGTACCTCACTCAAAGCAGAAACGGTACTCTCCTACTTATCAACTCATGCAAATTCTCTTAGCATGACAAGGGCATTACCAGCAGATAGGAGCTACTGTTTCACATAGAAAGATCTAAGGCTGTTCTCCGGAGAACATCACTCTGATATCTCAAGGAGAGAAATGTAGAAGGGATCAGAAACCCCAGGCCACAGGTCGTGAACTTCCGCAAGTCGCAGATCTGCTTGAGGTCGCAGGTCGCATATTTATTCAGGTCACAGGTCGCTGATTGCTGGGGTCGCAAGTCGCAAAATCCATTGAGGTCGCAAGCCACAAAACCAGCGAGGTCGCAAGTCGCAACAGTAGCTCAAGTCGCAGGTCGCGGGATCCAGGTGAGTCGCAGGTCGCAGTTTTCCTCAGGTTGCAGGTCGCAGGTCGCGGAATTCTCGGGGTCGCAAGTCGCAAACTCCAGTCAAGTCGTAGGTCGTAGAACAGACTGGGTCACAAGGCAGCCCAACAGTCGGGAAGGCGAAAAGTTAGGGAGCCCAAAAGGGCGAGTTTTTTCTCTATAAATACCTCCTTCGGGAACTTGTAAAGGACCTTTTGTTTTGGGACTCGAGCTGAGTACATTGTATTACCAGAGGATTATACATTTGAGCATGAATACAAGAATTTTGAAAAATCCCTTTGTGGATCTGGTGTTGTCATATGTATGAGCGCTATTGAGTATTATATTTTCATTTTCTGAACATCTTTAGATTAAGGGAACTGTATCTTCAATTCATATCACAATTGCATAACAATTTGTTGAGTATGTTAATGGTGGTTGAGTTCATTTCACTTTCTTAACGATCGCTGATGGATTTGTTTATTAGCATTTGTGTTATCATTTAAAAATTTTAGGAAGTGAAGGGTGTTCTTGCCATGAGGAATTGTTTCTTTTGTGGTCAGAACAGTTTACAAGCATGACCCTAATGAAGTGTTGTTAACAACACTTCCTTTGGTCTTCATGCTTTATTATTTCCTCTTGCTACTCATAGTGTTATATGTACATTTAATGCATCGATAATATGTCTTGTATCATTTCATTAGGTGTGTATCCACTGTTTTATAGATTTTAAGTGAGACCCAAAGAAAGGAGAAATCAGCGGTAGCTGGACCCACACCCCAGACGGGATCCCTATTCCAAACGGTTCAAGGTCTAATTGGGACCTTTTACTGGGGCGATCCCCTACTATTGGCCGGACATATTTTCCCGTCAACAAGTTCTTAACCATCAAGGAGCAGTTTTTCAAGGCCATTATCCTTTGGGTCATATACCTTTATTATTCCCCCCACCAAGAATTTTTTTTGTCCCTCACATGGCTATGTTTAGTTTACCCAACATTACTCTGAGATCCCAGTCTGGTACATCGATCCCCCTGCAAATACTCCAACTGATCAACTTAAAATTTACACAGTTTGGACCTTGTTACAACCTATTTTACCTTCCCCTTCTTTTTCTTCAGTTCCACAACAACCTCAGCAGGCACCTACACTTGTTGTGAAAGCATCTGGTGAGGGGGGGGGAACCTAGAAAAAGGGAACTAAAGACAAAGCACCCCAAACAACTCCAGCTTTTCCTAAGCCTCCAAAGTTGACACATTCGTGTACTTTGTGTGATTTTGTTGGGCATGACACTTGTTGGCTTGATTTGGGTTGACCCAGGTTCAAACTATACTGTGCACAAACAAAACCCTCAATCACTAGCCCTTTCATTAACGACCTGCAAGCATATCACAGTCTCACCCAAAGTGACTATGGGAGGATGTAGAACCATGTTTCTACATGCTTGAGGGACCTGGGGATGTGGTATTATTATGTTTCCATGTCTTTAAAATTCATAAACTACATTTTTTCATTTAGATTAATCACTTAACATGCCTTAGAAGTCCATGAACCATCAACTTAACCATGTCATGAAAAATCAGAAACCATTACTGTGCCGAATTAAATATAACTAAAATAGCTACTATTTAACAACATATAATAAGAAAATACACACATAAAAACATAAAAACACTAAAATTATTTTGGTTCATCCCAATGTGGGATTATGTCCACAATAATAATTGCTTATAATAATGTTTCTTCATACAACAAATAGTTCTTGGTCTGTGCACTAAGCTGCAGGTTGTCTGCACAGTAAGCTGCAGACTCAAGCCTTTGTGCACTCACCTACATAGCCTCTTCTTTGCCCCAAACTATAGATCACAATGATACAACCATAACACAAATATGGATCCAAACATCAAGATAGGATATCTCTCTTCTTATTATTTCACCCTATTTATCCTATTACATCATAGGGATACATCATTACAATACCATGGTCTGAATACCAGGGACTCCTCAAAACAATAAAATATGTCCCAATACCTGTTAAAAAATAGTGCGCTTTAAAACTAGGATAGATTTATACATGCCCCAAATTCCCTTTAACACCGTGTAGCATATTTACTGTTCACTCCGCTCCACAAAATGCGAAGTCTTCATCAAAATCTAGGCCAAGTTGGGATGCATCCAATAGGCTCCCAACACTCACATGTGACTCATCCTGAGTCACCCAGCTACTTTTCCCCTGATATTTTTTGTGATGTTTTTCGTAGGCACTGTTGAACTTCTGCATTATCTCTATGACCTGATTCTCTTCACTACATACTTCTTTCAATAATTCCTTTGTCACTTGTCATGTTTTATTCTGCAATATTGTCTCTTATCTCTGTCGAAACTCCTAAAGCTTCCCATCTACTTCCTAAGACATTTGGAGAGCCTTATCTTGCCAAGGCTGAGTCCTCTCTACCAAACTTTTTTCTTCCCTTATCAGATCTTCTAGTTTATTTTTGAGGGAATTTCCCTCATTGATATTGGAGAGCCTCTATGAGATTGGAAAGTTATTTGCAGTTTCCAAAATCTCCTCCAGCTTCTTCTGCTTCTACTGGATTTCTTATTCTAAATTTTTCACATTTGGATCCTCCTGCATCGAAGTCCAAATTTGTAGAGTCTCATCCAACAACTTCCCACAATCTATGACTGATGTGGAGATGTCATCCACTATAGTGTTTAGGTCAGTCTCCCTTTGCGCTCGTACTTTGGGTGGTGTGGTTGGATGCAGCTTCATTTGCAGCTCACTTATCTTCATTTCATATGAAAATTTCACTTCTGGAATTTTCTCCTTATATCCTCTTACCGCGAGGCTGAGCTTCACAACCTTTTCTTCCATTGGTTCCTCTTCTTGTACATTGATGTCTGGGAATTATCTACATGTGGATTCGACCACATGTTTTAATTTATGTTGTTGTTGTTCTACCTGGTCCTTCTCATTGATGGCTTGTTCAAGCTATTTCTTTAATTAATCTCACACTTATTCTACTTGAATATTCAATTTTGAGGTGATTTTTTCTCGCTACTTCAGCTCATCTGTGATTCCTTGATGCAGCCCATGCAATGTCTGAATTCAACTGTTGCTTTACTTCAGCGAATTCAAACTGCAGAGCTCCGGCAGGTATCTGCATTATGTGCACCCCAAATTTTGGCTCTATTATTCTTTCTTGTTGAATCCCTTCCCTTATCTGCATTGGTTGCCTGCATTAATATTTTTAATGTTGTGATATGCTCCTCGACACCTGCTACGAGTGTGTCATAGCAATCCTCTATCTTGTTCCACGACTTCGTTGTCGCCTCCTAAATTTTCTCCCCGATCTCATCCAGGTCCACATCAGTAAGGACCAATGGCATTACGTCCTTTGACTTATCTTCCTTCTGCTTCTTTTCATTCCTTGGGGAAGCTTCTTTGTGTAGCTTCAGCTTTCCTTTGTTTGTCTCTATATTTTCCTTATTTTTCTCACCACCTCCAGGAGGTTTGTTTTCATGTTTCTCCTCCTTTTATTCCTCTTCCTCATCATTGTCTTTATCTTTTCCACTTGATTCTCCATGCTCTGATGTTTCCTCCTTTGTCTAACTATCCTATGTTTCCTTATCCATCGCAATCATCCATCTTGCGGGTGACTCTTGTACTAGTGCGAGGAGATCATCTTTTGTTACAAAGTATATCATGGGATGCCATTCCTTCCTGCTATATTTGCGGGACTGTAGTTATATTCTGTGAAAATATGCCTTGAACTTCATAACAGAGCTATACTGTTAGTATAGAATTGGTGACAGTCGAGGGTGTTGGTTCACCAACATATGAAAATCCATGTGATATAATACAAATAATTTCATGTTTTCCTATACTTGTGATATCTTATTGGTATACCATGGCGAGGCATGCTGCGCAGCTTCACACACATCTGCTTCTACTAGAGGAAAATTCAAATTCTCTGGCTCTTTCCATGCCAGAATTTCTATTATTAAAATCAACCATTCATAATGAAAGGTTATACCTTTCTCCTAGACTTCATGGCTGTCGTATAAAAATTCCTTGCAAAAATATATGGCCCAGTTGTATTGAACCTTGTTTTTTCATTGTGCACCTAATTAAAGTATTGTTGCAGGGAATTTATTGGCTCATCACTTTCTCACGATTTTCCTAGCCAATGTGTGTGGCGAAGAGGAATACTTGGTCATTGATTGAGTTGATGTCATATCATCTCTTCCCTTTTATCAATCCAAAATTATCCTTCATATTTTGAGCTATCGCTTTACCCTGGTCTTTTCCCAAAAGTTCTTTTGCAGGGTCATGTCCTTGATACAACAACCTTGTAATTCTCCATATCAAAATTTCATCTATGGAAATCCTTTTTCCCATCCAAAGGCATCCATCATGTATCATTACAAGCAATTTTCTGACACAAGTTGTGTTTTTTGTACTTCTGCCAAAGTGTGGCACATTCGGCATGTTTAATAAACTATACTATTGCAACCTCGTTGCCCACTATTGTGGTTCTAGCCTTGTCACAACACTTTTCGAGTATTGTAATTGCTTCAAATATCTTCCTGGTGAAAATTGTGGGTATTTATTTCTATCATTTAAGTAATATTTTTTGAACTTCAACTGCGGAATTTTCCCAAGTAATTCTCCCTCAAACGAAATTTTCTCTGGAAATAGGGGCGTAAAGGTTCCATACTTCGCATCCTTTGAACCTTTCATTGGTTTTGCATTTGGTTTCTTGGGTGGAATATATGCTGGAAGAGGTGATGTGAACGTTGCCCCCTCCATTTCCATGTGCTCCTACTCTGCTTATTCCTCGTTTCCCCTTACAAGTTGGGGTTCTGGTTGTGGCTTGACAAGTTTCTTATCTTGTTTCCTCTTTTTTCTTTGTTCCTTGGATGGTTTCTTCAGTGGATATCGTCGTTGCGTGAGTGGCGATGTTTTTGCGGGTGATGGTGATGTTTCAAGTGTATTAGATGGTGTACTGGCTTCCATGATTCCTGATATACCTTTCTCTTCGAAAATACGGATAAAATCTTCAGTGTTCATGCAGTAGCGTAACTTATGTAACTTCTCAACACTTAGAAATTTTTGAGCTCTCAGATAGAAAAGTGCCAAAATATTGGTGGGACATGGATTTTTATCACCATTTTTAACTTCTAACCTCATCATTAGCACAGATATTCTTCAGATTTAGTCCATTAGCTGCATATTTTTCACTAGATTCTGCCAATCTATCTTCATAAATGAATCCTCCCGCAACTTCCAATGACAACTTTTCCTTTTAATGGTCATATTTTCTGACAAACTGCGACACCTCCCATATTGTAGCGAACAACCGAACTTCGACACGATCCATATTTTAGTGCAGTAACTTCCTCTGTCTAATATCTCTCTATAGCGTAGTTTATAGTGCAATACCCACTTTCAACTGCAAATGGCACTAAGACTTTTCTCCTTTCTTCTTCAGAGTTAAGTTGTATGATTAGGGTTGTCCCTATACAGCTTCAAATTATTTCCATTTACTTTTCCTTGAACCTATTATCCATTCAAATTTTATAATTGAGTTGTGCCTCCTTCATTAATATGTGTGATAATCTATGGGCCCAACCAGTGTGTCTCGAATTTTCCTGGAAACTTCACAAACTTACTGTCATAAAGGAGGACGATTTCTCCTATCTGGAACTTCCTCTACTTAATAGATGTGTCATTACAGGCCTTTTCTCTTACTTTTTTCACCTACTGATGGAATCCTATTACAAATCTATCTTCCTCCAAAGCAAGAAACTGCAACATTATTTCCTCCATTAGATTCAGAGTTTGCCATATCTATAGAAGTTTAAATCCTCAAGCTAGTTACAATGTACTCTATAGGAATCATAGCTTCTTGCCCATAAACCAACCTGAAGGGTGTCTGACCTATCAAATTCTTACATGTGGTCCTATAAGCCCATAACACTACTAGAATTCTAAGATCCCAATCATCTTTATTCACATTGCATACCTTAGTGAGTGCATTCTCCAAAATCTTATTAAATGATTCCACTATTCCATTAGCCTGGGGATGATAAGGGGTACTCTTATGATGATATACTTGGAAATACTGAGCCAATGTTGAAATAGTTTTATTTAGAAAATGTGAACCCTGGTCACTCATAAAAATATTTGGACATCCAAATCTAGATAATATGTACTCAAAAATAAATTTTTCTGCAGTTTCTGCACTGCAATCCCTTACTAGTTATGCTTCGGCCCATGTTGTCAAGTAGTCAGTTGTTGTAATTATGTACCTCAAACCAGTCCTTTTTCCAAGTGGGTTGATTGGTCCAATAAAATCAATGGCCCACTTATCAAAATCCTGCAATTTCACTTGTGGTACCAATGGCATATCATCTCTTCTGGAAGGCTTCATTTTCTTTGACACACATCACATGCTCTGCAATACTCCTTTGCATCTTTATGTAGTGTAGGCCACCACAATCCTAATCTCAAAATATTCTACACAGTATCTTTTCCTGCATAGTGGCCACCAGTTGTGCCTCCATGGGCTTCTACTAGAATCATATGTCTTTCATGTTCAAGAACATATTTGTGCAATATCTTATCTGGTCTCGTATCATATAAGTGTTCTGATATTATTGAAAATTCATCTACATTGACCACCAATTCTTTATTCTCCTGCGTATTATAATCTGAAGGAGCCATTCCTGTAGTAAAAAACTTAATGATATCTGGAAAGTGATCATCCGCTACTATTATTTCAAATAACTACGCATCAGGGAGATTATCTTCTATGCTAGTTGGTTATTCCCTTGTTTCCAACCTTGATATATGGTTAGTTCATGCATTCAACCTCCCTGGTTTAATAATGATCTCAAATTCATACCCTTGGAATAACAACAACCATCTACAAATATTTCCCCCTAATACAGGCTTATTAACCAAATACTTCAGTGCAGAATGATCTGTAAACATCTTAAAATGTGATGCTAGCAAATAATGTCTAAACTTTTTCAAAGCATACACAATGTCTAGTCCATCCCTTTCTTTAGTGGTGTAATTATTTTCTGCTTTAGATAATTTACTACTTACAAAATATATAGGATGATAAATCTCTCCTTCACCAGGTTGTGCCAGCAACACACCCAAAGATATACAAGATGCATCCACATGGACATGGAGATCCTTGTTCCAATCAAGGAACACTAGTATATGTGCACCTACTACCATATTTTCTTTCAATATGTCGAGTCTCTTCTGAAATTATTCATTCCACTGAAAGGGTGCATCCTTCTTCAATAATTTTCCCATGGGCGTAGTGATCTGTACATAACCCTTAATGAACTTCCTATAATACCCAGTGTATCCCAACATAGTGTGTAGTTGTATTACTATCTTAGGTGGCTCCAAGTTCATAATGACAGCAATCTTAGCAGGGTCCACCATTATTCCTTACTTATAGACAATATGTCCCAATAATATGCCAAAGGGTGCACAAAATATGCACTTATTTAGGTTCAAAGAGATCTGATATTGTCTACATGTGTCAACCATAAGTCTCAAACTTCCAACACGTTTTCTTCTCAACAACCCAAATATTGTCCAATCATCAAAGTATACCTCCAAAAACTTGTGAATGTAATCCTTAAAAAAATTTATCACCACCCTAGAGAATATAGCATGGGCATTCTTCAATCCAAAAGGCATTACTATGTATTGATATGAGCCCCATTCTATAGAAAAAGTAGTCTTATGTCGATCTTCAAGTGCAATCCTAATTTGATGATAGCCTGAGAATCCATCTATAAATGAGTAAACTTATCGTCCTCCTACATTTTCCAGCACTTCATTTGTGAAAGGGGTAACGAAGGGATCATGTAGACATGCATCATTCAACTTTCATAGATCAACACAGATCCTAATCTCTCCTTGAGTCTTCTTCTCTTTCACCACCATAGGACTCACCCATTCTGATTCTTCGACAGGTTCAATAATACCTGTTGCTATCATCTTATCAAGTTCCACCTTTACTTTCTCCTTATACTTCAAGTTTAATCTGTAAGGTCTTTGTTTGACTGGCTTCACATCAAGCTTCAAAGGAATCTTCATGACTCCTAGATATCCTTGTATACCCTTCATTTCTGAAAACTTAGTGGGAAACACTTCTTGATATTCATGAAGTAAATCTATAACTTTACTGATTGTTTATTCATCCCAGTAAACTCCTATAGTTGTAAACTTGGGATCCTCATTTGATCCTATGTTTACCTTCTTAGTCTTTAGTGGCTTTGTTATTTATGGTATCTCTTTGTCAGGTCCAGTGACTTCGCGGTATCCTTCTGACTCTGCTATGTCAATGTTATGAGGATCTATTTCTTCTCCATCTGTGATAATATTATAGCATTCAAATGCATGTTCTATCTGCGTTTCCCAGTCAGGTTGTTTCCATGTCACCGAGGTGACATTCTCAAATATATTATTCTTGACTACATCAAGAGACAAATGCATGTGTGGGAAATCATCTACAAATTTGAATGTTAATATGAAGTCATCAACCATTTCTGCCCAATTCTCATCACCATGTCGAAGTTCTGTTTCTAGGTACTAGTTCTTAGGGATTGTCTCCAATGTATGAATGAACCCATGTACCCACTCTTGTTGTGGAATATCCTTCCATGCTAAAGTGCAGAGCTGGATATGCTCCCTAGGATTTTTTTTACCATCATATTTATCTCCATTCTTATTTCTATCTATCCAAACCTTATCCACATCAGTCTTCGACATTCCTTCCAACCTCCTATATTCTTCTTGTGTGCATTCCACCATCTATTAGGGGCGGTGCTCAGGGTTACATCCAAGGCTAACAACTATTGAAATTTATTAATACTGATGTATTACCAGATCCTCCTAATCTAACAATATGTATCTTCTTGCTAAATATAGAATCCTTCCACTGTTAAACCTATGAAATTTTAAAAACTCAATTGCAAACACATGTGAATAAATTCAATCGCACATAACACAATTGTTTAACGGGAAATCTTAAAGCTAAAAACCCCAACTATCATATATTATGTATATCAATGGAATCATGTAATAATCTCATACAAATCTTAGTACATGAAACTCTCAGTACAATCTACAATCATTACACACTGTCATGCAGAAATTTGCATATCTATGCACCAATTTCTTTCCTCCTAACAGCCTGCCTCCACTGCACAATCCTTGCTAAATAAGACCCCTGAATGAATTCGAATTGGCCTTGCCTTGACTATGCAATCCTCATTGTCAACTCCAATGTGTTTCAGATGCATTGAATGCATCACTATAGTCACAACGGATAGTCCATCTCACCCTTTCACCTATCTCTCCACTGGGTCTCCACTGGAACTGACATGCACTATACTTAACTGATGTATTTGTTTAGTTTTTAGTGATTTATTAGTTGTGAATTAATTAACTAATTAATTCACTTAACTCTCACTAGTGTATCTTTCAATTAGACTTGATGCGACTAGCTCAATTGAGTTTAACTCCATTAACTAAGTTAAACTAAATAACAACTCCCGTAGCTACTCTTCCAACTTTGTCATAACTTTGCCACTTCAGTTCTAACTGAGTCCTCCATGCATGAGCCACCAATAACCCTAGGAATTGCGTAATTCCTTCAGCCCACTGATTTGCCAAATTTTTTCACTGAAATAAAGTGCTCCAAGAGAATAAGTTGTTGTTTATTGTCGAATTATTATTAAGGGCTAATAATAATTGATATGCACCTACTTTTAGATTTACGATCTATAAATAGACTTCGCCCAATATTCTAAAAATATAATTTCATCTATTTTTCACATTTGACCAACCATCTACAAATAGCATCCTGCAACTTATAGAATATGCTCACCATGTCTAAAAATAGACATACACCTAAAAATAGCTTGCGGGCATGACTTAGTGAAGGTGCTTACTTTTCACTAAGCTCATCATCTTGTTGAATCTCAACACTCCCTCTCAACAAGATATGGATTATCCTTCACCCCGATCCTGCCTCTATGGTATTCGAATTTTCTCTTGTCGAGCGCCTTTGTCAGAATATCTGCATCCTGATCTTCCGTAGGAATGTACTGAAGCAACATGATCTTTCACTGCACACAATCTTTGATATGATGATACTGGATATCAATATGTTTAGATCTATCATGAAACACAGGATTAATCAAGAGTTCAATGAAACTCTGATTATCACAATGTATCACTGTAGGATCTAAATGTGAACCGAACAAACTAACCAGGATCTTCCTCATCCAGATAGCCTCACATGCAGCTTGACTTGCTTCCATGTATTCTTCTTCCGCTGAACTAAGTGCCACAGATCTTTGTTTCCTGTTGTACCAAGAAACTGTTGTCGATCTAATACTGAAAACCCCTCCTAATGTGCTCTTTCTATCCATTGGGCTGCCTGCCCAATCTGCATCCATGAAGCCATGCAACTTCACCTCATCCGTCTGTCTGTACCATAAGTTGTACTCAGATGTGCCCCTGAGATACCTCAGGACATGCTTGCCTACCTTCCAAAAGAGCTTGGTATTCTTAACCATCGCTTGTGAAATATGGTTCACCGCATAGCATATGCCTGGTCTTGTATTAACTAAATACATGAGAAAACCCACCAAATGTCGATAAATAGTGTATCCACTACCTCTGCCGATGTAGCATCCTCTTTCCTTCAATTTCTTGGAAGAGGAGTATCCATGGGCTTGCAGTCGTCCATGTGAAACTTACCAAGTATCTCCCAAGCATACTTTCCTTGAGACACAAATAGTTCACCTTCTCGCTGCCATATTTCCAATCCAAGGAAATAATGAAGGAGGCCCAAATCCTTCATCTCAAACTCTTTTACAAGATCTTCCTTGCATGAGTGTATCAACTACTCATCACCCGTTAGTATTACATCATCAACATAAAGAACAATGATTAAAATCTTACCCTCCACCACAATTTGGTATAGGTTTGCATCCGCCTCACTCTTGGTGAAGCCAAGTCCAGTGAAATAGCTATCGATCCGTGTGTACTAAGCACGTGGTGCTTGCTTCAGCCCATACAGCGCTCTTTTAAGTCTGAACACATGCGACTCGCTGTTGAAGATCTCAAATCCTTCAGGCTGCTTAATGTACACCTCTTCCTCAATGATCCCATTAAGGAATGCGGTCTTCACATCCATCTGATTAATGTGCCAACCCACCTGTGTTGAGAGAGAAAGGATGGTCCTTATGGTAGAATACCATGCGACAGGTGCAAAGGTTTCTTCATAATCAAATCCCTCGATCTGTGAGAAGCCTTGGGCAACAAATCTTGCCTTATACTTCTCGACGCTCCCATCAGCAGCTTGCTTTACCTTGTAGATCCATCTTGATCCTACAACTAATTTACCCACCAGCCTTGGAACAATATCCCAAGCATTGTTTCTGACAATGGAGTCATACTCCTCCACCATGGCATCTACCCATGTGGGCTCCTGCACTACTTCTTCAAAAGAAGATGGCTCTTTCATGATACACTTGCTCATGAGAGCCATGTATCCAGTAAATCAGTCAGGTGACTGTCTCTGTCTGCGCTATGATGTAGGGACTCCTACATTCTCTGCCACATCAAGCTTCAGTCTCTCAGCTTTTGTGGTACGCTTTCTGCCAATTCTAATGTTTGGTTCTGCATGAGTGGAATCCTCCATTCCATGAATCTCCTCTTGTGGTTGATCCACATCTAGAGGCTCATCTTTGGGAACAAGTATCTCCTCCTCTGCATGCAAGTGTAGCTCCCTCTCAAGCGACAACTTCATGGCTTTCACCTCATTGAATTTTATATCCCGTTGCACCACAGTCATTCAACTGTTTAGAAAATACACATGATAATTATGGGGTGTTTCTGTGTACCCCAAAAATATCCCAACTTCTGCAGTCGGCTCTAGCTTCTTCCTGGAATCCTTTTTCACATGAATGTAAACAAATGAGCCAAAAATCTTAAAATGAGAAATACCAGGATTCTTACCAGTAAAACCTTCTTCAGATGTACTCATGCCAAGTACTCTATGAGGACAACAATTTTGCACATAAACCGCAGTGTTGCATGCTTCCACCCACAAGTGCATTGTAGGCCCTGGCCATGCATCATAGATGGTGCAGCACCCACGATCATTCTGTTCTTCCTCTCTGCGACCCCATTCTGCTATGGGTTATGGGGCACTATGAGTTCTCTTCGAATTCCTTCTTTGCTATAGAATTATTTGAAGTCATTCGAGATATATTCACCACCATTATCGCTCTGCAAAGCCTTCACTTGCTTCCTCGACTCCTTCTCCACCAATGCTTTAAACTCACAGAACTTTGAGAATGTTTCTCTCTTCTTTTGCATGAAGAAGATCCAGCATCTACGAGAATATTCATCAACAAATATAACATAATACCTGTGTTTTTCTGTTGAAAAAACCGAGAAAGTTCCACACACGTCTGTGTGAATTCTCTCCAGAATCACCAAAGCATGGTTCTCCTTCTCATGAAAGGTGTTCTTCACAAACTTACCCATAGTACATCCCTTGCACTGATTTGACTATGAAATAGTACCCTTGGGAAGTCCAGTATAAATCTGCTACAAAATCTTCAAGGCGCCATGATGAAGATGGCCCAATCTCCTGTGCCATAATTCGCCCTCATCCCGGCTCACCACTTCTTTTTCTTTTCCCATCATTGCAGCGCAACCATCTACCTCTAGCTTGTAGAGATTCTTAACTCGAATCCCTATCCTCTTGGTTTGACCCATTTTTTTATGTTGCAGGAAAGCTTTTCCCTCGCTAAAAACATTGTCATAACCTCTGTCTTCCAACATTGCGACCGAGACCAAGTTCTTCTTCAGACCTGGAACATGCATAAAATCTTTCAACAGAAATGGTTTACCTTACTCCCTCTCAAAGGTAATGATCCCAATTCCAATCGCACTGTATCTACCATCATCGCCCATCTCTATATGCATTTGGAGATCCTTCTCCTCCAAGTCACTAAACAACTCCTTTTCTCTCGTCATATGGAAAGACGCACCACTATCAAGATACCACATCGATCCCATTGAGCTTGAAACCAAGCATGAAATCAAAGAGAAATAAAGTTCAAATTTCAAGGTGCTACAGCTCCAACAGCCTTCTATTTATTCTTTTTCTGTGGGCAGTTAGTGGCGAGATGCCCATGTTCGTGACAGTGAAAACACTTCACTTTGGACAAATCCAACTTCTTGCCTTTAGCCTCGGATTTTGGATGGAATTTATTCCCCTTCTCTTTCCTTGATTTGGCAGCCAAAGTGCAATCCTCTTCATCATCATTCTTCGATGAAGAGCCATCCCTGATACTTCGCCTTATCTCCTCCTGCACAAGATCCAACCAAAGTTGCTCCCAATCCGGCAATTTTTCCCGTCTATTGACAGAGTCTTGATAATTGTGCAAACTCTTCAGTAACCCAAGGAGATCCAATCTCACCAAGTCATCGTCCAAAATTGTAATCCCCACACTTCCCAGCCCATCCCTGCATTGGACAAACTTCGTGAGATATTTTGGAATATTGTCGCCCTTCCCCATTTTTATTTTTCAGAGCTTATCTTTCAGCGCCAACTTCCTATGGTTGCTGCTGCTTTTGAAAATATCTTTCAAATCCTTCCACATTGCAAATGGAGTGGCTTTCCCAAGAAGGTTTGACACAATATGGTCCTTCATACCTTCCAAAAGAATTCATATTGTCTTCGCTACCTTCTTTTTCCATGCATCAAATACTGCAACATTGCTAGAAGTAAGCTTAGGAACATCGTTGTTGATGAACTCCTTCAGTCCATTATCTTCAAGCACCGCCTCCATCCTATCCTTCTAGGCTATTTAATTCAAGCTGTCCTCAAGGGCATACTCCAATCGCAACCCATTGAATGACATTTCAATGAATACTCAACTGTCGTACCAAGAAATTTCTGTAGCAAATTCGAATTGTCCACCAGCACAAAACTCAGCAATTATTCACAATTGCAATATCCAGTAATCAATACTGCTCCGATACCATGTAGAAATTTATTAATACTAATGTATTACCAGATCCTCCTGATCTAACAATATTTATCTTCTTGCTAAATACAGAATCCTTCCACTGTTAAACTTGCAAAATTTAAAAAACTCAATTGCAAACACATGTGAATAAATTCAATCACACATAATGTTAGGGTCCCGTGATTTGGCCGATTGGTGAGCCAAATGACGATGTAACATCAAACCAAGCTTTGGAGCCCAAGGACCTAGCCTTCCTGGACTCAGAGAGGTCTCTCTCTATGAGATGTAAAAGATATCGGTGTGTTTGCTTGTGGTGTTCTGATATTAGGCTAGTTATGAAGTATGTTTTTGGTTTTTTGTTTTTAAGTTTGTGAGGGATAAAACTGATCAAAGATATATAAAATGGGTAACAAGAAGTTAGATCAACTGGGCTATGGGGTCAAAAAGTTCAAGGAAGCTATGAGATGATGATGCAAGGCTGCTGTAGGGCCGATTTGATTCAAGGTAGAAAGGATCTTTGGGCAAAATGGAGTAAATGAACATCAAGTTTGTGAAATACAAGGGATTTCAAGTGTAACTAGTTAATAGCAGACATAAACATGTTATAGCAAGCCATTAATCATGCTAAATGTAACTATGAGCTAATTAATACATAGAAATCAAACATTCCAGCCATGCATAGAATTATAAGACCTTCTAACTTCGGGAAATGGCTATCAGACTTTGGGGAAAACACATAAGACGGACTAACAACTCAAAATACTATGCCGGAACGCCTAAACATAGTCTTTAAGTTATTGGGCATTTTGATAAACAAGCTTTCATAGTTTTAGGCAAAGGGCTAGATCGGGACTATGCCTCCTTGGTTCAACAAGATGATAAACTAATCAGTCAAAGAGATAGTTTCATGGACAGAAATATGGACAGTCATAGGTAAGCAGGGCACACCATACATCCTACTCAACATGCATAGAACTTATGAATAAAACTAGCAACAATATTCTTAAGTTACTAAAGAGCAGTTAAGAATTATTTAGTATAACCAAGGAAGAAGAAAACATAAAGCTATGAAGATTCAGGAATTTTGAGGTGCCTCCATGGGCATATCTCAAACTTAATCTCTACTGATCTATAGCAGCAAGAAGCATGTATCATGAATGAAAACTAGAAGACAACAACAAAACAAGAAACACTATACCATTCTACCATGTCATGGAATCCATCAACAATCCTTTATCATTCATCAAAAGCATCCAAGAGGCAGTCCAAAATCATAACACAAGTATGTTCTTCAAAGCTCATATGACCAATATATTGATTCTTCTCTCAAGTTCAGCCTTGTTTTACAATGAAGCCTTGTGGAATAAATAGGCTCAAGTGAGGAAAACCTCATGGTGCAACTAGCTATCCCATTGGCCTAATCAAAATATCTAAACTTGTCCTTGAGGCTTTGCAAAGCCCAAGGAACAAAATATCCCATAAAATATCTAAAAAAATGCTAAAAAAGGAAATTATATTGACTTTGCATCATTTTCCAAGTGAAAAAATAGCTAAACGCACATTTGGAAAAAGCAGATTTTTGAGGTTCAAAAATTGCAAAAATACTTCAAATTTATATCAGAAAAAGGTCCCCTGAATTGCTGGAGAAAAATGGCAGCCTTCCCGGTGTTGAAACGAGGCTCATGATAGCTCATTGGAAATATTTCTGTGTCTACTTTCCAGCGCAACTAAAATCACCTCAATCTGATGCCTGGAAGTCCTCCAAATCTATACCTGTGTGTAAAAAGCCAGGAAATAGCAGACTGCTGATATGACAGGCAGAATGTGTAAAAAGTGAGCATTTTTCGCCGTTTTGAGGGGGCGAATGATCTTCAAATGCTCTGAAAATCTCTGAGGACCTGCTCATAGAATTATGGCATCAAATGGTATCATCCTCCTCACTTGAAAAATCCTCAAACTGAAATGGCGAAATTATGAGTTTTTGACCAAAAACCCAAAAAATGCCAAAAAACAAAAAGTTGTTGAAATGGGCCCAAAATTGGCACGCATGACCCTCAAGGGTCCCTAGCAACATGCTCCGAAGCTGAGGCCAAAATATCAAGTGCTGATGTGCCTTTCTCCTCTTTCCGTGCCGGGCGCTTCCCCTTTGCTTTCTTCAATTTCTCTTAGGCTGCCTTTAGTTTGCACCGGGCAAACTGATTCAACTTTTGAAAGTGATGTGTCCTCTTCCTTTACAGTTCTAGATCTCTGTTTTCTCTTTCAAGCTTCATCTCCAAGTGTTTGTTTGCTCTTTCAAGCCATGCCTCTTTGTTTTCTTCAATTTCATGCTCAAGGAGTGCAGTGAGAGGAAAGGCTTGGAGATGGGCTTGTTCTTCTTCTTTCTGCTTTTCCAAGGCTCTTTTAAGCCCTATGGTCCTAGGCCTCTTCCGCCTAGGCTTCTCTTCCTCTTCCTCCTCATCAAAATCACCAATGATTTCTTCTATCTTCGCTTGTGCCTTGGAAGCTTCTTTCTTGTATTTGATAGCCCTTGCCTCATGAACTGTTGTGTGAACACTCATCTGTTTGTTTTGGGTTTCCAAGAAATAGTTGAAGTTCCTTGCCCGTTGAAGATCATTCTCCAATGTCTCAATTTGCCCCTCTTTATGGATTAGGAGGTTTTCAAGAAGGCGGGCCTCATTATCGCTGTCATCGCTTTGAATTGGGATGACAGCTAATGCACCCCCATGTTTTGTACTTTCTCCAACTTTGCTTTTCCCTTTGAAGGCCAATCCTGCACTTTTCCTCCTTGGCATGCTAGTAGGTGTCCCTTTGGGCAATTTCCTTTTGCTAGGAACAACCTTTGTCATTTTTGGAGTGGCAGCCTTAGACCTTTTCTTGCTTGCTGTGCTGAGCTTTGTTCTTTTGGGAGGAGGAGACACAACTGATTTACCCTTGACATCTTCTTGAAACTGCTGCTTTCCTTGAGGCTACTGGATGTCTTCTTCTTGCTGTTCATTTTGCTGCCCCTGTTCGCCAACATTAACTTGTTGTTCTACTTCAATGCCTTGTTCAATTTGTGTTCCAATTTGCTGCTCCTTTTCACCAAAATCAAGCTGCTGTTGTGCTTGGATTTCCTGCTCATTTGGTGGCTCAAGATGTGGCTCAATTTCCTGCCCAAGATGATGTTCCTGTCCTTCCATATCAAGTTGTTGTTCTTCATCTTGTACCTACTGTTCATCACCTTCTGTTACCTTCACCACTGTCCTACTGTTGTTCCTCATCTCCTGTCTGCTGCTGCTCATCCCTTTCCTCTTGCTGTTGTTCATCCCTTTCCTCTTGCTGCTGTTCATCCCTTTTCTCTTCTTGCTGTCTACTTCCCTCTCCTTCTTCCTGTTGTCATGGCTGTCCTATAGTCATTTTGAGCCTTCTAGGAGTAGGCCTGCTGGACAAAGGTACCGGGCGATGGATAGGCTGAGTGGGAGACACATGGACAGGAGGAACAGTAGAGAAATATGGGTGACTGATGAATACATCCCATGGAACTTCCTTCTTCTCTAGCTGATGTAGGATGATAATTTTGATCAGAGAATGATGGAAAAGGGAAGGTATTTGCAGAGGTGGGGCCTTCTTCTGGACTGTAGATGCCATCTTTTCGATGCTCTTGAATAAAAAGTAAGGGAGATTTAGTTGTCTGTTTCTAGTAAAATGCATCAATAAGTGGACATGGTATGCATAAAATCGATCAAACCTCCCTTCACAAGTAAAATATTTCATTATGACTTTCATAAGAGGAGCATAGCTGTCAAGAAGATATGAAAAAGGGAAAATAGCAGTGAAAGCATCTCTATGCTCAGGCTTGATGAAAGGCTTGTAATCTTCTAAGTCAAGATGGGCCTGTTTGAACCATTTTTCACCATGATATGGAATCTTGGTGGCTTTGGACACTGATCTTGGAGAAAACTTGAAATCAAGGCCAGCTACCTGGAAATGCTTGTTCTGGAACCTCAGGGCGCATAGGTGTGTCAATGGCGAGAAGCTTTTTACTTCCTGTATCTTCTGGCAGAAATCTAGACAACCTACTTCATGGAAGTTAAAAAGGATGGATGGATGAGCATTAAATTCTTCTGTAGAGATTGGCTCATATCTTTTATGTGGGCCACTTCTGATGTCTTTCCTTGGAGGCATTTTGACCTAAATATGCTTTGGAAGAAACAAACTTCCTCACTGTGTGTAAACTGCCTTCTTGGAGCCAAACTGTGTCAATTCACTGCTTTGACATAGAAACAATGTAATTTGGATGATTTGCAACAAGTTTCCTTATAAATACAAAACCCCTGCTTTTTCAAAAAATGGTCTGTCCACCTTTAAAATATCTCTGTCAGTAGATTTCTCAATAAGAGATCATACAGTAAAAAAGGAGACAACTGCTAGTTAAATTCCCTGTGCAAAGTGTCAAGAAATCACCTTGTTCTGGTGAGGTTTAGAGGTCAACAATACATCTGTATCTTTGTCCCAAGGTAGACCTTCTAATCATTACAAAACCTGCCTTTCCTATTGGGCTAATGAATCAACAGAATTATGGCTTATGCAATCAAACCTCAGTGTAAGTATACAGTCAAATTCACAGTTAGAGAACAGAGGTGACAGAGTTAAACAAGCTATAAAGTTTCAACGAAGGCTGTAGCAGCTTATTTCTTTCAAAATAATCAGTGGCCCCTTATCAATGTAACCCTTGCCTTTGCAGAAAAAACCTCTACTCTATATGAACATACACTTATCAATAAGCTCGAAAAACAAAAGACAGTCAAGCAACAAACACAGTGGACACTATCTTTTCTGTGGGAAGTGTGAGCAACTTTCCCCTGTAGCTTTCAACCTATAAACTGCTCTTTGAAAAAAACCCTTTTTTCTGATTACACTTCACTATCCTCTATTTGTATGTCACTTCATCAAACAGAATCATACACATACAAAGTTAACCCCCAGTGTGAGCATACAGCCAGACTTACTGTTATGGAACAAGGTGACAGAATTTTGAGGAATGCTTTACAAGTTTAACCAAGCCTGTAGGAGTTTATCTCTTGTCAAATAGTTAAAGCACTTTATCAATGTGAAACCTTTGCCTTTTGATGCCTTGAAGGTAAAACACCCTTGCTCTTTGATATAAAAAGGGAGAAACACACTGTTCTTAGTTCAACACAAATTCTTTCCTGTAGGTGCCTTAAATAATAATCCAACACTTCAGCATAGTCTTCTGAACAAGGATATTCACATAGAAACAATTGTTTGTTGTATATGATTTTGTAGACAGTTAAAAAGGACAAGACCTCCCTTGATTTGATCTTAACCCTGATATGCAGCTCCACAAAATATATGATGATATGTAAACTAGGTTAAAACCAAACAATCTTGCTCTAACCCTTTCATTATTTGCAGTTTATTTGAACCATATACCCTTATGTCAAAACCATACTTCATGAGAGAGGTTAACAAGGCTCGTTTGTTTCTATGATGAAGTAGGAGAGGCCTGTAGCTTTCAATCACAACCGCTTTTAAACACAACCCTGTTTTAATTTGAACGCTGCCTTCTTTCAACAAACACTGTTTTTCTGCCTCAAATAATATTTAGAAAATGTGCATTTGGAAGGAGAGCAAGCTAAATACCTTAGAAATCAAGGTGCCAATCATTTCTTGTGAGTTAGGAGCGTTTGAAGCAGGTTGGAGGTATAAACATCAAACGCGACGCGTTTGAACGAAAACACACCACGCACAAGCTGTCGGGTGGATCTGTCGGGTCGGCCGGGCGCCGTGTACAGGCGCGTCACGCTCACATACAGGCGCATCGCGCGGCCGTTGAATGCCCGTTCAAAACCTCTTCTGAGCACGTCGCGCAACTTTCCAGGCGCGTCGCGCTGTTTATGACTGTGTTAAACTTCTTCTAATCGCTCCGAAAACCTCTGTTTGATCTTTGATGGCAGCAAGGAATTCTGCTCGACACTTTTTTTTGGATTTTTCAAAAATGGAGTTAGTTAAAACGATTTACCCTTTTGAAACATACAAAACCCCAACGGTTAGTTTATCATTTGAGACATAAAATGAACCTTTAACCGTCGCTTGCACAGGTTTTCACAGCCTTTGACTTTCTTCGACAATACCTTTGGCGTACTTATACTTGGATCCCGGAGTGCTGTAGGCAGCGGAGATACTTTATGTTTTTAGACCGTACTAACATGACTCAATCTCTTTTATAAAAATAAAATATAACTTGTAGGATCAAAAAACTCTGTTTCACTTATACACATGGTTCTGAAGGATAATTCCTGTTTGGCTTTGTCTCTTTGGTGACAATTTTAACACCGAAATTCAAACTTTGAATAATGTCTGGATGACATATAGACCATTCTCTGCCACTTTGTCAATCCTTGATGTTGATATTCATTACGTAAACCCCACTTCAAAACTGTTTAAAGAACCTGAAGACTGCTTTGTTTTTTAAAGGATGGGGTTTATATTGTCAACATGCTTTGACAGTCTATGTCTCCAACTTGCTCCTTCAACCTCTTTCTCAATGCAGGTTCCCACATTTGCTGACATCATTTGGATTTAGTCATGGCTCTTTGATTTAAGAAAGGCGCTTTTTCCAATATGCCTTCTTGCTTAGAATATATCATTTATGATATCCCTGTCTTTTTGAAATAATGAAAAAGCTGTGTCTGTTTCAAACCATCCAAACAATGACAATATGTCAAATGACTTCTTTGCCTATTCATAAACTTGTATACCTATTTACAATGTCTTTTTGGGAACTAATCTTGAATTATCTCCCATCATTTGTGATGTATATCTAAAATGGGAACTTTATGAACCAGGAAGAACAGGGCCCTTTGAAACACAGTTATCATTTCCTTTGACCAGTGCAATGATCTTTCTTTTTGTAATAGAATCATTCCAAGGTTCAAATCTGTCCACTGCTTGACACTTTTGGTGATATTTTTAACAAGGAAAAACCACTCAAGATCTGTCGAAGAGCATTGAAAGCTGTTTTGTCATTTTAAAAGGAGGTGGTCTGTCTTCTTCCAACTTGGTTGATAGTTTCTGCTTCCAGGTGATTCATAAGCTCCTCCTTTGATGGTAAGTGCCATATTTTAGTTGCATCCATTCATACTATCTTTCTCTGTTTACTTGAAAGGAACTCTTTTAAACTTCTTGGAATGCGACAGTGAGGTGTTGTTTGACCCCTTCTCCTAAGGAAACTACCCCTTTTTTGTAATAATGGCATGCATATTCAAATTGTCTCCTGTCCACTATGATGTATAGTTTGAAAGACATTTCCCTATGAGTAGGAAAACCAATACCTTTTGAAACATAAACACCATCTGTTGCCTGTGTAATGACTTTTGCTTTCCTTCTTTGTCTCTTTCCACTGCATCTTTGACCAATCAGTCTTTAAAAACATTCAATGCCTTGGCCATCTGCTCATGAATGAAGGAGGCCCTTCACTTGGAAAAGTATCTGAAGATTGTTTGATAAGCCTGCCTGACAAGGGTTTTTCTTGGATATGATGGTAAGCAAACAAAATTGAAAACATTAATACTTTTACCTCTGCCTGCAATCACTACTGTGCTTCAGGAAAACCCTAGTCAAGGTGTCATTGTCTCACTGTACTGCTCTTTGCTGAGGGGAACTGAAATGTCACCATTTTCCTTGGTCAACTTATGACAAATTATTTGAATGATAATCTCTGTGAGTAGGGAGGTTAGCACCCTTTGAAAAACAACCACCTTTTCTTTTGCTTGTGTAATGACATGATTTGTCAACATTTCCTCAATTTGGTCTTGTTGAAACAGCAGGCTACTTATGATTAGAATTGTTTTCACTAATGATGTGTCTCTCTAAGGTTTTAACAATTCATATGATTTGAAAATTTCAAATGACTTCCTTTACAAGACCAAAACTTTGTTTTCCCTTTAACTTGCATACTTCAGACTCTAGCCCTGTTATGATCATCACTTACACTCAGAAAACCTAGAGTCATTGTTTCACTGTTCAGTAAAAAGCAAACCTGGGCTTTTGCAATCCTTAAAGCCAATATTGGCCAGCGCCCTATGCTTGTAGATGAAGGAGGCGCCCTAACCCTCTGCTTGCAAATGAAGGAGGTTCTTGGCCATGAAAAATTACCAGTTTGCTGGGACAGTGGTGTCTTTCTCTTACTGTGATTTTCATGCTGACAGGAAGCTGCAAGGTCTTGATGAGTAACTCTCTGTCTTGCAGATATATCTCAGGCTCATGTTTACATTGAGAAGCAGCTATTCTTCTAAATGTAGATTCAAGAATTTTCTCCTGAGATGAAGTTATATTTCCTGTCTTTGTAGAATCCATAAAACACTGTGAAACACCTAATAATCAGCTTGAGACTGTGGTTTATGTAGTGCTGAGACCTAGGGATGTGTAAGTGGCGTGACTTAGAGCTGTGATCAACTTGATTTGCAGAGTGAGAGGTCAGTCATGATTGGTCTGTAGCAGATGGAGGTTTTTTGGCCTTTTGATGGTTGCCAAGAGTAAAATGTCTTAAAGCGCCACTTCCTAACTTAGGGGAGGCTTTTGAAACAGACTTGGATTTTTCCTTTTAGAGCTGATGGGCAGACCAGTAGGGCTAAAGCTAGAAAAGATAGTGATAATGGGTTTTAACTTTGACATGGTCGGACTGAAAAGTAAGAGGGCGAAAAAAGTTTTATGAGGGTTTTCTAGATGACAAATTGACATATGGAAATCAGCTTCTAGAAAACTCAGCTATGGATCTAGTCATCACTAACATGTGAAAAATATTGATGACTAACACATAACACAGTTGTTTTACGGGAAAGCTTAAATCTAAAATCCCCAACTATCATATATTATGTATATCAATGGAATCATTTAATAATCTCATACAAATCTTAGTACATAAATTTCTCAGTACAATCAATAATCATTACACATTGTCATGCAGAAATTTGCATATCTATGCACCAATTTCTTGCCTCCTGACAGCCTGCCTCCACTGCGCAATCCCTATTGAAGAAGACCCCTGAATGAATTCGAATTGGCCTTGCCTTGACTGCACAATCCTCATTGGCAACTCCAATGTGTTTCAGATGCATTGAATGCATCACTATAGTCACAACGGATATTCCATCTCACCCTTTCACCTATCTCTCCACTGGGTCTCCACTGGAACTGACATGCATTGTAGTTAACTATTGTATTTGTTTAGTTGTTAGTGAGTTATTAGTTGTGAATTAATTAACTAATTAATTCACTTAACTCTCACTAGTGTATCTTTCAGTTAGACTATATGCAAATAGCTCAACTGAGTTTAACTCCATTAACTAAGTTAAACTAAATAACAACTCTTGTAACTACTCTTCCAACTCTGTCATAACTTTTCCACTTCAGTTCTAACTGAGTCCTCCATGCATGAACCACCAATAACCCTAGGAATTGCATAATTCCTTCAGCCCATTGATTTTCCAAATCTGTTCACTAAAATAAAGTGCTCCAAGAGAATAAGTTGATGTGTATTGTCGAATTATTATTAAGGGCTAATAATAATCGACATGCACCTATTTTTAGATTGACAATCTATAAATAGACTTCGCCCAATATTCTAAAAATATAATTTCATCTATTTTTCACATTTGAACAACCATCTACAAATAGCATCCCGCAACTTATAGAATATTCTCACCATGTTTAAAAATAGACATACACCTAAAAATAGCCTATGGGCCCCACTTAGTGAAGGTGCTTACTTTTCACTAAGCTCATCATCTTGTTGAATCTCAACAACAACCTTGATTTTCTTGAACCTGTTCTTCATAATCATTAAGAAAAATATTCACATATCCTATGCCATCATAATAATGCAGGTTACATACCTCAGACATGATACAACGAATTGATTTGGTAATTCTTAAACAACGCCTTGTGGATACTTCATGCATCCTATTATGCCAATTTTCCAACTCTTCTTCTGAATCTGAAGTATAGGAACTATCATGCTCCTAACTCAAATTTCCTTCATAGGGTTAACCAAATCTTGTTCATTTGCTGTCATTTGATAAATGTTGTCTATGTCTTTTGTGCAATACTCTTCGCTGAATGGTTCTATGTATCTTTCTCCTTCTGATGGATCCAAGGGAACAATCACACTCATATTGTTTCCTTCAAATATCGTATGTCTCTTCTTCAAATTAATTATGGCCATATTGGAAAATGCCCATTCAAGTCCAAGTAATGCAATGGAAGGGTTACTTTCATCCACAATATTTGTTACTTCAAAATCATCACTAGTGTGCACTCCTTCAATATCCACTATGACACCTTGTAGTCTTCGATAGGAAATAACTTTTGTTGATTTTCCATCCTTAACTGAATAGGTGACCATAGTAGCTTCGGCTTACCCATAAATTCCCATGTCTGCTTCGTAAAAACATTAACATCAGATCCTAGATCCAAAATAACTTGATCCATCTTATATTCTCCTATTTGCACACTGAGCCTCATTTCTCTTCTCGTTCTCTTCTGTAGATGCAAGTTATTGACTACATGAATCTCTCTTCGCGGTGCTTCTTTAGATGCGCAATATTATATCAACTCTTGGAGCCCAGCCTTTTGATCTCTTAACAACTTCATATAAGTCTGTCGAAAAGACCTTAACATACTTGATTTGCTAACTCATGGCCTTGCATTGTAGCTCGATCCTATGTCTAAACTCTGTTTTGCATCAACGTTGGTGATACGTCACAGTTAATTCTTTGTTCGGGCTCTAGCTATGCACTATAGGTCAAAGCTCCAGCATCCATAAAACTTCGCTTTGCTTCCATAAATAGTTATTTTTCTTTTTGAATATCAAAAATAGGAACTTTCTCCACTGTCTTTCTAACCCATGCACCTAGATTTTCAAATTCCTTCTTTCCATCTCCTTATCACTTCCAGTCACAGCTCCACTTCTAGTAGCAATATTAATTTGACACTCGTCGGTCCTCCTTTCAACGATCATCATCTGAATATTATGCGTTGACTGCTGATTCCTTTTTTCTTACATCTTCACCATAAGTACAAGACATTCTTCAATTACATGGTCAAAGGACTTACAGTACTTACATGTCATAGTGGGGCTCTATAAATCTCTTGCAAAATTACCTAGTTGGCCGCAGTTATAGAAAATGATTTGTCCATGTCCTCAAGCAGCTCCACCACCTCGAACTCTTCCTTGGTAACATCCTCGATCACCGCTTTGTCCATTGTCTTCATGTCCATGCTCTTCTTCTTGCATTCAATAAGTGTCAGAATTGCGCTCCATCATTAGGTCATAACTTGGACAATTATTCTCATCATGTCCGACTGATTTACAGAATTGGCAGTATAGATTCCTTGGAGTCTGCACATATTTCTACAAAAAGTAGCAATATTCTGACTGATGTTGTCCTTTATCCTTACATATCTCGCACCATAGGCTAAATCCTAGATTCAAGGGATTGGGTGCTCCACCAGCGAGGTAATCCCTGAAATCAAGGCATTTTTCTTTATAATGGCCCTCTAATCTACACTTCGTATACCATACTTCTTCTCTAACTTCCTTTCTTTTATTGATATCTTGTAATTGTAGTGTCAGGTTCATCAGCTGATTTTGAATCTGCTGCATACCTACATTGGTATCTCCTACAGGTGAATCTTCCAACTTCATCACAGTCTCCAAAGCTTCGACTTGAGTGCCTATATTTTTTTTCATTAATGGAAATCTGATATGTTGTAATAAAGCAACTATAAACCATTCTTGATGTTGCTGTGAAGCTATATCAAAGCTCACCTGAGCCAATAGTTTCTTAAATATTTGATCTAACTCCCAAACAGACTCGGTAGGTTTCTGCTTGATTTATTTCAACTCATTGATGCATTGCGACTAAGACTTCTGATTCTTAAACTCTCTGACCAGTGTTTTTTTGATGTCTCTAAATATTCTATTCTAATTAGTTGAAAAATTCATATACCATTTCAATGCTCCATTGCACAGTGTCATAAAAAATTGTGCCTTCTTTATATTTTCATCATCGACCTACTTCGTTTCCCATACAATTTCGCATAAAAACCGAAACTATTATGGATCCTTCGATCCAGTTCCTATGAAAATAGGTAGCTTAATATCATCGGCCATGCCTCTTCTTGGGGGAGGAGGGGGAAGGGGATGGGGTGTAGGAGGGGTAGGGGGAGCGGGGAAACCACCAATACCATTGTTATTACTAGATTCTGGCTTCGGAGAACTCTAAGGCTAGGAGGGGGAATACTGTGAAGTTACCTAGGGTTGGTTTTCTTCTCTCACTTTCAGATTCACTCAAAATAGGACTATAGTCAGTCTCTACAAATCTCTTTAGATCTTGTCCACGATACCTCTTTTTATTATCTACTTTATTTCTCTTTCCACTTCGCATTGCACTGCTCTCTTTCTCAGATTTATTTTCTCTTCTTCCAAACATAAGTAAACTAGTAATCTGATTTCATTCATAAACACCCTTTTCACACAGAGGAATCTCAATCCACAGTTTCAAAGATTTCAAATACTTACCTCGCAGTCCTTTGAAGAATCGTCATTCTGCTTCGTTGTAGGAAAAAATCGAGTCTAATACAAACTCAGTAATGAATCCTCTAAATATGCTATCAATCCATAAATCAACAGCCCTTGAAATCATATTTTTAGTACCCTTGAGTCGTTGTACCATCTCAGGAGTCCTCGTCGTAGGTTCGTCATTCTTAAAACAGTCCTTTCTTTCAGTCAACCTTGATATCCACTCATACAACTCAATAGGAAAGGAACTGAAGAAAATTTTGTCTTTCTCTGTGAAAATATACTTATGTAACAAAGCTTTGGATGTCAGATGATGATTTTTGTTTTCTTGATCTGCAAATTATCGCTCTTTTAGGATTATCCAATCTTGAATTTCCTTCTTCAATAAATGCAACATCCACATATCCCTCAAATAGATCTCAGTCCTGGAAAAGGAACCATTTGTTGGCTTGATTTGGGCTGACCAAGGTTCAAAATATACTACGTACCAACAAAACCCTCAATCACTAGCCCTTTCGGAAATGACCTGCAAGCAAATCGCAATCTCACCCGAAGTGACTATGGGAGGATGCAGAACCAGGTTTTTTCAGCCTTAAGGGATGTGGGGATGTGGTATTATTATGTTTCCATGTATTTAACATTCATGAACTACTTTGCTTCATTTAGATTAATCACTTAACGTGCATTATAAGTCCATGAACCTTCAACTTATCCATGTCATGCAAAATCATAAACCATTATTGTGCCGAAGTAAATATAACTGAAACAGTTACTATTTAACAACATATAATAAGAAAATACACACATCAACACATAAAAACACAAAAATTACCATGTTTCATCCCAATGTGGGACTACATCCACAAAAACGATTGCTTATAATAATGTTTCTTCATACAAAAAATAGTTCTTGGCCTATGCACTAAGCTGCAGACTCCGACCTCTACGTACTTAGTTATGGCACCTCTTCTTTGCCCCAAACTATAGATCAAAATGATACAACCATAAAATAGATTTGGATCCAAACTTCAATATAGGATATCTCTCTTCTTATTATTTCACCCTATTTATAATATTACATCATAGGGCTACATCATTACAATACCATGGTCTAAATACCAAGGACTCCTCAAAACAAGAAAATATATCCCAATACCCGTTATATAATAGTGTGCTTTACAACAAGGAGGGACTTAGACCTACCATGAAGTCCCTTTCACACCATGTCATATATTTTCTTCGTGCTCCGCTCCACAAAATTTATATTCTTCATCTTAATCTAGGACAAGTTGGGTTGCGTCCAACACCACCAATAATTGTCCTGAACTCCCTCATCTCAAAGATGTGGTCGCTAACATGTTTCTTCACTCTAGCATCCCAGAGTTCCATGTTACCTTACCTTGTTCAGCCAAGAAAAATATAACATTACACATGAATCACCCTTTTGCTTTGTGTGATCATTTTTGCCACTATTCTCACCACTGTCCTCGTCTCAAATATTTTTGCGATACCCGTCAAGATCTTCGTGAAATAGAGGTCACTCGTAGTGAATCCATCACTTCTCTACCTATGGATTATGGTTCCATTGTTGAAAAATAACATGAACCACACATTAAGACCCCTCGTCCTGATTTCGAGATGAGGAATAACATCGATCCTATTCTCTGCATGCCCTCATCCATGGGATCGTTGTCTAGAGACTCTTATGGAGTTCTCCAGTGTGTTTCGGTCGAATCTTCTTCATCAAATACCCTGGTCTCAACACCAATAGATATTCCATCTACTATTCATTTGTCCCCTCTTTTTGTCGATGAGCATATGAACCTTGTCTCCCATGTTGATGCTTTAGGTAGTTCTTCCACATCAAGTGGTCTCTCCTCCTCCCGTCCACCCAAATTTCCTTCAGATGAACACATAATGGAAGCCATGACCACTCCTAATTATCCTTGGGAATATACACACCATCATGCATATTTCCTTCTGCAGCAAACCCATGATCAATATGTTGTGGATTCCACGTCTTTGCGAACCCAGAAATTCACTCCCCATCTTAACCGTGATCCTTGACAACGTATTCGACATCAAGCCCCTGGCTACCTCCTCATCAGTGATAATCTCTTTTGTCTCGGTATCGACACTATCTCTCATAGTTTTCTTAGTCATACATTGTCTTCTTGTGTCTTTCAGATGGATCCATCATCCACACCTCATATCAGTTATGCAATGGTGCAAGTCGCTTCTCTAGGAATATTTTCTTGGCAACTTGGACCATTTTCACCGCTCTGCATTCGTTAGTTCATTCCAATGGCATATGCATTAGATATACCACCAATAACCAGGTCAAATATGATGTTGTGATAGATTTGTTATTCGATGCCCTTGATCATCGCAACCTTCATTTTCATGTTCATCTATATAACCTGCTACTTTTCATGCAATTGAATGGTGTTAATCATGTGCATAATCTTGTCCTATTTAGAAAATATCTACGCATGAAGCTTTTGGCACATGAATTTGAATTAATTACATTCAGTCATGTTCCTAGAGCCCAAAATCACTATGTAGATTCCATTGTAAATAACATTCTAGATTGGAATTTATTTATCACATACAAGCAGACAACCATAAACATTAACAAATGGTGAACCATAATCGTCACAAAAATGCATAACCATATTATGTATCATCATATCAAAACATATAAGTGTTTGGAATCAACTACTCTAAATACATCTAGCATGCCCATAGAATGTTACATAACCAAAAAATGGGAACCATATGTCCCTATCTCTAGTCACTATCATCTAGAGGCTCCCAATCCATTGGCTCTATACCACCAACTCGTAGGCCTCAACCTGCCTGACCGGCCATTGCTTGTTGAAAATGCAACAAGATGATGGAGCTTAGTGAAAAGAAGTCGCCTTCACTAAGTGGGCCCGCAGGCTATTTTTGGCGCAAAGTCTATTTTTAGACATATGGATCATGGTCTATGAGTTGCAGGATGCTATTTATGGATGATTGGTCGAGTTGGTAAAAATAGATGGACCTCTATTTTTTAGACATTGGGCGGTTTCTATTTTTAGACTGCCGGGCTAAAAATAGAACAGTCAAATATTATTAACCCTTAATAATATTTAGACTATAAACATTATCTTATCCTCTTGGAGCACTTCAGTTTGATGTTTGGATGTGGCACATGCAGCTGACAGAAGGAAATACGCTTTTCCTAAGGGTTAGTTGAGCTATTGCATGGTTGACTTCAGTTAGAACTCATGTGGCAGAGTTTGGTGGAGTTGATGAGACAATTGGTGGAGTTGTGTTTTGTTTAACTTAGTTGAACTAGTTGTATTTAGTCTAACTGAAAAATACACTAGTGATGAGTGGTGTGAATTAATTATTAATTAATTCACTAATTATTAACTCATAATTCAACTAAAGAATACATCAGTTAACTGCAATGCATGGACAGTTCAGTGGAGACCAGTGTTAGAGGTGGGTGAAAGGGTGAGTCTACTATCAGTTGTGACTATGGCTGTGCATGAGATTTGCACACACATTGATGGATATTTCCAATGAGGATTGCGCAGTACAAGCTAGGGGATTCGAACTTGGATCTCATTCATTCACATCTTGGGTTGCGCAGTAGAGGCAGGCAGACTTGTGGAGGAGATTTGAACCTGTGACTTGTTCATCTTCCGTGCTAGTTTGTGTGTAGCATGTGAGATAGTGTTGAGAGCTATGAGAGCTTTGTGCTATGTATTGTTACATGTTCTCTATCATTATAATATACAGATATTTGGGTGTTTTCAACTGTATTCTTTCCCCATTACATTTTGTTTTATATGTGTTCTTGATTATGTTTTAATGTGCGTATGCGACTGCTTCTATTTCCACAAATTGATGATCAATTGTAGAAGAGGTTATGTATTATGCATGAAGCTTAAATAGTGTGTAATCAGGATAATCTCGGTGAATAATTCAGCTATTATTCAAATTTCTACATTGCTATGCTTCGCGTGATACTCGCCACTATAAGGGAAGACCCATGCACTCATTTTTATATTGATCTTCTAACTCATGTCATTTGCGCATAGTCACCCCAGTAGCATGTTGAATCTACGACAAAGTTCCTCTAGTAGAGCATCACTATCTGGTCTCTTTCCTGACGTTGATCCACTCTGATTTTTAACTTCATGCACTGTAGCTTAGCCTGTATATCCTGTCGGTTTCACCGATTCTACATATGCATCACACAAGTTTGGAAATAAGTACCACATATATACACTTTCTAAAATTTAAATGCAGCCGAAAATATAGTAAATTTCACTTACCATCTGGACCCCATGCTCGTCCTGGCGGTAGGGGCAAGTCAGGATCCCCTTGATATATCATGCCACTGTATAGATATTAATCTATGTACAATGGCATTTTATCCCAAAGTGAAAAAAAATCAGTTCTGAACACTTGTCTGACTCCCCCTCCTCCACCTCGTCACAGTAGCTGCCCCCAATGATGCATCCTGGGCTCCTGTGGACCCCCATCATAGATATGTACATGTGGACAGATAGTAGGGATATTATGAAAGAATAATGAGGATAAAATTGTCCCAAATGAACAATTATCATTGGTCTTTCACCTGCATAAGTTCAATTGTTGTTTCAACGACGACAACATCATTTGGGCCCACCCATATTTGGTACCTACCAACACGCTCTCTACTAGAATCATCTTCTCTCTAGTGATGTTATGAAAGGCATGACTACCCAAGATCTATACCACTGTTGTGGTTGTAGCATGTGTCACCAACCTCTCTATGGCATTGATATGAATGGTTGTGCCCTTCGCACGAACACCCGGAATACAATGACGATCTGTAAAATCACCTATCTTCGTCCCACGATACAACACTGAATGTATCTCCCCTACCATCCCCAAGGGGGGTAATATTGTGAGAATATATATGTCCTGAATCGTCAGCTCTATCCTATGGCCTTGTACCACAAAGGCCTCTTGATCTAGGTCCCAGTAGCTCACTATCTGCGATATCAAGGGCTCACTAGCTCGCATCAATGGGTTCTCCAAGAACTTAAGAACCCCATAATGAGCCAAAACCCCTCTGAATGTCCAACTCCCCTGAATCTCTGCATAAAGAGTCTCTAAGTCTTGTTTGTGCCATGACACCTTCAAATCTACCATGCTTGCAAAATACCATAATGTTTTGTCAATTTAGAGTTAAAGGCATACATCAAAATTCCTCAGCTTCATCTTTCCATAGGCCCCCCATACTGCTCATCCAAAATGAAGTTTTGCACCTCAAAATAGAGTTGGAAGCATTTTAAGGCCTTGTTTCTACATTCCAGAATGCGGATCAGGCCCCAAAAAGTGTGTTGCGACCATGAGGAATAGTAGTGGTCTCCCACAGCTAGCTAAGGCCCTAATATGAAACTCTAAACCACTTAATTTGAAGATTAAGGTTAGGCCACCTACCTCCAACTCGAAAATCCTGATTCCGATGGACGGTTTGTCTGCTATGATCTCCACAATATTTAGAGCCTTCTCCTCCTCTCCAAATTATCCATAACTCACTATGAAAGTGGATCGGATTTGGAGGTTGTTAGCACTCTAGCAGATCTCTAAAGGCTGAGAAGGAGACCAGCAAAGGTAACCACAAACAACTTTATACTAGTAGCCAGCCCTACTAGGCTGAGAATGCTCTCCCAATGATGATTCATAGCCAATAAGACTGTATCATGGATATTTTAGGCTATATGTGCATATTAGGGTTTGATTGATTTGGATTTTTGTGTTGGATGGTGAATTAAGTCTAGGAAAAACTAGGTCAGGGCTCTGAAAATCAGATTTGCAGAGATGTAATGGGGCAAGGTAGGCACACATTTAGCACTTTAAAGGCATCTTGGTGAATATGGTAGATTGATAGGGTTTCAAAATGAGCATGAACATCATGAATTCATTTATTCATAATAAAATGAAAATAAATGTGATAGCTTCTCCAAAACAAAATATTGAATTAATGAATTGTGCTTATCAAACTTAGAAATCAATCACATAAGACATGGAAATGAATATGGAAGGTACAATACTTTCAAACATATGATATAAAAGAAGAAACACTGCTAAAACACATACCACATGAATCCTACCACAATAGCTGCAAATTATGTCTATTAGTTCCTACCAAAATCACAAAATACACTAGTGTTCCAAGATAAATTCCACAGCATCCAACCTTTGGAAATGATTACAAACTATCTCATATAGGAAAATACAACATTGGAAATCTCATCAGGTTGAAAATCCTATTCAAGACTCATCATAAATGCCTTTGATGAGTCCTCACCTAAAGACTAGGATAGTTGAAACAGTTTCCATGATTTTAGACAAAGTTTAAGAGAGCTTATCTCCTCATTAATTACAAATTTCCTCATATAGTGAGGAAAAAACCAACTAAGAAGCCTAAAATAAACTGAATTGATTAAAATATATATAATATTCTATCATTAAATTCTCAAAAAAAATTCTCGACCAGATGGGTCGCACCAGCATGCACCAAAACAGGAATTTACCAGAAAGGTCGCAGAAGGGTCGTGCCAGTTGAGAGTGGATTTTGGCTGAATTGTAGGATTCCAAACTGCATTCTGAAAGCTAGGTAAAGTAGCCCCACGTGTCTAATTTCTTATGAGCCATCAAGTTCCAAAAAATACCCACGGGAAGGCCTCCAAAACCTTATTTTCCCAACCTCACTCAAAAGCGATGCGCCAGTCCAAATTTGGTAGCAAAAGCATGAAAAAGGTGAGGTTTTCTGAGTTTTTCATCAAATTTAGAAGCTGTAATGGAAAACCCACTTCAGATATGGAATTTTCTCATCAACATCTATCCATCCATGTAGAAAAGAGCTCATTTGGATGTGTTTTCATTCCTAGAGACAGCCTTGAGTTGTGAATGACCAGTGCCTAGGACATCTTATATAGTAAGGAGCATAGGATATAACAAAGGCAATTATCAGAACAAGGCTCTTTACTACTTCGATTTTAACAGGAAGGTACAATGTAGGTGGAACCAAAATACTCACAGACTCAGCATAATGAAAAGAACACTGCAGAGGCAAGGAGTGAATCCTCAATATAAATGTTTCAGACAACTCAAAGATAGTTTTTTGTAAGGAGGTATGGATTCTAAAAATGCTTTACAGAGATTGAAAGTCAGGCGGAATTTGCTGTGTAAGAAACATAGAAGGAATACTAACCACTAATGAGATGAAATTCCATAAACATATCTAAACATGAGATGGGCTTAAGATAATAAGAATCCATACATGTCCGTAGCTTTCAAAGAATAACATCCCATAGCACTTAATATAGAAAAAACGTGGATGAAGCGGAAAATGAAACAGCATATCATGACTAAGAAATATTTAAAGCGCTAGACAAGTTAAGTATAAGTATCAAAGGTGATAAATTTATACCAGAACTAGTGAGCTACTCGCATTCCAGAGCATGATACATGAAGGATGGAAATAGTGAAATGAACAGCTAAACTATATCACATAAGACAGAATTACAAAATATAAAGCATCCAGACCAGAATCCTCATTAAAGGTAAAACTCCTTATCATTGAGACCCAACGGGATCTTCACATTTGTATTAAAACTTCAACAAAAGGCATACAAGAAACTCTTTCACAGCCAATTCTTCAGAAAATCTGGAACCTGTTTTCCTCTTTAGTTCTTGCTTATATAGAAGCCTCAGAAACATGAGTGAGAAGATATTTTTGGGAAAAATATCTTCCTCGCGTGCTGGAAATCGATTTGAGGTCTCCATAAAAAATAACCAAAATCCATGATGAGGAATTGGGGCATCTCATCATTGACAGTTAGGCTCGCAGCCGTTTTAAACAAAAATATCAAATAACAGTTTCTGACAGAAGGTAAAATGCGGGAGTGGAATGTGAATTCCACTCGAAATTTAAAAGTAAAAAACCCAAATGGAAGTAAAAGGCCACTAGGGCCGAATCATGAATTGTTCACTTACGAGGTGGAGTTGAGGCGGTCGCTGTCACAGATGGTGGAAGGTTGGCGGAGAGGAATCAATTTGCCCCTAATGTGACAGTAGAGGCTTTTCTGCCTTTAGATCTTCACGATTTTCTCTAGTTCTGATTTAATTTGGAGGAGGGGCTTTTGATCATCAATCTTAGCCGAAATCCCCAAATTGTCTTCAATATTTTGTGTCTTCCATGGTAGGTCTTCGGCGCTGATACTCTGACTGCTACTACAATAACCTCTCTACATTCTGAATCATAGTGACCATGATTATGGAACCTGGAGTGAATTCATCACTCTGTAATAACCCTGCACAATACGATAAACTCATCAAGAAATCTAGGGAGTGGCAGAAGGAATGCTATGGAGGCTCGGAGAAATGGTGGCGCAACAGTAAAACTGTGAAAGAATGGCGGAAAATGGAGCTAATGAAGTCTTGGTGTAAAGATGAGTCGTGAGCCGTCCGATCAGATATGGAGATGGTGACTCAATGACCAGGATCAATGACGGAGGTGTCAATAGTAAGTTGGGCGAAAGGAATAACATTTAGTGCAAAACCCAAAGTTTAATGCGCGGGGGATTTACAAAGGGAAATGATGAAAAATGAGCGAAAGCGGGGACTTTGGATGGTGGGACCCGGTGTGGGTGGAGGGTGATTAACTGAGAGTCGTTGGATCTGGGTTGAATGAATGGCTACGATTGGATTGGCGAATCGCAATTGGGGGAGGCAGCGGGGTGACACATTCTAGAACTTGTGACTGTAATTGGAGCAGTGTTGCGATTATGCGATGGCTGTAGGATTAGAGCAATGGATCAACGGTGGAGATTACGATCAGAGGATCGCAATCAGGGAAGTGCGGTGGGCGACACACTTTAAAAGTTGTGATTGTGATTGGTGCGGTGGTGCGATGGGCGCGATGTGATTCGCGTTGGACCGTTAGATCTATTAAGATCAACGGCGGAGATCTCCGCGGGAGTTCATAGAACGAAGCCCAGTCGCATCAGGGTTTTGAAGTTTTAACAAAGAAATGCACTCGTCGTGAGACTTCCGATTGCAATAAGTGCCTGCGGGCTCAGCTCCTGGTCTCGGCACTCGGTTGCATGGAGGGGAAGTGGTTAAGGGGCTGGTCGAAAAGGGGCTAAAGCCTCATATGAAAAATGTGATTTTTTGGCCTATTTTCAGTGCATTTTGGGGCCAAAAAGGGGTAACGGTAAGGGGAATGAGGGGTTTTCAAGCCAAACAAAGGGTATTTGTAAGGTTCAAAGGGGAAATAGGATGATTTTGAAGGGTCAGAAGGGAATTAGAAGGGGAAGAAGAATGATGAAAACAGAGGCTTAGAGGGAATGAAATAAGAGGGAAAAGGCCTTTTCGGGCATTCTTCTTCACAGATAGAGGGGCTTCAAAACTGGGAACAACAGTGAATGTTAACCATATGATCAACAGGATGCTTAGGGAAAAAGGATTGTGCCTCTGCGCGGCGCTTCTGTGTGTCATTTTCTGCAAAATTTCAAACTCCTCCAAAATTTTTAGAATTTGTTCCTTGACTTCTATGGATGATAGGCTAAACATCCGAGGATGTTTTAGCCACCAATTTCACTCTCATAAGCATCGCGCCAGTCCAGATTTAGTGGCAGAAGCCTGAAAAAGGTGAGATTTTCTAATTTTTTCATCAAAATTAAAATTTGTCATGGAAAACCCACTTCAGATATGGAATTTTCTCATCAATATCTATCCATCCATGTAGAAAATATCTCATTTGGATGCCCATGGAAAAAGGATTGTGCCTCTACACAGTGCTCCTGTGTGTCATTTTCTGCAAAATTTCAAAAAATTTCAAACTCCTCCAAAATTTTCAGAATTTGTTCGTTGACTGCTATGGATGATAGGCTAAACATCCAAGGATGTTTTAGCCACCAATTTCACTCTTTGAACTCTTTTTCTTGACTTCCTTTGCTTGTCTTGGACCTCTTGCATTTTTCTTTCCAATTGCTCAATTTTGACTTGTGCAATTTGATTTATGGTTTGGTGGCGGGCAACCATGAATTTATGGATCTTATTATCCCTATTTGCATTCTCCAAAAGCTTTTCCAAGTGGGTGTTGACCTTCTCAATCCAAAACTCCTTGTATTCATTGATCTCTTTAGCCATCCTCTCCTCAAAAGTGAGTTGTTCATCAATAGGGTTTTGTTCTTTCTCTTTCTGCATTGCTTTATTGAGACCCATAGTTCTTGGCCTCTTCCTTTTCACTTGGTGTTCATGTTCATCAAGTTCAGCCACTGTTTTTCCCCTTTCATTTTTGTTTGCTTCAAACAACCTCTTCTCCAAAATCAATTGATTTGACTTCAATTGATTGTTTTCCTGCTCAAGAAAAGAAATGATAAATTGAGCCCTTGCTAAGTTATCTTGGAGCTCTTTAATTTGATAATCCTTGTCTTTGATTTCCCTCTGCAATTTTTCCTAATTATCATGGTCCTCCAAGTCAACCAAATAAAAATCATGTTCCTCCTCATCATGCATGGAAGTCTAATGCAATGTTGATGGTGATCCCTATAATTAAATAGGCATGGCACCTTCCTCTTTCTAAGGAGCAAACACAAGCCTCCTACCTCTCTGATAGGTGAGAGTAACCTCAGGCCTAGGCCTCTTTGAAAACTCAACATATTTTCTTGATGAGCCAAGCTCCATTGGTTGTGTAGACATTGACCCTGATGAACATAGCTACCAATCAAACAAGAACTATTACCTCAAAACGAGAACTCTAACCAAAAATACATCAAAAAACCATGAAAAAACAACCCGAAAACGAAAAGTTGTATTCTGGAATAACCTTTTTTTTCGAGGTAAATTTTCAACATTTTTTAAAAATGGAAGTAAAAGCCAATATTTTTTTGTGCAAAAAACACCTTGAAAATGAAAATTTGTATTCTGGAGTAACCTTTTTTTTTTGGGCAAATTTCAACATTTTTTAAAAATAGAAGTAAAAGTCTTTTTGTTTTTGTGCAAAAAACATCCCGAAAATGAAAAGTTGTATTGTGGAATAAATTTTCTTTTTCGGGGCAAATTTTCAACATTTTTTAAAAATAAAAGTAAAAGACAATTTCTTTTGTGCAAAGAACAAGACGAAAATGGAAAGTGTTGAAACAAAAATTTTAGAATATTAAAAATTTAAAAAAATAAAATAAAATAATTAGAAAAAAAATTATTATATTTTAAAATTAAAAAATAATAATAAATTAATTTTTTTAATTACAAAAATAATAAAAATTTAAGAAAAAAAAATTATAACATTTTAAAAGTTAAAATTTAAAAATATATTAAAAAATAAAACAAAATAAATAAAATAGAAATATTAAATTTAAATAAAAAACAAATAAATTTTAAAAAATAAAATAAAACTCAAATATACCACTTAAATTTAATAAATAAATTAAAAAATAAAATAAATAAATAAATTTAAAACCAAAAAAAATTAATTTTAAAATTAAAAAAAAAATAATAATAATTAAAAAAAAAACATTATTAAAAAAAATTATATATATATATATATATATATATATATATATTAAGTTTTATTAAATTAAAATTAAAATAAAATTTAATAAATAAATGAATATATAAATAAATTTAAAAAATAAAAATAAAAAATAATCAAAATATAAAAAACACTATTAAAATGAAAATTTAAAGCCAACAGGGTGTGGTTCAACGGTGAAGAGTGGGTTGTTAAGACACTCGTGCTGAAAGGTTATCAATTCGAATCCCCCCCAAATGCACAAAAAATCTAGCCATGCTAAGGGTTGGTGTGGTCCAGGTCGGGTGTGATCCCCGGGTTATTTTGATGGCTTAGATGCCCTTCGGTCGGAGTTTCTCAGACCAAAGGTTTGGCATGATGCCATGTTAGGACCACATAACCAAACAAACAAACATCAAAAAATTAAAATTAAAAATGCAAAATGGAAAAAAATTAATTAATTAATTAAAATAATAAATTTGAAAAAACTAATAAAACAAATTAATTTTTTAAAAAATAATTTAAAATATAAAAATTTAATTTTAAAAAAATGTTAAATTTTATGTAATTAAAAAAAACACCAATTTAAATAAATAAATTATTAAATTTTATAAAAAAAAATTAAAATTAAAATAAAATATTAAATTAAATTTAAAAAAAAACACATGAAATTTAATAAATAATATTAAAAAATTAAAAAAAAAAGTATTAAAATTTAATTTTTAAAAAAAATCGAATTAAAAAAATATCAGTTTAATTTAAAAAAAAAAATTTGATTGCACCCCCCAAGTGGCGGCGGGGGTTGGCCGCTGGGTGGGTGGGGAGGCTGTAGACCCTCGCTTGCCCAGCGACTGGCCCCCGCCGCCACCTAGGCGGGAGGTCGATTCCTGGAATCGACCTCCTGCCTAGGTGGTGGTGGGGGCCGGTTGCAAGACGGGTGAGGAAGCTACGTGTAACTCCCCGCCCGCCCAGTGGCCTGCCCCCGCCGCCACCTGGGTGGTGCAATAATTTTTTTTTTTAAATTAAAGTGATATTTTTTTAATTCGAATTTTTATTTATTTAAATTTTAATAAATTTTTTTATTTTTAATATTTTTTTATTTTTTTTAATTTTTTAATATTATTTATTAAATTTCATATGTTTTTTTCAATTTTTTTTTTTTTTTTAAATTAAATTTAATATTTTTTTTTAAATTTAATTTTAATTTTTTTTATTTATTTAATTTTTTTTTAATTTAATTTTTATATTTTAAAATTTAATTTGTTTATATTATTATTTTTTTTTTTTAAATTAAATTTTGTTTTTTAATTTAATATTTTTAAGTTATTTATTTTTTTGAATTTTGAATATTTAATTTTATTTACTAAATTTTTTTTTATATTTTTGTGATATATATATATATATATATATATATATATATATATATATATATATATATATATATATATATATATATATATATATATATATATATATATAATTTTATTTTATTTTAATTTTAAAAGTTTTTTTTAATTTAAATTTTTATTATTTTAATAATTTATTTTTTATTTTCTTATTGTTTGCTTTTTTAATTTAAATTTTAAAATTTTAATTATTTTTATTTTCTATTTTAATTTTAATTCTTTTTATTTTAATTCTTTTTATATTTTTTATTTTAATTTGTTTTTTAATAACTTAGAAAAAATTGTGTTTGATGTTTTTTTATTTTTTTGGTTTAATTTTTGTTTTTTTCTTTAAATTATGTGTTTTTTTTTAATTTTTCTTCATTTTTTAATTTAATTCTCGATTTTATTTTTTTTTTTAAAGTTAATTTTGTTTTTTTTTTTACATTTTTATTGGTTTTTTTATTATTTTTATATTTGAGTTTTTTTTCATGTTTTTCTTATTTTATTTTATATTTTATTACCAACTTGAAAATCACCACTCTAAAAAAAATGGTTGATACTACATCTACATTTTTCAAAATTAGCATGAAAATCACCTCTAAAAAAAATGGTTGATGTTGCATCAACACTTTTCAAAATTAGCATGAAAAACACCACTCTAAAAAAAAAATGGTTGATGTTGCATCAACACTTTTCAAAATTAGCATGAAAATCACTAACATTTTAAAACAAATGGTCATACTTCATAAATAAAATAATTAATTAAAGTGTCAAAAATATTCTCCAAAAAAAAGAGTGATTCTGCATCGCCAGTTTTCAAAATCGAGTGCTTTTTTTGCTACCTCAAAAAAGTAGGTACCGGTTCAGTTACGTATTTGATCTGTAACTATGTTGATGGTGTTGTTGTTCTAGGAGAAACAGTGGGACTAATATTTGGAGCAGTTTTTAGTTTAGCTAAGAAGGTTTGCCGCGTGATTTGCTTGGTTGAAAGCTTATGCATAGCCAAAATCTTGATTAGGCTATGATGAAATAGATTGGTGATATGAGGTTGTCCTCTAGTCTTAGTTTTTTCAGTCATCTTCACCATACTTCTGAACAAAAATTTGGACAAATTAAGTGCTCTTGTAGAGGTGAAGTGCATGAGCAACCTAACATGATACCTTTATAATCTGGAAAATCTCCCTTTACATGTAAAAAATTTCATAATGAGCTTCATCAAAGGGGCATAGTTTTCATGGAGAAATATGAAAGGAAAAACATGCTCAGGATCATCTCTGATGTTAGGTTTTAGGAACATTTTATAATCATCAAGTAGTAATTACATGCCCTTGAACCGGTTTTCACCCTGATTTGGAATACCTATGGCTGAAGAAATTATTTCTGCTGAAACGTTGAACTCTACACCTACTATGATAGCTTTGTCTATGTGAAAATTTTGGGCAAAGAGGTTGGTCAAAGGAACATGAGAACCAACCTCTGTGATCATCTCACAAAACTTCATACAACCATCATTTGTAAAACATCTTTTAATGTCAAATGGAGAAGCATTGATTTCACTCAAACTGATTGGCTCAAATCTTGAATGATATGGTCCCTTGTGCATTTTCTTTTTACTCTCTATTTCACTCTCCATGAAATGTGTTTGACTCTAGCCAAAATTTAGGGTTTGGATAATAGGTCACAGTGGTTTTGAAAACAGAGGAAAGGTAGTGATGGTATGGAAATTTTCTCAAGGGTTTTGAGGAGACAAAGGGAAGTATGACATTAATTTTGCAAAAGTATTTCATGAGATGAAATGGTGATGAGATGGAATGGTGTGGTGAGGAGTTTTTGAACTGTGCAATGGAAACTTAGCAAAAGGCTAAGGTTTGATGAAATCAGTGGTAAATAGGTAGTGAGTGATATGAATTGAGTAGGCTAGGGCTTTCATCAACTATAGATGATAATGTAGGTAAGTGAAAGCTAGGGTTATTCACTTTGAACAATGGAGAATGAAAACTGCTAAAAACTTTGCTGGAGAAAACCCTGAAAAGAAAGCACTTTATCCTTGATAAAATTACTCGAAAAGATGGTGTAGATGATCACTTACTGTTTGTAGAAGCTTTATGGATCTTTGAACAATCTTTGGAGGCTAGAAAAACTCTGAATTTCGCCCTGAAACCATGAAGAAACTCTGCATTTCAAAACCTTGGCAATTCAGTAGAAGGGTCACGAAAGGGTCGCAGAAGGGTCGTGAAAGGGTCACAGAAGGGTCATGAAAGTGCCGCACCTGCAGAAGGGTCATGAAAGGGTCGCGCCCTACAGAAAGTTCATGAAAAGGTCGCGTCTGGCAGATGGGTCGCAGAAGGTTCGCGAAAGTGTCACGCCCGCAGAAGGGTCATGAAAGGGTCGTGCCCTACAGAAAGGTCATGAAAAGGTCGCGTCTGGAAAATGGGTTGCAGCACTCTGAAAATGCAAGAAAAAAGAAAAAACAACCCTCCTTTTCTCACAAATTTCGCCTTCTCTTAATTTTCACAATGATGTCAAGGGGAATAAAGACATGTAGAGTAAAAATGAGTTTAATTTAGCTCCTCCATAAGCTTTTATGACTTGATTTTGATGTCATAGTAATTAATGAGGTAGGGTGGCCCACCTCACCAATTCACCTTTTCTTTTAGCCTTTTGAACTTTTAGGACCTTTTTGCAATTTTGGAACCTTAGAAACATTATTACATATAAAAACATAAATTACATTTGAAATCATTTTTTTTTAAGATACTTGCCTATTACCACTCCTCTAATTGCTGGATTTTATGCATGAAATGGAAATTTGGTGACCTTGAAAACCTAATGACCTAATGGGGACTCTTAACTGAATGGAATCGTGATGGAGATGAGTGAAATGATAATAAAAATCTTTGAATGATGATAAAATCAGCTTATTTGATGACATGAACCAGCAATTTAAAATTTTGGAAAGAGTGGAAATAGTCCTAGACCTAATGCCAAGTGACCAAATTTTGCTTGAAGACTTAGTGAAATGAAAAAAAATTGACTTAGGGACCCTACTAGGACATGATAAGAGTCCATTTGACCACTGGTGACAGGATGCAAAGACTGACACTAACAGAGGCTAAACGCCCTTTTATAGGAAAAACCCTAGTTTTTTTGTTTCCCATTACGACCAAACTGCAGCTCAGTTTGACGAGCCATCAACACCGTTGGAAATATCCCACCAAGTTATATAATGGGCCTTCCTTTGTTTTTGATAATTTTACACTTCACCTGGAAGCCATTTTTTTCCACGTCGTTTCACTTTGCTGCCAATTCAAACCAAATTTATTCATCTGAGTTGCTTGTACTTTGGTACCACTTTTCCTTGGCACTTGTTGAATCATGTGTCGGTTTTCATCATGAGTAACTCTTATTTAGTCATTTCTTTTATAGTCCCCCTGGGCCTATCCTGTATGCCAGCATCATTGAGTCACCCTTGTTCACAGCATCTGAGATGAGTCACCCTTACATTTATGGAGTCTGTTCCAAGTCCCATTGTGTCTTATTACATTGTTTCATCGATCTTTGTGTCGCATTCATCTCGTGTTTCTCATTTTTGCCTCCATCTATAATGTCCTTCATCGAAAATATTACGTCTGATTATTTGACCATCCCCTCCAAAATTGAATCAGTCATTGCCAGGTCACCCATGTATTTTATGCTCTGATAAGGGAAGTTTTCATTCTACCTCTCAGTTTATTTCCCTCCATCATTATCCCTTGTGTCAATTCGTCAGTCACTCTACTATATTCCCTCGTGCCTTAGTTGAGGATTCCACATTGCCTCAGCTATTGTAGACCCTCTTATGTCGACTTCAGCACATTCATTCCAGAAGAATAGTCTAGAGGGTGATGTACCTTGGTTCCAGCTTTCATCATTTTTCAGTGCTTCAGATCAAGCAAAGGGAATCATCATTTCCCGTTGACTTGGTTTTTCCTCATGTTCTCAACTCCAGCTCATTATCGCATGATTGAGAATCGTACACTTGATGGTCAGGTGATCCAGTAGATTGTACCAGTGATTCTCAAGTCTGTGTGAGATGTTTCATACCTCATGAGGGGGTGGCCCTTCAGGTAGCCCCTCACATGCCCAGATGACCTCATATTATGATCCATACTCAGATGTAGTTCCACAGAATTTATGGGTTTGGTTCTAGCTGCTTGCAATGCCCACATCATGCATGTCTCATTCAGATGATCCATTCAGGTATTTAGAGACCTTTCTTGTTCAACGAGGCTTCTTTGGTTGTATTCCCCCCTCCCTGTGTCAGCTTGAGGGGAATTATGTCTCATGTACTCAGATATTATTATATTCAATCATGGCATATGTTTTTCTAGGAGCATTATGTATATGGGATTCATTTTTTTATTTTATGGCCCATTGATGCCAACAGATCATGTATTGTGTACTTTGTAGCTCAATCCCACATTTTTGGGCTCTCCATTATTCATTGTACGTAGTTATCTCGGTGGGTATGGGTATGCCTCCCCTACCTCATTTGATATCATGTACTCCACAATAAAAGGAGACTTATACCAGTTTAGTAGGTCTTGCCCCCTCCATTATTGTCCTTCCTTGCATTTCTTTAGTCGTCTCTCTCTCTCTCTCTGACTCCCCTTTGGTGTCTTGTAGAAGTGCAACTTACGACATATTTTGGTCATACGATTTGCTCCTAACGCTCGTACTTTTGGGGGCAATCTGTTATCACCAAAAAATGATCACCTAGCCATTTCTAACTAGGTGGATTGAAATACACCATGTGAGTTTAATTTTACCATAGTAAAATCACTTTCACTATAATAAATAACTTAATAAACCACTTTTATTAAGTTATTTTTTATTAAAACCCATGAGAATAATTAAATAAACCATTATTTATTTAATTTTCTCCAGGAGTAATTATTAACTCATTGTTTGATAATTATTCCTTGTCACATTTTACTAAATCACCTAGGAATAATTAAATAAATCATAATTTATTTATTTTTCCTTAACTCCGTCCTTGGAATAATTGTTAAATCATTACTTAATAATTATTTCATTTCACACTTTTCTTATTATTTGTGAAATAATTAATAAATCATTTTATTTGTTAATTGTTCCTAAATAAAGATATTTAACCATTTTAAATATATTTTCCCTCTCCAAAATCCTAATAAAGTATTCCAAGTGGTTAGATCTAGATTTTGGTCAACAATATTTTATTATTCTCCATTTTCAAGATGAACCCAATACATTACTATAAATAAGAGGGTTTTTCATTCATTTCTCATCATGATCATTATCATTATCACCATTATCGTCTCATGCCTTTTCAGATCCCATTTTTGAGTTCTACATTGTTTGGCTTTTCACACATTTGAGAGAGGAAGATCTGAATATTGAAGTGACAAGGACATCAAAGGACCCATCCCACTGAGGGGGAATTACAACCCTTTTTAAATCTCCTTCACCAGGTTTCATTAATTAAAAAAAAAATATTTCAAAGTTTTTTCCAAGATTGGGTTATTACATCGAATTTATTTATGTTATTTGTTTGTTTAGATTTGTGTACATCTATTTTCTGCAGGTTTTTCTCACATATTTGTTGCAGATATGAAGTAAAGGTAGCCACAATTGGTGTTAGGGTCACTAGTCACCTGTGACTTAAGTGAGATCTTTTTGGTACACCTTCCAAGAAATTTCATACTAACACCATGATAGATTTTATATTCTTCGGGTCAACTATTATGCCTTCCTTGGAGAGCACATGCCCCAAGTAATGTACTTTTGTCTGAAATAAAATGCATTTTCTAAGATTGGAATACAATTGATGCTCTCTTAACAATCTTAATAATGATGCTAAACTTTCAACATGCTCTTCCTCATTCTTAGAGTATATCAATATATCATCAATGAACACAATGAAAAACTTGTTCAGATATGAATGCACCACACTATTCATCAAACACCTAAAATTATTTGGAGCATTAGTCAAACCAAATGGAACTACAAAAAAATTATAATGCCCATACTTGTTTCTAAAAGTTATATTGTAAATGTCCTCTTCTTTGATGTGTACTTGATGGTATCCTGATCTCAAATCAATCTTCTAGAACATTGCTGCTCCCTTCAACTCATAAAACAAGTCATCAATCCTCGGCAATGGATACATGTTCTTGATTGTTACCTTGTTTAGCTTCCTCTAACGTTAGGGGAATTTTGAGGTCTAAAATGAGCCTCCTAAGAAAAATGTACAACCAAAATAAAATTTATAAGAACCAATAGGATTCAATATGATGATATCAACCATGAGGGATGATTCACCATTTTTGGAGTAAAAAAGTAAAAAAAATAATAAAATAATAAAATAATAAAACTACTTTTTCAACTCGTATTTTCAACTTATCTCCCTAAGGTTTTACTCAAATTTCAATCGGGAGTACTATTTGGATGCAAAATTTAATTCCTCATCCAAGGAGTACCCATGTTGCATATTTTCGATGGACCATGCTACATGAAAAACGTGATTGCAATCATTTTTTTCATGTATTTCTCATTTTTCATGTATTAAGGCCCATCAAAAGTATGCAATATGGGTACTCCTTGGATGAGGAATCAAATTATGCATCCAACGAGTGTTTCCGCTCGAAATTTGAGTAAACCCATGGGGAGATAAGTTGAAACTACGAGTTGAAAAAGTAGTTTTTTCTTTTTTCCCTCCAGAATTTGATGATATAATATAATATTATTTTATTATTTCCACTATTCTTTTATAATTTCCTTAGGAGGCCCATTTTAGACCTCAAAACTCCCCTAATTTCAATGCATAGCCTGAGAGTATCATCCTTCTTCTTCACAAACAATATTGGTGTACCACACGGAGATACACTTGGCCAAAAGTATCCTTTGTCAAGCATTTCCTTTAATTGCAACTTCAACACTACTAACTCTGGTGTGATCATCCTGTAACGTGCCTTTTATGTTGGTGTTGCCCCTAGTACCAACTCAATAGAAAATTCCACTTCCCTTTGAGGCAGAAAATGTGAAATCTTTGTGAGAAATACATCCTGAAATTGTTGTAGAACCGAGCACCTGCTCAATACCTCTGCATCCTCAACATCCTTACCTTTGTCACTAGAGATATGCACTAAAAATAACACACACCCTTTTTTGCAACTGCACTTTGCCTGAATAGCTGTAACCATTCTGATCGATGCATATTTCTTCTTACCTTACAAGATTAAATATTCCCCATTGTAATCCAAGCATTCAATATCCTTATCATAGAAATCCGCCTTGGTCCTATGAAGATACAACTATTCCATACCCAAAAACATGTTATATTATCCCAATGGAAGTGCATTCAAATGCACTAACGTAGGTATACCATTTAACTCAAATTCAAAATCTCTTACCCAATGATGAACTCTTTTCTTAGTACCTGTAGTGCTAGCTTGAGGGGTCCTGACCCAAGTTCGGATTTGAGGTTAACCAACAAAACCCTCTTACTACTGGCCCTTTTGGCAGTAACCTGCTTGCACAAGTCAAAGTCTCACCCGAAGCAGTATGGGGGGCATTGGAACCAGGCTTCCACACCCTGAGAGAGAATTAAATGATGTGAGTGCCCTTAGATCTAAGCCAATCATGAACAAACCTTCGCAACATAAGCCCTAATGTAATATTCCCAATTAGCTATAAGCTAGTTGGAATATAAAAAAAAAAATTTGCTTCTTAGTTTGATGAATAAGAGGGTATGGAGAAACATAAATCTCCTTAGTAGGAATAAAATCAGTCCTAATGTGAATGGAGATCATCTTAGTAGCTTAATTAAGCACCCTTGTGTGTGAAAAGGGGCTAGAGCATGTAGACTAGGTCAACTTTGACCAAATCAACAGCGTTGTCATGGAAGGAGTGGCATTCATTGAGGGACAGTGCAGTTTTGGAGGGAGACTCCATGCATGGAAGTAGTGGATTTAATGAGTGGGGCCCAAGGTGAGGAAGCTCACCAAGCATATAAGGAATGGGGTGGCAGCCTTAGCGGAGATGTTTTAGATTATTATTTTGATATGGTCTGTATGACTATTTTCTCTCTTCAGCTGTTTAGCTAAGACTGCAGTGTTGTTTATCACAGGGTGTTCCCGAGAAGTAATCCCACCTTCATCCTCGAGGGACTTTGAGTGCCTACTCAGGAGAAGTATTTGGGCATTATTTCCACTTTCCGGCATCATGCCAAGCTCCATTTTTCTTCTACATCGCATTTTTTGCAGAGGGTTGTGCTGCGTTGCAGGGTGCAGCAGTGGAGAATTCATTTGGGTGATTTCTGAGCTAGATTTTGGCAGAGGAAGGTTTCCTTCCATTGGGAGACTAGTAAAGAATGCCCTTGAGCCTTATTGCAGCATTTGGCACTAGGCCACATTATTATTTTCCCCTACAGTATAGTTTTAGTCTTGGACTGCGTTATTTTAGGGAGGAGTTGCAGGGGTGGTTTCAGTACACCATTTGGGGAGAAGGTTTTCCAGTGAAGGGATCAGCATTTCATCTAGAGAGTCTATTGGAGGAGGCTTAACTCTTTGTTATATCATATCAGCCACATCTTTCTAGCTGTTTAGTTGCAATGAATCTTCAGCCCTAGGGCTTTGGTTCATTTCTTGTATATCGGTGTATTTTCTTAAAACCCTCTTGGGTTCTTTTTGGAGGTTGTTATAGAGCCTTGATCTTCATGTATATTATCTTTTGAGGCATGTATCAGTCATTTATATTATTGTATATTCATATGTTGTAGCTGTGCACTTTATGACTGCGTTGTAGCAGCTCTCCGACATTTTTCCTAGTAGCAGCACCTCATTCTTGAGGGGATTTATCTATTGGAGGCTTGTTGGTTCATGTTGTATAATTTGTGCCTCATTGTATTCCACCATTTTTCTGCTGATATGACTAATAAAATAACTCCATATTGGTCTCTCATATTTATGCATTGATCTTCACTGCTACTTTCCATTGTTATGTCTTATGTTGCTACTTTTCCCATTTGGGAATGTTACAGTGGTATCAGAGCATAATCGTGGCTCAGCATGTGCATCTTAAGCCAATATGTCATCAGAAGAAGGAGATCCTCTCATATGTAGAGAGAAGATGTATCTCAAAATAAATCAGAGATATGATTATACAGATGATAAAGAAGACAAGGGTAAGACCCCTTTATTAGGAGAAGATGAGGAGAAGGAGTTCCCTAAGATTCTTTTTCGAACTATGCAAGAAATTGCAAGAGAAATAAAGGATATAGGGATGGATAGACACAAATAATCCCATAAAAGGTTTCTACATGTAGAAGGCTCTGACATTTATCATCACTAGAGTGATCAACCAGTGAAGCAGTAGGTTTCCCAGCTCTCTACCATGCCTACATTCTTAGCAGTGGGAAATGAAGGGTTTCAAGAACAAGAAACTCTTGAAGATTATTTTCTTGAGTATGAGTCTCAATCTCAGAGATTCAAGGAACATTTGAGCTTTCAAGAGTTCTGTCAGATCAAGTACAACAGGAGACCCTAGCATCACAATAGAGGTGGAGGATTCATACATAATCATGATCTACACCGAACTATGGGAATATTTTTCTTACCCAACTTTGATGGGTCATCAAAATGCACTGCCAAATCATGGGTAGATAAGGTATACATCTACTTCCAGTTGAACCAAGTACCAGAGATGGAGGGCATCAAAATAGAAGCACTGCACCTTGAGGGTGAAGCACATGATTGGTGGTTCCATGGACTTTCTACATTGGGTCATGCCAATGTGACTACATATTCAGAGTTCACAATGAGGTTGGTGGAGAGGTTTGATCGAAGAGACCCGGAGGCACCTTTCATGGGGCTAGCTAAGCTCAAACAATCAGGTACTCTAGAAACTTATATTTCTGAATTTCTAAAAATTTATGTTATGGTTCCTGATTTATCTCCAGCAAGGAGGGTCTATATGTTCATCGATGGGCTAGCAGAACCTCTACATGGGTTGGTTAAATCTACCAAACCCACTACCCTTCAAGATGCCATTGAAAGGGCTAGAGATCTACAAGATGCCTTGCCAAAAGCAAAGGCAACATTTCAGCAAAATCCCACTTTCTGATCAAAGGGAAAAGATGAGAAGGCTCATCCTTCAAAGGAGGGCCAAATCAAAGTAACTCTTAGTGATGATGTTCGAAGAGACTTGAGGAGGAGGAAGATTTGCTTCACATGCCAAGAATCATGGGAACTCAGACATAGATGTGCAGCAGGAAAGGCACACTATATAGAGTTCTTCTCAGATAATGAGGAGGAGGAAGAAGAAGAACCAGAAGGAGGTCACAGTGCTGGGATAGTGGGAGAGGATCCACTACCACCAGGAGGTGGAAATGGAGCATTTGCTCCAATTGGAAGGGCCCTTGAATCATTGAGAGGAGTACCAGAGTACTTTACCTTGAGGGTTCGAGGTTCCATTCAGGATCAGAGGGTTTCAGATTTTATTGAAAATGGGGATACCCACAACTTCATTGGTTCCCAACTAGTGCAGAGGAGGGAAAATCCCTCTGATGATTTTGAGGGATTTTCAGTTTGGTCCCAGGAACTAGAACTATGCAGTGCATGCATTATGTTCCATCTTTATCTATCACCATGGGGACATATACATTGACAAATCACATTTTTGTGGTTGACATACCTGACACCAATGTGATATTGGATGTGCAATGGTTGATTACTTTGGGAAATGTCACCACAGATTGGGAGACTTTGCAGATGGAGTGGGTGGATAGAAATAGTGGAAAAAATCAGATGATTAGGGGCATGCACACATATCCCTCAGAAACAACTTCCACATAGAAAATAGAGTTGGATTTGTGTAGTGGAAGCAAGGACCTAACAGTCCCATCATGTATGCAGATGACTTTGTCCCATGGGACATTACTCTTTAGTGGAAAACCACCTGGGAGGCCACCTAATCAAGATTTGGTGAGAAATGTCTCACAACATGTTTCACCACTCATAGATCCAGGAGGATTGGGAGCATTGGGAGGTCGAGGTATAGCATGGAGACTCTTGGGTAGACTCAAGGAGGAGGGAGACATTCTCACAACATCATGATTACCCACTCTCACCTCACATCTTGCGCTGAGAGTGGAGCAGCAGAGGGGGGATAGAAGCATCCCGGTATGTAACTTTGGCATGGGAGATGTCAAATTAGGGGGTAGCCACATTACAGATGCTTTATATGATATATCATTTGCGTTGTCACTATGGAGGATAGATCCTTATTGGAAATCTCAGTTGTTGGTGTATTATTCCAAGGATCTTTTTACTTGCATGATACTTGATGACCAGCTACAAGAGGAGGGATATTCGGTAAGATATGCGGTCATCTAATATCATAGTAGGATATTCTTATCTAGAGCATCCAAGCTCAAGGAGAAGTTGCTACAAGCAGCACAAGAGGATTTTCTCTTCAGACACACTTATTCCATGAGAGCATACCATACCATCATGGAGGGATATACTTGGGAAGGATTTGGAGAGGAGATATATCAACATTTGAGGAGATGGAGGAGAGACATAAATCTTTGATGGAGTTATCACAACCACCTCTTTCCTCTTTGGGAATGAGAGGGGATCTATCTATGATCCACTCCATTAGTGTGTTCTAATTTTATGGTAAGGATCATGTTTTTATGCATAGTGATTTACTTGATGAATATTTGCATTCCATTAGCATACATATATAGGCCATTGCTCCAAGTGGGGGCACTCTACCTTATAAAATTTATGGTCAACTTGGGGCCATAAACAGTGTTGAACATGGCCACTCCCTAGGAGGATATAGGGAGATGACATATCATTTAGGGTGTACTCCAAAGGCACCAAACATCACCCATCTTCTCAAAAAATGTAAGAAGACTATGGAAGCAAGTAAGTGATGAGGAAACCACTTATTATATCATGATTTGAAGCAGTCAAGAGATATACTGCATTGGTTCCACATGTGGGACTCTGATCCTCCTCCATTATTGCATATGGTAGCTTATGTATCCTTGTCTTTGATCCCATACATTGATGTTGTCCTTATTCTTATTGTGGGATGAATGGAGGAAGGATGCAAGGATTGAACATGCCCATTGGGAGAGAGATTCCCCATGTTTCTTATGCTTCATGTTTCAGGGAGAACACTGGGCAAACCATGATTTCTACATTGGATCTTTTGCTTCCTTATGAGGTGAGTCATTTGCATCTCATGAGTACTTGGGAGGAGTATTTCATGGAGGGATTGATTGGAAGACACTTGGTATATGAGGAGATCTTATCACATGGAGGTGTCACCAAGGAAGGAGGAGAAGAGTTGCAGCACTCACTTTTTCAGTTGCTTGAGGACAAGAAAAATTTGGGAGGGGAGGATTGTAATATTCCCAATTATCCATAAGCTAGTTGGAATATTAAATTTTGTTTTTGCTTCTTAGTTTGATGAATAAGAGGGTATAGAGACCCATAAATCTCCTTAGTAGGAATAAAATCGCTCCTAATGTGAATGGAGATCATCTTAGTAGCTTAATTAAGCACCCTTGTGTTTGAAAAGGGGCCAGAGCATGTAGACTGGGTCAACTTTGACCAAATCAACAACGTTGTCATGGAAGGAGTGGCATTCATTGAGGGACAGTGCAGTTTTCGAGGGAGACTCCATGCATGGAAGTAGTGACTTTAATGAGTGGGGCCCAAGGTGAGGAAGCTCACCAATCATATAAGGAAGGGGATGGCAACCATAGAGGAGATTTTTAAGATTATTATTTTGATATGGTATGTATGACTATTTTCTCTCTTCAACTGTTTAGCTAAGACTACAGTGTTGTTTAGCAAAGGGTGTTCCCCAGCAGGAATCCCACCTTCATCCTCAGGGGACTTTGATTGCCTACTCAGGAGAAGTATTTGGCCATTATTTCCACTTTTTGGCATCAAGCTAAGCTCCATATTTCTTCTACAGTGCAGTTTCCACAAAGGGTTGTGTTGTGTTGCAGGGTGCAATAGTCAAGAATTCATTTGGGTGATTTCTAAGCTAGATCTTAGTGGAGGAAGGTTTCCTTCCATTGGGAGGCTTGTAAAGAAGGCCCTTGAGCCTTGTTACATCATTTGGCACTAGGGCACATTATTGTTTGCCCCTACATCACAGTTTCATTCTTGGACTGCGTTGTTTTAGGGAGGAGTTGTAGGGGTGGTTTCAATACACCATTTGGGGAGAAGGTTTTCCAGTGAAGGGATCAGCCTTTCATCTGGAGAGTCTATTGGAGGAGGCTTCATTATTTTCTATATCATATCAGCCACATCTTTCTATCTATTTAGTTGCAATGAATCTTCAGCCCTGGGGATTTGGTTCATTTCTTGTATATTGGTGTATTTTATGAAAACCCTCTTGGGTTCTTATTGGAGGTCATTATAGAACCTTGATCTTCATTTATATTATATTTTGAGGCATGTATCAACCATTTCTATTATTTTCTATTCATATGTTGTATCTGTGCACTTTATGACTACGTTGTAGCAACTCTCTGGCATTTTTCATAGTAGCAGCACCTCATTCTTGAGGGGATTTATCTATTGGAGGCTCGTTGGTTCATGTTGTATGATTTGTGCCTCATTGTATTCCACCCATTTTCTACTGATATGACTAATAAAATGGATCCATATTGGTCTCTCATAATATGCATTGATCTTCACTGCTACTTTCCATTGTTATGTCCTATGTTGCTGCTTTTCACATTTTGGAATATTACACCTAACCAGGAAACCCTTAACAGACAGATTCAGGTCAATTATGCATAATATCTTGCGCGCAGGTTAAAACAGAGTCCATAATCCATGAAATAACTCTTAACAGATAGTATTACAACCCAATAGAACTAGATCCATTCAATAACCATTCATCTAAATCTAGAAGCAGTTGTGCAATTGATCTAAACATAGATAACACAGGAATCAGAATTAACATGCAGAGATGATCATAACGTAAATAATAGGTTCATTTCAGACTTAGATATCAACAATAAAATTTATTCATTAATTCATAGTTCAGAGCTCGCTTATAAAACCTTCAGTTCACTCGTGCACATAGCCATCAGGGTCCTCACACAGCAAGAGTAAGGTCTCCATGTACACAGCCAGCAAGAGCCTTTTACCCAGACAAATTCACTAGAGTCTCAAAACATAGCTAGATATAACATCAATCATTCACTTCTATCCCCTATCAACTCGATAGAGACTCCTATTTACACTTTTATCATGCGGTCATCTAAGGCTCGCAAACCATGGTTTGTGGCCCCTAGTTCTACCCTTTTGACCCATTACAACTCATGAGGGGCTTTGACCCACCCCAAAGCCCCTTGACTTGTGTTGCGCGTGACTAAATTACAAAATATTTACAAAAAAATATCAAAAATGTCTCCAAGTTCGTTCCTAGGGGACCCCACTCCAACAGACCCCCAACACAATCTTATGACTCGTTCCAAGTCACAATGGGACTAGGTTTTTCATCTTATTCTGGAGCTCTTCAACGGTAGCAGGAAAGGGCACCAAGATGCTCGCACTCTGATCTGTTGTGCTTTGCATGGTCTCTACCAGCTTCGGTGAAGTCAACCCTTCTGCGTCCAGGATGACACTCTGCAAAGTCTAATTCAAGGTCTTCACTGCAGCATCTAGATCCTGAGACAACTTCATTGCCTCGTCTTCCCATGGCTTCATATGGTCAATGAAAATCTGGTTCTTTCGACGGAGCTCCTTGACCTCATCTCGTAGCACTTGAATGTTCTGAAGGTGGACCATGCACTAGGCAAGAATGAACGTAGGTAAGGCCTCCTGTAGATCATTGAATGCCTTCTCCTTGGCGCGCAGCTCCTGATTAATCTTCTTGATGAGCGGATTTGTTTGAACAAAGGTCCATAGTCCCATTTTTTTTCGAGTAGATCTGAGCCCTTGTCGACATTGGTTGAAATTCTCGCATATGCGTATTTGACTAGGGTGGCATGTTGTACATGCACCTCCGGGGGAGTCTCGGGCTACAGCTTAGCCTACAATGCAGCAATTTGTTGTTCAAATTCTACCTTCACCATCTGTATTTCAGATCTGGAGACCTTGAGCGCGACAACCAGGATTTCAATCTTAACTTGTGGTGTGACAGATGTTGGGATGAATACTTCAAGAAGATTACCGCACAACCTGTCTATTAGGTTCTCCAATTCCACACATTGAGCCACAGTCGTATGTTGTGTTGTATGTTCCTGGAGCGATTCTGTTGTTTTTGTGGCTACTGTCTGCTCAAATTCGCTTAATTGTTGTTGCACGTGCGCCTCCCTGCAATATAGCTCGTCGGAAATAAATGTTTGGAGAGTGTGTAGCTTTCCACTTGGCAGCTTTTCTAGATCAATTCCGACCTCAGGGCAGGTTTGCATCTACGCACACAGCTCTATTTGTTCCACTATCACGGTTACGCTCGAGAAGGTGCAAATCTTGCTATTGGTTGTTGTGGTGATTATAGCTGCCGTCAGGCTCGCTTGTATCGACCTCTCTTGAGCCACACTCACTTGAGAATTGTCTGTCTTCAACTATAAAACCTGCAATCCAGATTGAAAGGCCTCCACCGTGGCCTTGTACTAATCCTCCATGGCATTCCATCTATCTTCAGACACAGAAGTGACTATATCTGCAATTTTATCCAAGTCCTCTATGTTAGAGTGACCTCATCAGTACCTCCAGCTTTGGATCCCTTTCACTTATTTCTCAGACCCTTCGAAGTTTCTGCACCTCGCTTGGTGCCACATAGAGAGTCGGCACCATCACCATATTCCATCCAGGCCACTGGGGTCTACATCTGCCTCACCGCCCTAATCATGCTATATGTATTTTTCTCACCCTCAATGTTCTTCTGCATGCCTGTTTCCCCCTATTTTTCGGTTTGCGGCTCATCCCCTTTATCTTTTTTTCCTGGAGTCATTTCTTTCCCTGACGTCGAGGTTGTAACGGGCTGAGTGGAGCCAAGCTCCACTTTCCAGGCTGCTGGCCAGGTCGCAATGACTTGGTCGACCTCCGATTTTTTTACCATAAAAGGTAAATCATACCATACCAGGTCACATCGTGCCCTGACCTACACATGGTGCATTGTGACCTAAAAATCGGCAATGTGCTTGTACTTTTCATAGAATTTCAGTGATAATCTTGGGCAGGAGTGCATCACAGAAACCATCTCTCCCTCAAATATGACCCAAAAATTTTGGTTTTCCTTTACGCACTTGGGATCGAGGGAGTCCCACATATTGCCGTAGCACGCCCCCTCGCACATGCCAGGTTCCAATTCTGAGACAACTGCATCCGATGGTATCTCCCAAACTATCAGCACGATGAGTAGCAACATCCAAGAGTAGAAAAATGGCTTCTTCAGCTCCTGTGCCTCACACACATTCTCCAAAAACTCTTCACAGAGGAACTGGGACAAGTTATAGCTAACCCCCTTCTCACATTGTCCCACCAGCGCGATTACGTGCATGGGGACCATCTTTGGTCAGCATTTCCTCATCAATTTTCATCCTAGGACAAAGGTTCCTAGGCGCACGATGGGGTCCGAAATTGTCTGCACCCGAAAGCCTCTCTTGTCTCGCTCAACCTTGAAATATTTCTTAACTTTTGTTGCCACCTTCTTCTCATTTCTTTTCCCATATCCTGTCATAGGATGAGGCCCCTTCTTAGGCAAGCCGGTGATCCGATCGATCAGCGTGGCGTCAATGGGGATGTGGCCCTGGATCCATAGGAACCCTTCATGAATTAATGCCAGCAAATGGCGCATGCATATGGAAGTGATAGGGTACCGAAAAAAATACGGAATTCTTAGCAGGTTCAGAATACCGGCGTTTCTTAGCCCACGCGCCCATGGCATTGACTCAACTTTCATTACATCATTGTAGATGATCCTTTCCAAGTAATTCCCCAACGCTAACTCAGGGAATTTTTCTTCATTTTCCAAGTCGTGGTCATCAAACTTGACACTTGGCAGCTTGCCAAACACATCTTCGGTAAAAGGAACATGCTACGGGACCAGAGGTGTCTGAAGGTAGTCCCTCATTGTGTCGACATTCTTTGGGGTGCACACAGAAGGCTTGCAAGGCTTGACATATGGAAGTCGCCACGAGATGGGCTTGACGTACGCATCCTCCTCAGCAACGCTCATTGGTCTCTTCGAGGGGTCACCGATGGGTGACCTGTCCTTAGTGGCCAGACGAGGGGATGTCACATTCCTCGAGGAGGTTTTCAGCTTCGAAGTGGACCACTTCATTATCTTTGCTTTGCCTCTAGTCGGTGTGGACACGACTTCTTCAACTTCAAGGATTACTTTGTCGACATCATCTGAGCCCAGCTCAGTTTATGTTGTCCATTAGGGGAATTTTGAGGTCTAAAATGGGCCTCCTAATAAAAATTTACAACAAAAATAAACTTAATAAGAACCAATAGAATTCAAGATGTTGATGTCAACCATGGGGGATGATTCACCAATTTTTAAGTAAAAGGGTAAAGTGATTAAAAAATAATAAAATAATAAAACTAATTTTTCAACTCGTATTTTCAACTTATCTCCCAAATTTTTTACTCAAATTTTGAGTGGGAGTACTCTTTGGATGCAAAATTTAATTCATCATCCAAGGATTACTCATGTTGCATACTTTTGTTGGACCCTGCTACATGAAAAATGAGAAATACATTAAAAAACGTTATTGAAATCATGTTTTTCATGTATTTCTCATTTTTAGTGTAGCAGGATCCATCAAAACTATGCAACATCGGTACTCCTTAGATGAGAAATTAAATTTTTCATCCAATGAGTACTCCCGCTCGAAATTTGAGAAAACAATTTGGGAGATAAGTTGAAAGTACAAGTTGAAAATGTAGTTTTTTCTTTTTTCCCTCTAAAAGTTAATGATGTAATCAAATATTATTTTATTATTTCCACTGTTATTTTATAATTTCCTGAGGAGGCCCATTTTAGACCTCAAAATTTCCCTAATGGAGAGGTACAGAGTACTCCTCAGCAGGTGTGCTCTCCAGATTAGTGGTCGTCATTCTTCGGTGGAAGATAAACTCAGAATTTCTCATGTCAGATGGGGTCTCTCAGCAAAACATACAATACTTACATGCAGATGTATAGCACAAATCACAAATAATATCAGGGCACAAAGTATTCAGAAAGAAATGGAACCAATTGTGACCCGCTCCCTTCCTTTTATAAGAAATCCAAGGTAAAAACAGTCAGAACTTCATTAAATGCAACTTACCTCCGTAAAAACGATCAACAATCCTGTAATATTGCCTCATTAAATGCATAAAACCTGCTCCATCCAATGGTAAAATTACTTTTTCACCTAGTTTCACTGTTCCAACGACTAGTTTCTTCTCCTGTGCATCCCCCCTGTGCTTCTATTGCACCTGTCTGCGCCTTCCCTCTACGTTTCCTGCAGACCCTTTGATTCTTATGCTTCAGCCGTATAGTCATTTGGTCAGCACCGTATTGTCCCTATATGGCTTCAGACGGCTTCCATTTAAATGCCCAAGAAGATTCTCACCACGCAGTGTGGCCAAGCGCACTGCACTGCCATCATTGATTTCCTTCACAATATATGGCCCCAACCAATGTTTCCTGAACTCCCTTGGGTGGCGCGCAAAATGGTTGTCATATAACAAGACCAAATCTTCCTCCTTAAATACCTTTTTTCTGATGTGCCTATCATGCCAGACCTTTTCGCATGCCTTCTTCACTTGCTAATGGAAGTTAGTGATGAACAGATATTCTTCTAAGGCAACTAATTGTTCAAAGTGTTCCTCCATAATGTCAGGCTCGGCCACATTAGTGAAAGTTGTGATGCGTAGGCTTGGGACAATATATTCCATTGGCATGATTGCTTTCTGCCCATAGACCATCCTAAAATGTGTTTTCCCTATCAACTTCTTACATGTGGTCCTATAAGCCCATAACACAGAAGGGATGCACATGTCCCAGTCATTCCAATTGGCATTACAGATCTTTGTGAGCGTGTTCTCCAATATTTTTTTGAAAACTTCTACTGCGCCATTTTCTTGTGGGTGATAAGGGGTACTCTTCTGGTGGTGGATCTGAAATTCCTCTATTATAGCTTCAATGGTTTCATTAACGAAGTCCGTACCTCTATCACTCATCAATATCTTCGGGAATCTGAATCTGGTAAAAATATGTTCAAAGATGAAGTGCGCAGTAGTATCTGCAATATAGTCCTTAACTGCCTTAGCTTCTACCCATCTGGTTACATAATTAGTCGCAATGATGATATAGCGTGCTCTAGTCTTCTTCCATGGAGGATTGATCAGAGCCATCTGTGGTTGCAAGGGAATTTCATCTCTACGCGAGGGATTCACTATTCTTTGACATGCATCACAGGCTCAGCATTATGTATGTGCATCACTATGCAGTGTGGGCCACCATAACCCAGCACGCAACACCTTCTGCATAGTGGCTTTCCCCGCATAGTGGCCTCCTCCCATCCCTCCATGAGCCTCAGCCAAGATATCCTACCTCTCATGTTCCAACACATATCTCCTCAACACTTCATATTCTCCCAACTTATACAACTAACCCGCAATCAAGGTAAAATCAGTTGCGCATGAAACCAACTCCTTCTTCTGTTGTACTGAATATTCAGCAGGCACGCTTCCAGTAGTCAGTAAGTGAATAATATTTGCAAAGTGCTCGTCAACCACCTTGATAGCAAAGAGTTGCGCATCGGGTAATCCCTCCTCTAGATTGGTTGGTTCTTCCCCATTTTTTATCTGTGACAAATGATCATGTCCAAAATTTAATTTCCTAGGCTTCACGATAATTTCAAATTCATACTCCTGAAAGAGAAACAACCATATGTAGATTCCCCCCCCCCAACACATGCTTATTAACCAAGTATTTTAAAGCAGAGTGGTCATTAAACATCTTAAATTTCCCTCCTAGTAGATAATGCATGTACTTTTGCAGAGTGTACACCATGTCCAATCCTTCCCTTTCTGTGGTTGAGTAGTTGCGCTCTGCACTGGAGAGATTTTTACTAGCAAAAGCAACAAGGTGATCAATGTCTCCTTCTCCTGGATGCGCTAAAACAACCCTGAGTGCTATACCAGATGCATCCACATGTACATGAAAAATGTTAGAGTAGTCTGGGAATATCAATATAGGTGCAGTGACCATTTTCTCCTTCAACAGCTCAAAGCTCTTTTGACATTCCTCATCCCATAAAAATGACACATCCTTCTTTAACAATTTTTCCGTCAGCACAGTGATCAAAGCATACCCCTTAATGAATTTCCTATAATAACCGGTGTGTCCTAGGATGGAGCGTAGTTGTTTCTCATTAGTAGGAACTTCTAGGTTGATGATAACTATGACCTTGGCTAGGTCTACCATCAATCCTTACTGGCATTCTATATTCCCTAAAAAAATTCCAAAAGGCACGCAGAAGATACATTTCTTCAGGTTAAGATAAATATGGTTCTTTCTACAAGTTTCAAGCATGATGCACAGGTTTGACACATGTTTCTTGACCAATCCAAATATTTTTCAATCATCAAAATATACCTCCAATAATTTAGTCACGGATTATTTGAACACAGCTACTACCACGCGCGAGAAGACCGCAGGTGTATTTTTCAATTCCAACGGCATGGCAGTGTATTGGAAAGATCCACACTTTGTTGCGAAGGTGGTCTTGCTATAGTTTTCAGGCATAATTCTGATCTAATGATACCCCGAAAATCCATCAGTAAATGAATAAGCTTCTTGTCCTCCTATATTATCCATAATTTCATCAGAAAACGGAGTAGGGAAGGGGTCATGTACACATGCATCATTCAGCTTGCGCAGATATACACAAATCCTTATCTCTCCTTTGGTCTTCTTCTCCTAAACCACCATTGGGCTTACCCAATCAAACATTTCTACAGGGTCAATAATGCCTGCAGCCACCATATTTTCTAGTTCCTCTTTTACTTTCTACTTATATTTAGGATTCAATCTATATGTTTGTTGCTTGACAGGGCACGCATATGGTTTCAATGTGATCTTCATAACACCTAGGTATCCTACAATTCCCTTGAGTTCAGAGAACTTCGTAGGGAAAAAATCCTAATACTCTGTTAGCAGCTCTGCAACCTTCCCTATTGTATCATCATCCCATTACTCTCTGATTTTAGCCAAATTGGGCTGCTCTTCTGTCCCAATGTTGACTTCCTTCAATTTCAGAGGTTTGGTTACATCCACCATCCCTAACGAGGGCCCTGCAACTACACGCTCCCCTTTAGAATCCAGTATGTTGACATTTCTTGGATCATATTCATTATCCTTGATTGATAAGTTCCTACAGTTGACAATGTCTTGCATCTACGCATCCCAGGCTAGCATAGCATATTCCTTTCAGGGTCAGGATTCATCAAAGACAAGGTCATCTATGTCCTGCAGGGATTCATCCCATTTTTCTGATCCCCAACCGAATCGAAGGTTGATAGGAAATCATCATTGTAATCCAATGGCGAGTTCCTTGGCACAGCTCTATTCCAGATACCAAGTGGTAGGTACTAGCCCTAATGAGTGAATAAACATATGAAACCACTCATCCCAAGTATTTTCCTTCCATACTTCCATCCATGTGGACAGGTGTTTTTGCGAGTCTCCCTAACCATAAAACAGCTCCATTGGCAGGTAGCGGGAGGTTCAAATCACAACTTCATCATCTAGCTACACCTCCCACTCGTTAAACACACCCTTGTGTGTATCCCACCAACGTTTCGGGGTTGCACCATAGCCAAATCAAGTGCCCAGAACCTTTGTTCCTCTGGGATTGCCTTTTCCAATGCTTCCAGAAATACTTTGACACTACTAGAACCATAAAAATAGGGTATTTCTCTTACCTCTGAGGAGATTCACTAGAAGTTATTCGTGATCTTGAGGTAGAGCAGCACAGACACATCATGCAACCGATTCTGCCAGCTCTCCATCTCACCATCTGAGTCTGAGAAACACGAACTATCCTTCTCCCAATTCAACATCCCAACAGTTTTAGGGTTGATCCAATCTTTGTTCGTGTAGTCATCTTGTAAATATGGTTGACATCATCTCCTTTGCATACTGGTTCTACATATCGTTCCCCTTCTGCTGGATCCAGTGGGACTATCACTCACGAACTGCCATTCGACTTAAAGATCATGCTTCTACGCTTCAGGTTAATGATGCTTCCCATATCAATGGCCCAATCCAATCCTAACAGCGCAGGGCAAGGGTCTGCATCATCCACGATTTGTATTACTTCAAAATCTATGCGTACCTTCACTCCAACAATTTCTACCACGACCTATGGAATTCTTCCAAGGGGAATGATATTTTGTTGATTATCCATGCGTAAAAGAATGGTGGACCATTCTAACTTTCATTCTCCCATATTTACCAGGTCTAATTAGGTAGGACATTGCATCAGACCCCAGATCCAGGCTGACTTGATCCATCTCATACTCTCTAATCTGCACAGTCATGCGCATCTCCCGATCAATTCTCTTCTTGTTCCTATAAATCTTGTTCACGACCTTAGTCTTAGTTTGAGGTACTTCTTTTTCCGCACAACTGTCTATCAGGGCTTGGATATTATCTACCACCTTCTGATTGCGCAGTAGCTTAATGCAGGCTTGTAGGAATGGTTTGACTTCATCATCAGTGCTTGGTTCCATGATAGACTTTGATGTGGATGCTCTTGCAACAGCAAAATCCTTCTTGAATTTAATGAAAGTCTTTTTTTCTTGTCCTTCCTTCTTTTCAAATTCCTTTATGATCAATGATTCTGCATCAACTTTTTCCTCATTTCTTCTAGTGGCAACACCACTGCGTGTAATTACATTTACACTTGTGCCATCATCGCGCGGTTCATATTTAACCATTTTTATTTTTTGCATAGGCGTTTGCTGATTTTCCTACATTTTAGCCATTAACACTGGACAATATTCAATTACATGATCAAATTTCTTACAGTACATGTAGGATTGTCATGCATGGTTTGGGTAGTCATGCGCATTGTGTCCAGCGTTTCCATAGTTATAGCAAATTAATTTCCCTCTTCCCTGACCTATGCCTCCATCGATCCCCCCTCCCCTTCCTCTTGCTGGGGATCCTCCCTATCCAGAGGGAGATGTTGGTGACGAAGGGTCATCCTGCACTCTGTAAAGTTTCGCATTTTCTATCATTAGGTTGAACATCTGGCATTGGTGCTCATCATGACCAACTGAAGAATAAAATATGCACCATTTTTGCTTCAGTTCTGGAACATAGGCTCCTACCCATGGGAAATAGTATGTATCGTGTTGTCCAGCTACCCTATGATCCGCACACCATAGTGTGGGGGTACTAGGCCTAGCAGCATCCCTGGGGCGTAGTGGATTTGGTCCCCCAACTTGTGGGTAATTCGAAGATAGAGGGCACTGATCTTTGGTGTGGCCAACACCCTTTCAGCGTATGCACCATACATCTGCGCCAAATTATTTACCCTGATCTCTGCGTAAATTTTTAATTTCTAATTTCATAACCTCTAGTTGGATTTGAATTTGCAGTGCTCTGAATTGAGAATCTTCTCTAGGCAAAGCTTCTAATTTCATAGAAACTTCCAGGGCTTTGGCTGGCCTGAGAATCAATCTTTTGCTAACCCATATTCCTGCGTAGATGTGGCAACAGCATGGTAATGAACCATTCCTTATGTTGCTTATCATCGTAAACAAATCCTCCATCATTGATAGTTTTCTTTAGCCATTGGTTAGCTCCCCAAACCAATTCCTTCAGCCCTCTCTTAATATCTTTTAGTTCTATTAGGCACTGCAAATAGGACTTCGACTTCTGGAACTGCTGCTTCAAGACATCCTTAATATATGCAATAGCGGGATCTACGTTTTGAGCAAGGTATCCCATGAACCAATCTAAAGCACGACCTTCAAATTCCATAGCCAACTGCGCTCTTTTGATAACATCAATATTAACATTTTGCGCAGTCTACACCACATTAGCCACAAACCAAAATCCATCCATATCATCATCCCTCGCACCCTTAAAGGTGGGTATCTTCATATGCGCGGCCATATCTTCCCAGGTGGGGGTGGTGGTGGGGTAGGAGATGTCTTACCCCTGCACGAGTTCGACGGTGGCATAGCAGGAGGGCTACTTTTAACATGTGTAGCCTCGCTTCCTTCTATATCAGGTGAGTTTCTCAGAGGGTTGTATATAGGTATGTCCCCTCTCTGATTGATCTGATAATATTTTTCGTTGCGCGTAGTTATTTCGATCTAATCAGGGGTCATTCACTCAGTGTGGCTACATAAAACACCCTTTTCACACAATAGCATCTTAATTAGCAGAGGCAAATTTCGTAAGAATTGAGCTACTTCAAATTCGGTCACAAACCCACCCAAGATAATATCAACCCAGTGATCTATAGTCTAGGTGATGGAATTATCATTCTTTTCCAATTGTTGGATCAATTCAAGAGTCCACTGTGTGACCTTATCGTCCTTCCAACAGGTTTGGAATTCTGCTAATATTGACAACTCATGCAATTCGTTCACAAAGGTCATGAAGAAGATATTGTGCACTTTTGTGAAAATATACGTGTTCTTCCACTCTTTAATAGACAACTTCTTACTTCTATTTTCTTTTAGGGAAAATTCCTAAATCTATTTTTCAAACCAGTCCTCTAATTCCAGATTTAATGGCTTCCACTGACCTTTTTGCATCACCCAACCTCTCTCAAAATGATCCCAGTCCCGGCAATGAAACCATTTATTGGCTTGAGGGATCCTGACCCAGGTTTGGAGTTGAGGTTAGCTAACAAAAGCCTCTTACTACTGTCCCTTTCAGCAGTAACCTTCTTGCGCAAGTCAAAGTCTCACCCGAAGCATTATGGGGGGTGCTGGAACCAGGTTTCCACACCCTGAGAGAGAATTAAATGATGTGGGTGCCCTTAGATCTAAACCAATCATGAACAGACCTCTGCAATAGAAGCCCTAACCAGGAAACCCTTAACAGATAGATTCAGGTCAATTATGTAGAATATCTTGTGTGCAGGTTAAAACAGAGTCCATAATCCATGTAATAACTCTTAACATTTAGTATTACAACCCAAAAGCACTAGATCCATTCAATAATCATTCATCTAAATCTAGAAGCAACTACACAATTGATCTGAACACAGATAACACAGGAATTGTAAATAATATGCAAAAATGATCATAACGTAAATAACAGGTGCATTTCAGGCTTAGATATTAGCAACAACAGTTCTTCATTCATTCATAGTTCATATCTCGCTTACAAAACCTTCAGATCACCCACGCACACAACTAGTGGGGTCCACACATAGCAGGACTAAGGTCTCCACACACACAGCCAGCAGGAGCCTTTTACCTAGAAAAATTCGCCAGAGTCTCAAAATACAGTCAGATCTATCATTAATCATTCACTTATATCCCCTATCGACTTGATCTAGACTCTTATTTATACTTTTAGCCTACGCTCATCTAAGGCCCGCAAACCGTGTTTTGCGGCCCCTAGTTCTACCCTTTTGACCCATTACAACTCATGAGGGGCTTTGACCCGCCCCAAATCCCCTTGACTTGTGTTGCGCATGACTAAAATTTCAAAATATTTACAAAAATATATCAAAAATGTCTCCAAGTTTGGTCTTATGGGACCTGCTCCAACATGTAGCCAACTTCACTAACCAATCATGCACTTATTTTCTCAAACCACACTTATCCACCAATTCAAGGTTAACATAGCTATAATTAGATCGAGGGTCAATCAAAATTGAAACAACTTAATCACAAATCTTACCTCCCATCTCGATAATAGACATCTGGTGATCTGCCTTCCTATTATCCAATGTTGCATAGATACGAGGAATGCTCTACCCAACATCCCCAATAGTTTGTGCCTCCTGTGCACTATAGATCTAAGTCCTACCACCCTGATAGTGTGGACAATCTCTCTTGAGATGCTCCTTGCCACATATCCAACACTGCAGTGATCCCATACCATCACCTTTATTTTGTTTCCCTTCAAGCTGTGACCCATGTCCCTATCTAACTATGTTGAACTTCTTGTAAGGAATAACATTCTCTTTATCACCTTCATCTTGGGGCCCTGCTCTTTTCGGCTTCCATTTACCTTTAACTTTATCTTAACCTTTCCATCATTGCTGAGACTTTTCTTTGCACTTTGATTTCTCATAACAATGCTTCAACTTAACAATTACTTCTTCAAGTGACCAAGGCTCAACATACTCAATCCAATCTCTTAATGCTAATCGTAATCCACTAAAAAATATATGAACTTTGGCCTTCTCAACTTTAAGATGCATTACATACCTCAATAATTCCAAGAAATTAATCGTGTACTCCTCATATGTCACCAATCCCATCTTTAGCTCATAGAACTCCTTGGCCTTACTGTCATAATACCTCTCTGATAAACATTTCTTCCTGAAAAGTATCTTGAATTCATGCCAACTCAACTCTTCTATCTTGATGTCTTTGACACGCTTCACATCTTCCCACCAGATGTTTTCTTCCCTTTGAGGTTGAAGAAAGTTATTCTTCCCTTCATGTTCTTTGTATAATCATGCAATTAAAAGAATTTCCTCATCCCAAGTAACCATTCCTTTGCATCTTCCAGTTTCTTCAAATATCCATCAAAGGTAGGTGGCTTTTATTTCTCGAAATCATTTGGAAAATATACCATGTCACTCCTCCTGTAAAGATGATAATGACTATGATAATGATACCTGTCAGAACCAGAACTAGAATAGAACTTGTGTCCATCACCTCTCCTGTCTAGTGTATCCAAGAACCTGCCATCTCTGATCGTGTCATCTCTATCTGAATTGTGACCAGCATGATACCTATTACCATATGCCCCATTAGTTTTTTCCTCCTATCAATGACTGGTCCTAAGTGGTCCCTACCTTTCCAAATCTAAAAAACTATGAAGAATGACTGCATTAACTTATGCTTGTTTCTCTTATGCTTGAATGATCTTGTCATTATCTGTCTTGAAACTTCTTATTTATACCTTCAAACTTCTCAAAGTGTCTTCTATATCAGGAGAGTACCTATCACCATGTTTCTCATCAGATCCATAGGGATAATCTCGTGAACTATAGTCTACCATCTTGCTAGTCATCTTTGATATTCTTCATGTTAGTGTCAGTATTTTTGTTTTGTTTCGAATCGTCACTTCGAAATATATTAATTTGCAGTCTCAATAAATTGAACTTGTAATCATTTTCACTATCATAAGTTCGAAATTCACTTCCAGGAGTTTGGGCATTAAGTGGTCCAATCAAAGCATGAAAAATTATCAATCTATGGGAGTCATGAGGTCACACATAATTATACAGTTAGTTAAAGTTCTATGGGTTTGTTAGTGGTGCCCAACATCCCCATCTCACCATTCCTATGTCATCATTCCCTTATCACTATTCATAATTCATCATGTCACTCATCAATTCACATCTCATCATCATGCCATTACGCCCCCTAATTTCATAATTCATGTGGAAGAAGGTCGCTGCGCAAAGCTCCAAGCCACACAACTATTGTGTGACCACTGTGCAAATTGAGAACAACGATTGTGGGGGTATGAAAGCATGGAGAGGAGGTTTCCACATCATCACCAAGTTTTATTAAGTGAATTTACACAATCAGCCTTGCATAGAACCATCAGCAACCATACAGAGCATGGAGTGCTACCCAGACAGTTTGTTGCCCACTACTTCACAAAAACTTTGTTTTAGTCATCCTTTTGCAGAACAGTTTCCGACCACATGGAGACGAATTTTGGGAAACTGGAAGAAATTTTTCTTAAGAACATGCTAAAAAACAATAACCTCTTCTATTTTTTTCATAGGTGTCATGGATTGGGAGATTTTAATACATCTTCAAGGCCTATTTTTCGGACTACCAAATTTCTTGTTTTAGCGATGATTTTGCAAAGAAGTTTATGAGAAGCTGGGGAATAATTTAGAGAAACTGAGAGAGTTTCATGTTCACATCAGGTTCATATATAACAAAATCCTTCATAATTTATACATTTTTTATATTTTGAGAGGTAAAGGAATTTCTTCATGGCCTATTTTCACAGTTTTTTAGTGGCGGGATTATGGATTTGTTTCACATTTCAGTTTTTGTGAAGGTTGTGAGTTTTTTTGTCAGTATAATGAGATGTATTTGGATATGTTCAAGATCCTGAAATGTTGTTCTTTTTTTTTATGAACATTGATGGTGCTAAAGAGGCAGCAGTGAAAGTTCATCTATGCAGTTGCTGCGCAGCTACTGCGCAACCCTTACCCACAGCTTTCTGCAAATTTCTAAAGGAATGCCACATGTCAAAGATTCGATGGATGATGTGTAGTGGAATTGGGACTCAATTCAGACCACTAGTCAGCAACCAAGTGTTATCTATGGAGAGAAACATGACTTGGCAGTGTTCTACCCAACTGCTACCCAGTCTCTGTGCAGCAGTATCAGTTCGATATCAAACTTTTTGCTCTTTATATTTTTTGCTATCTAATGGATATGGTTCGAAGATTTAAACAGTTTTCAAGTTATTTTTTTCTTAAAGAAAGTGATAAGGATCATTATTTTTTACCTTTTATCATCTCAAAAAAATATTTTAAATGGCAGTAAGTTTCCACTTTTTAGTTTGTTTTGATCCTCTTCATGGTTCGAGGATACTTTGCATCCAGTGACTTGTTAATCTCTTATGTATGTCTATATAATATGGAAATATTAATGAAAATAGGGTTGGAGAGTATTGATATTAGTTGGTAGACTCTAGTGTATTTTTTTTGTTTCCATTTTACTGAAAGAAAGGCTTTAGATGCACAAATTTTCCCAAAAATATTTGCAGAGGATACTGTGTTATGGAATTTTGGATACATGTTCTTCTTGTTTTTTTCCTATGTTAATTTTTTCTTAAATTTTGGAGGAAGATAATTAATTCTAGAATTCAAAGAAATTTTTCTCTATTTTTACAATGTTCTGGTGTTTCAGTTGCAAATGAAGCATTTCAACTCCCTATTTTTTATTTGTCTCCTTTAAGCATTGTTATATTTCAGATAATTTTCTCTCTCTGTTTTCCCACTATACTACATGACTTTTTGTTGGTGTCCGGATATGAACAAGATTCAATCCTTTTTCCACATAAATTATCAACCCGAGGGTGTTAGTATGTTTGTTGTTAATCAAAGGTTTAAGCTATAAAAAAAATAGCATTGTAACAACAATAAATAAACTGCAGAAATAGAAAGCATCCACAGTAATTAATGTAACTATAACATTAATTAAAGAGTCACACAAAACACAATACTGAAAGAAAAGAAAGAAGAACGGAGCACCTGGTCACAAGAGTGGGCCCAACTCTTGGATCAGGGCTGCGGAAACTCAAATATTACAGGAGAAACTTCGAGCTGATGCGTATTCGATTAATAATAAGAATATTAATTACAAGATCTATATATGTGTAAGGGTGTTGAGGAGGTAAATCCCCTCTGCGGACAGAGGCGATCCCTACTAGCCCAGCACGGGTCTAGCAACAATCATCAAATGCTACAGCGCAAGTTCCTAATTGCGAATAAATAAGCCAACGATGGAGGCCTACCTGGAGTCCAGTGCTATGATTCGTAGAAGAGACAACGTTCCCGTTCCTCAGCCTTGGCAGATCACGATCCCCACGATCTCCGTGAATGGACACCTGCACATGCAAGAAACAACACGAATACAAGCATAAAATCTAGAATACGCAACTATATATCAGTCAGAAAGGATATAAATCATTATTAACATAAGTGAAAAACAGAGTGGAACCATAACCGGTAGTCATTCATTAATAAACAATCGAAAGAGAGTACAACCAATGTTCTGACGCCGCGGTCTCCTTCGGAAGGGTCCCCAGTTGTTCACGTCTCGCAAAGCTCGCCAGGGAAAGGGCAAGCCTCTCTAGAGTCTCTCGACGATAGTCTCCTTACTTGAGTCGGCCTTAAGGGAAGAAAGAGGGCTCTTACAGCACAAAGGCTCGTGGGAATTTGGAGATTCAAAGCTTAGGCACTTCAAGACTAGCTTGCAATGGCAATAGGCAAGCTTTTATAGATGGGGAAGGAGGGAGTTGGGATCCCTATTATCGTGGGATTGGCCCTATCATCAAGGAAGGTTCCATGAAAGGTGGCAAACCACTTCCCTTCCATGGAACTCCCGTAGCCAAACCTCCCAACTCAATATAGGCAATGGTTTCTGATTTTGTTGAAACAAAACTTCCGCGATATTTATTTAAAAACCACTCCTTAAATTGGCTGGCGCGACTACTGCTCTGGGACAGAGCGCCAGCTGGCGCGGCCTCTTTGTAGGATTTTCCCCATTGGCACGAGTAATGAACTGTCTGCCCGCGCCAATGCAAAAGGAGATGTTTTCATGGTTTTTTTCAAGGAGATGTCTTTAGGGAAATTGAAGCTCATGTTTAGAGGAATGCATTGATGATGATTTCAAGGCATGACAATGTTCACAGGTCACAAAATGGGTCCTTCATTGTGCGGGATGGGGAATGGTAGGGACGGTGACAAATTACTGTGTAACAGATGCCCCCTAAAGTATGAGGCCCGAGAGAGAGGGGTGAAATGCTTTACGAGAACATGTTCAACTGAAGCCCCGCCGTCGGAGAACCTGCGTAGAAAAATACAACTGATATCTCAAGTACATGATGTATATGCGATATGGGCACAGCCATCCGAAACAGAGTACACTATAATCTGGATCCAAGGTATGGTCGCAGCCATCCAATCAGTGAGTCGTGTACATAATGATAATAATCCACAATCGCAGCCTGGATTACAACAGACACAATCCAGGCTCTCGCGCTCCATCTCTACCCAAACAAAGTACAAGTTCAAGCATGCGAATATGTGAGTTGAAGTCGAACATGCAAGAACATCGTCTGATTACCATCCAATGATGAGAGCTGTTAACAGACGCGAGAGGAACCACCAATAATGACAATGGCCCTCAAGGTACTACAGGTACAATCTATGACGTGTGAATCAATGAGCTGGCGTCGAACACCCGTAGAATCACTCGATCGGAGGCCAATGATGAAAACCCACATCGAATGCGACAAACCTGCCATTGAGGCATGCGGGCTCCAAGGTACCATAAAGGAGTCTCTAGATCAACTTCCTGGATAATGAGCTGAAGTCAACAGGAAGTGACCTTGATCGAAGGTGGGCCATAATTTTTCCCATATCATCGACATGAGACAGAGGAACATGATGTTTTTGTTGTGAATCAGGATCGTATGAGAATCAGAGGAAGGTTGATATTCGTAGAGGCCAACTTCTCTTGAACATATAAACGGCACGACAGTGGACTTGGCAGTATTTGACATCAACGGATCAGAGGTCATGGTGACGAGGCAATGAGCAGATGAGAGGTCAAAAGGGATTATCTGAACCCATGGAGGCAAAGTGAAGAAACGAGATGAGATGTCCCCAACCCGACACGAATGCAGACAAGTGCCATGTTCAAGAGCGACATACTGCCGACAACAACGATGATGGTTCCATTTTTTCCCCCACCATTTCTAGCGAGTACCCCAATTATTTTTTATAACAAGCTTGAAGGGGATAGCATATACTTGTAATATAAGTCCACCCTTCGGGCGAATCCATCCTAGTGCATTTAACGAGTCCTAGGAAGGAGGAACTCGGAGAACGTCATTTCGACTGGATCCGATGTCATCAGGGTTTAACGAGTCTGACAAAGGGAGAACTCGGCATCTTTTCATGTTTAGAGAGTTTGAAAAGACAGCAGAAAAGTAAGCTCCACAAGTCCCTTTTCGTAGATAGTTCCTCAGATCCGAAAAGGTAGAAAACAATATCCGAGAAAACCTCCTAGTCGCGATAGGCTAGGGTATTCCTTTTTCGTAATCAATCCATCCCAGCCCGAAAAAGGGGTAAACGTATACTGGGTAGATGTCGATTCGTCTCCATTTTAACGAGATCGAAACAACAAGGGCCTCAGAAATATTTTCATGTTTAGAGAGTCAGAAAAGAGCTAAAAGTTGACTCCTCCTGGAGGAACAAGAGGTATAATAGGTAGCTACTGGTTTCGGTGATAGTGGAACTGCTTAGAACAAATAAAGGTCAAGAGGCTGGCTAACAAGACCACTCATCACAGCGGTTCCTCAGGAACGGGTAAAACAACCAAGTGAAGGCATATGATCGGCCAAGCAGATAGTGACGATGGAATGAAAAAAACCAAGGCTCATCTGGCAAAAACAGGCTGATAAAATGGCCATCACAAGAGGTAAAATGGGAAAAGTTGGTTTCATTTTTACACAAGCTTGAAACAAAGATAAACTATGCTTGAAACCGGTTTCATTTTTACAAAAGCTTGAAACGGAAACAAACTATGCTTGAAAAAGTAAGCATGCCCCCTAGCATGGTGACTCAATTCGAGGTACATGCCCCCCAAGCTTCAGTCCATGCACCTAAGTAAACAGATGGAGGGAGTGAAGGTTCAAGTTACGAGAGTAAGGAAAAGACTCGACTGGTATTTTACGAGAACTTAACAAAGACTCGAATTGAACAGGAACGTGTTTCATTGTTTTAACGAGGTTGACACATTAAAATAACTATCCTCAGACACCCTTGTTTCATTTTTTAAGGAGCTTGACACAAGACAAGGAACTATGCTCCAACAACCTTGTTTCATTTTTTAAAGAGCTTGACACAAGACAAGGAACTCTACTCTGAGAACCTGGTTTCATTTTTTAAAGAGCTTGACACAGGGAGGAAACCGTGCTCTAACCGAATTACATCAAAATGAACAAGAAGGCGGTGCTTCCAAGAGTTCCACTGCCGGTGGAAGGAAAACATCCTGGAATTCACGACCCAATGCCCCCAGCACACTATGCACGACGGTGTCTTCACTGAGTGCGGGCACAAGGTGGGTAGCCACATAGTTGACCTACGGTGGGGCAGATACAACGGGTGGATAAAAACCAGGAGGGGGTGATGGCGGACCAGTTGCCACATTAGGACCAAAGAACGACAGTTGATCAATGGTCACGATCCGTCCTTCATGTGGAAAACAGGCCACACGAAATAGGGAGGAGACGAGCGCTCCCATGGCATAGGTGTAATCGCGCCCCAAGAGAAAATTGAAATCCAAGGGGCCTGGAACGACCATCACGTCCATATGGACGGTTTTACCTCCCAAAGTAACCGGTAACCTTGGAAGGGTCCCCAACGGTTGACTCATCCTTCTGTTAAAAGTCAACAGATTCTGCGTAACAGGCACAAGCGGTGGCGAACCGAAAGCTTGCCAGGTAGTTGAGGATAGAATACTAACAGATGCGCCTTCGTCTATAATGGTGCTGGGTACGACCAGACCAAAAGCCTGTATTGTGATCTCGAAAGGCACATAAGACGGAAGGCGGTATCCTGCAAATCGACTCCAATCGAAGGAAGTGACCAAACTACTTGGAGGGGATACCATCGAACCAAGATGGTCTTCCCCTGGTGTTACGGAAGAAGAAGAAGCATCCTCCATGACCTCCATCTCGAAGGTGGGAGGGGAATCCTCCGGGACCCCCATTACGGGAAGCGGAGGAGCAGCTTCTTGAGGTATAGGGACAGAAGAATCTTTCTCCAAGTCCGAGGAATCTGAAGAAACAAGAAGAACCTGAGGGGTGTGAGGTCCACTCTCAACGGAAAAGACCTAGTGCACCATAGACGGAGCCAGCTCAACCGATCCCACGACCAATGGTTGGTCGGGAATGGATCCCTGAATTTGAATTTCTAGAGGAGCGGGATCGACCAAGGATGTATCTTGACCGATGGTAGGATCAGCTAGTGGAGGACTCAAAGAAAGCTGTTTGTAACCAGCCGGAAGGCACGGCGTAGAAACAACCGAGTTTTCCAAAACTCTCTTGGTTTCATCCATATACGGACAAAGGTGAATGGCATGGTGCCGTTCACACAACTTGTAGGGATTATTAATCTTACCCTGCTTCTTAGGAGCTTTACGAGCACCAGCTGAAGACGTGCCCCCAACCTGGCTCCCGGAAGTCAAAGGCAACGGCGGACGGCCGTCGGACCATGCTTCGAGCACCTTGGGGATGCCAGGGCAATCTCGAAGAAGATGGTCTCCCGTGCACAATAGGCAAGGGAACTTGACTTTCCGTGGAGGGTTGGAAGGTTTATCGAGAGGAGATATTTCAGAAACAGTGGCTGCACTTTTAGCCTCTCGCTTATCAGACTTCTTCTTCTTTGTCTTCTTCTTCTTCTTCTTAACCACCTGGTTACTCGAATCCAGGCTTTCACCAGGCGAAGTAGAAGAGGAGGACGCAGAAACAGGCGAAGAAGGGGAGAGGTCCACCTTGGAATCAACATGAAGTTGTTCAGGTGGAGGAACTGATTGAACAATAGCGGAGATATTTGGGACCACAGAGGTTGAAAACAACCAAACAGGTAACCCAACAGTTAACCCAGGAAGGGACAACGTCGCCATGTAAGGAGCACCAACATTCCCAAAAGGAGGAAAATGACCAAGATTCCCTTCTGAGGGGATTCCTTGGTTGGTAAACTCTGAAAAAGTTTCCATCAAGACTCGAAACCACACACAGGCTGAAAAAGAGTCAAGACACACGATCAAACGGTCAACAAGCAAAGTCTAACATGGCGTGTAATCGTGGGTGATTAATTTTTACCACATTGAAAAATAAGAAACTTTACCGTTTCATGTTTTAAGAGTCGAGAAACGATAAAAAGGTGACTCTATCTCTTTCAGATTTGACACAAGCGTGAAAGGACAAGCGCTTGACGGTCTTTTCAAATTTAGGGAGTCAGAAAAGACCAAATGACTACTCAGGAATACTAGGCACAAAGGGTGTACCAAATAACCGTGAACTGCAATATACACCTTGGTTTTAATAATGAAAAAGAAATTAACCAAGGACTTTCCGTACGTGCAGGCAATCTCCCCGAATGCTGTGTTCGGTGTATCACGGGTACAGGGCGGCAGACTCAGCTTCCTACGGATAAAGGATTGAAAACCTAGAGGGGTCTCCCTTTATATATGCAACGGTACGGGGAGCACAAGTCCGTACTAGCGCTGTCTAAAGCCAAAAGGCGAACGATAGCTGCTACGTTTAAAGACGTCGGAACACGTCTCTAGCCTAGACCTCTAAATGTGTTTCGTTAGATTTCAATGTTGCCTTAAGTATAAATTGAGTAGATTTTAAATTTGATCTTCAATTATGTTTCAGTTTTCAGGCCCTAACGAATGTGTGGTTTCAAAAACTCCTAAATGCAAAACTACATGCCACAGTACACCATTTCGTTCGATGAAAACTAGCTACAAAAGAGTTGAGATTTTTTACACAAACAATGATATCTCAAATGCAACTAATGAAATTGAAAACTTTTCATTCAAATCACTAATTACTAGTAAAATTGAAAAATTTCAATTTGCACTAATCAACCAAAAGCAAAAGAGATTTTTTTTTTTGTAATTTTCAATGTTTGATAGCTAGATGCACTAAACAAACCAAAAACAAACAGAACAACTTGAGAAACGATATTGAGTGAGAAAAACGAACAAATTTCACTCAACTACACAAACAATCAGATCTCAAATCGACCAAAGTCTCTCAAAACCAAGAAAAAGACTCAAAGGCTCCAATGGACCGTGTGATCTAGGCCCAAAGCAAGACCAAACGAAATTTGAGTGAAAAAACGAGCAATCACCCAAAAATCACAACAAAACAGTGAACAACTACTAAAAGAATGCGGAGGAGCAATCAGAAAGTTGACTGGATAAACGAAACACCAAAACTCCCAAGGAGGGCTCGATACACAAAGCCACTAGATGCCCTAGGGCTTGAAACGTGAAATCGATAGATAAAATCAAACAACCAAAGGACGAAGGCAAATTCCCAGTCAAACAGGACTCCAACACACTTAGGTAGTCGAAAAATCAAGAAGAAAAACACTGATCAGACCTAGAGAGCTCAAAACTGAGCAAACTCAAATACCCTACAGGAGTGGCGCGACTGTAAGGCTGCAACTGGCGCCAGCAAGCAATTGGCGTGGGCGATACAAAAGAAACATGCACCAATTGGCGTGACTGTCGGGCTAAAAAGCGCGCCAGTCGAGTTTCTCAGCCAAAAATAAAAAAAGAACTACTCCAGAAGCAGATCAATGTAAACTAAGCAAACCAAGAAGAAAAAAACAGCAAAAGAACCCAGCCCAGAAGGCTAACCAAGCAAGGAAAATCATAAAACAATCAAAACGAGACAATCTAAACGAGACAGTGAAAACTAGATGATTCCCCAGTGGAGTCGCCAAATTGTTGAGGAGGTAAATCCCCTCTGCGGACAGAGGAGATCCCTACTAGCCCATCACAGGTCTAGCAACAATCATCAAATGCTACAGCGCAAGTTCCTAATTGCGAATAAATAATCCAACGATGGAGGCCTACCTGGAGTCCAGTGCTATGATTCGTAGAAGAGACAACGTTCCCGTTCCTCAGCCTCGGCAGATCACGATCCCCACGATCTCCGTGAATGGACACCTGCACATGCAAGAAACAACATGAATACAAGCATAAAATCCAGAATACGCAACTATATATCAGTCAGAAAGGATATAACTCATTATTAACATAAACGAAAAACAGAGTGGAACCATAACCGGTATTCATTCATTAATAAACAATCGAAAGAGAGTACAACCAATGTTCTGACGCTGCGGTCTCTTTCGGAAGGGTCCCCAGTTGTTCACGTCTCGCAAAGCTCGCCAGGGAAAGGGAAAACCTCTCTAGAGTCTCTCGACGATAGTCTCCTTACTTGAGTCAGCCTTAAGGGAAGAAAGAGGGCTCTTATAGCACAAAGGCTCTTGGGAATTTGGAGATTCAAAGCTTAGGCACTTCAAGACTAGCTTGCAATGGCAATAGGCAAGCTTTTATAGATGGGGAAGGAGGGAGTTGGGATCCCTATTATCGTGGGATTGGCCCTATCATCAAGGAAGGTTCCATGAAAGGTGGCAAACCACTTCCCTTCCATGGAACTCCCGTAGCCAAACCTCCCAACTCAAGATAGGCAATGGTTTCTGAGTTTGTTGAAACACAACTTACGCGATCTTTATTTAAAAAACACTCCTTAAATTGGCTAGCGCGACTGCTGCTCTGGGACAGAGCGCCAGTTGGCGCGGCCTCTTTGTAGGATTTTCCCCATTGGTGCGAGTAATGAACTGTCTGCCCACGCCAATGCAAAAGGAGATGTTTTCATGGTTTTTTGCAAGGAGATGTCTTTAGGGCAATTGAAGCTCATGTTTAGAGGAATGCATTGATGATGATTTCAAGGCATGACAATGTTCACAGGTCACAAAATGGGTCCTCCATTGTGCGGGACGGGGAATGGTAGGGACTGTGACAAATTACTGTGTAACAAAGGGGTCTCTCGATTCGTAGCCCGTAGGCTTCTTTATACCATAGTCCTGAGATCCCCCAATTTCTCCCAACAACTCCATTGTTACAAAAATACACATTTTTACAACAGCAACCAAATTTCCCAACAAGAAACCGTAAGAACCCAAATATAACATTGATACATCCATGGCAGTTACGTTGTAGCAGAAAATAAGGGAGGTGCTAGAAAATGATGGCCTGTTCCCTATCTTGCGGTCGTGACGCGCCTGTTGTAGCCAAATCTGAAGAAATATTGGAGTTAATACATAAAAGGTAAAACCTCCATGACGAGTACATCATTAATAAAATATCCCATAAAATATAGGAAGAAGGGTTTTACCTCATGCTTTTAAGATGATTAATGGCACAAAGAGATAGAAAGGTAGGGTAAAAATGAGAGAAGAAAGTATACAAATCCGGTGCCCAACATCTCCCCCCAACTGATCTATCTGCATGTCCTCATGTAGCTTCATCATCTCCTCAGGTCCAGATTGGACTGACTGTGATCGGCATGAAGCTCTGTGAGGTCATATTCTACTGCCATCTCTGTTCCTGGTGGCTTATATCCTTCTTTCAAAATAACATATTTCCACCAGTTCTGTTCAACGTTATAAGAAGGAGTATACTGTTCAGCTGGCAGCCATAAAAGGGGAAATCGAAATCTCAGTCCCATCCATCTAACTCCACAGGTATGAATACATGCCACATAACGTGGCATTCTTTCTAAGGCACATGCAAAGTTAGGTGCCCCAAATGGTTCTCTTCCCCTGACAGCTGAAGAGAACAACATCCATCTTTTCTGACAATTGTCCAGGGCTTCCTAGCGAAATGTCGTAATCTGGCTGACACACAGGTCAACACACCACTTCTGAGTTGCCATCATATGTTCCTTTCAGCCCTCAATCTGTAGAAAGGTATAATGTTTACTGTAAATGTTCGCGGACTGACCATGCTCTCTTCTTACCATTAATGGCTTTCCGGCTTGATTTTCTTCAAATGTATCCCAGGCCTTTCTCCATTTAATCTGATTGATGGTATAGGAGGTGAAAGCCCTTAAATGGATGTCCCCCACGAATGGAACGGGGTTAAAGGACTGATCATGCCTTAAATAATACCCATGCATGTAGATCTCACACATTAAATGTTGTCCTATAACATCATGAATTTTTAAAATACGGAGAAATTGAATAGGGTCCTCAATTTCATACCAAATCTCCTTATAAATACTTTCAAGACAAAATAAAATAAATTTTTCATGAGGAATAAGGCATAGCTATGTGCAGGAGGTCTGCAGGTCATTACCTACTGTGCTAGGGAGAACATCTTCTCCTTATATGTCTTTAGCAACTGAACTTGTTCTTCCAACTCTTCTATCCTAGCCTTCTGTTTGGCCTGCTTCAGCCGAGCCTTGTAAAATTGATCTATGTACCCTGTAATGACTCCAGCAGCCTGTTCTCGAACCCTAGCTATTTCTTTCTTGTGGTCGCTCACTGCAGACTGCCATTTTTGAATTTCTGCAGCCAATACGAATTCCTGACCTTCAAACAATTCTTTGATTGGGTCGGTCTGGGTAGCTGCAGTGGAGACTTCAACCTTCAGCTTTATTTACCTCCATTTGTAGACTTTTACCTTCTTTTTTAAACATGAAAATTTCTTCTTAAAACTCCAAACTTCTCTTTTCAGTCTCATGGTTTCACTAAATTGCAGCTGGTACCTCTTTTTGAGAGGTAACTTTCTTTTCTCGCATTGTTCGACCCATTCATGTTTAACATCGAATTCATGTTATGGACCTACAACAGGCTCAGAAGGCGGCGGAATGCTGCCAGCATCTTCTCCCAATTCTTTCGTCAGACCCTCTTGGCCGAGTCCCCGAACCACATGTCCTTCTTCATCTACATTTCTTCTGGAAAATTCTACTGTTTTGCTGGCAAATTCATCGACCCTTCTGTGTTTCAATATTTATACAGGAACTATTTCTTCCTGCTGAACCTCCAATTGTTCCAGTTCAGTGGTGTCTAGGCCAACCTTAGTCGTGTCAACAAATTTTAAAACTGGGGGAACAACAACTTCTTCCACTAACCGTTTAGGCGAATGAAATCCTCTTGCCCCTCTAGGCATCATGGATTGGAACGGAGAACAAGGAACAAACCCTTCATCATCATTACCGGGTTGGACTGAGACTTCATGCATTACTACCTCGACCAGAGTCGATGTTGGTTCTTGTGGAGCAGCATTGATTCCGTGGCTCAATTCCCTTATTTCCTCCTACCCTTTTCTTATCACTTCTTCTTCATGGATCGATACTGGTTCTTGTGGAACAGTATCGAGCACTCGACTCATTCCTTATTTTGCCTCTTTTTCCCTGGAAATAACCTTCGTTTTCATAGTTGGTACCAATTCTTGAGGTCCAACATCGATTCCGTGGGTCGACTCCTCCTGTTCCGGCTGAAATGGGGGTGGTTCCTGTGTAGCACCCCCAACTGTATCAACATCCATTTTAATCAGAGCAAGTGATGTTGTTTCTTGCAAAACATCATCACTTTCCATTTCTCTATCCATAATTCCATCCCTTTGTTCTTCATTGGCGACGGTTGTAGACTGTATCACAATATCAATTTCCTACATAATGTCCATAATCCATTCCTCTGTGGGTTCCTCGAGCGAAGCTGGTTCTTGTGTGGCAGCCTCGTCTGTGCTACTAATTAGCTCTTCCATTCTTATTTCCTCTTCCGTGACTTTTTCCAGTGGGGCTGGTTCTTGTGTGACAACCTCATCTTCGTTGCCGATTTCTTCCTCCATACTCATTTCTTCAAGTTCCTCCTGATCAATCATCATCTCCTCTTCCTCAGGTTCTTCCTAATCAATCTATGTTTCTATTTCCTCGGGTTCATCTTGATTGATTTCCTCTGAAGGTTCTTCTTCCATCTGACCAGCTAGAGAGGTTGGCTCTTCTTCTCTAGCAGAAACCATGGCTGCTATCGCTTCTTCTGAGGATTCACAGAGTTCCACCCAAGAAACATGCAGCCTGCCTATTGCATGCACGACCAATAATCGCACCAGTCCATGGTTAGAAATTACTTCCATAATCTAGTGGGAGCGCCAAGCAGCCTGTGCCATATGCTGCAGTTGTTTTAATAGAAAGAATGGCATGTTTAGGGCATGCTCCTGATTCTGTTGAAATCAGAGGTGCATTAGAATTTTAAAGTGATAGTTGAACAGAGCTAAGGCCTAACCCTCGCAGGTAATGTATTTAATTATGAAACCTGCAACTTCATTCCAAGGATATAGTACAGTTCTGCACTCATACCCCCTGCCCAATTGAACTACACATTCTCCTTCCTGCAAAAACGATTCAAGAAACTCTGGGAGAGAAACCTTTCGAGCAAACCATTGCTGCCCCTACTGTCTCAGCCTGCTAACCTCTGCAATTACTTCCACTGTAACAATAATTTCCAGACCTCTAACCCACGAATGATTCTCCTCTAAATTGATTGTGAATTCCATTGTGATACCTGCATCGAATCTCTGCAATCTATCAAAGTAGACATCCCAACCTGCGTCAACAAAAATTTTCGAAACCTCTGGATTGTTGCGAAATGAAACTGTGTTTTCAGGCTCATGCCGCACAGCCAGCCCACCCATACTATGGAGAATTGTAGCAACACTTCCTGTAGTAGCAGACCGTTGGGCAAGGTGGTGGGTACCGGATTTGGAGGAACAACATAGTGAAAGTGCACAGATGGTAACGATAAATATGATTGGTAATTCTTGAAAACTGAGAAAAATCATAAAGGAGTATGGTAAGTGTAACAAAATAAGAATAATAATTACTCGTACAGGATAGATGAGACATTTTGTGAATCCCAATAGGATTAAATTATGGTACCACATATTTATGTGATTCGTAAGGTGTACCATGAGCGATATGTCATTCTTTACTTATGGGGTGATTATTACATCATCCTTGGCATGATGACACCCCCCTCCTGACTTAAATTTTTGACGTCCGCGGCATTAAATTCTTCACATGGGATATTTAATTAAATCAGTACAAGTCACGTGGAGGCGTACCTAACGGCCTACCTGGATGATGGGATGGTGTAACAGCATCGATGTAACAACATCGTTGTAACAGCATCGGAGTAATAGCATCGGTGTAACAACATCGGTGTAACAACATTGGTGTAATAGCATCGGTGTAACATCATTAGTGTAACAACACCGGTGTAACAGCATCGGTGTAACAGCATTGGTGTAATAGCATCGATATAATAGCATCGGTGTAACAGCATCCGATGTAGCAGCATCGGAGTAGCAACAACCAAGTAATTGTAACATGAGTAGCAGCAACCGAGTAACAGCATCTGATGTAGCAGCATTAGAGTAGCAGCAACCAAGTAACAACAACATGAGTAGCAACAACCGAGTAACGGCATCCGGTGTAGCAGCATCGGAGTAGCATCAACCAAGTAACAGAAACATGAGTAGCAGCAACCAAGTAACAGCAACATGAGTAGCAGCAACCTAGTAACAGCATCTGGTGTAGCAGCATCAGAGTAGCAGCAACCAAGTATCAACAATTGAGTAACAGTAACATGAGTAGCAGCAACCGATTAACAACATCCAGTGTAGCAGCATCAGAGTAGCAGCAACATGAGTAGCAGCAACCGAGTAACAGCATTCGGTGTAGCAACATTGGAGTAGCAGCAACCAAGTAACATCAACATTAGTAGCAGCAACCGAGTAACAGCATCCGGTGTAGCAGCATCGGAGTAGCAACAACATGAGTAGCAGCAACCGAGTAACAGCATCCAGTGTAGTAGCATCGGAGTAGCAGCAACCAAGTATCAGCAACTGAGTAACAGTAGCATGAACATTCCTTGATTTTTACTCCTTAGTCGTAGCTCCTACAAAAAGACAAGAAAATAGAACAAAATTCTTTATTATTATTATTATTATTATTATTATTATTTCTATATTTTTTATTTTTATTATTATATATATATATATATATATATATATATATATATATATATTACAAGGGTTCAGAGGAAATATTCTCTACACTGATAACCTTCAAACCAAATTTCTCAGAAAGTTGTTTAATAAAAGCATCCTAAGAGGCTGGTCGGTGGTATAGTCTCAAGCGATGTCCATTGACTATAAAGAAGGTACATGTATCATCAATTGTGACTAGCTTGATTGTTCCATTATCAAATACAGAATTCACCTCATAAGGTCCCATCCACCGAGTGCAAATATTTTCCTTAAAATCCTTAAAACGAGAGTCATAAAGTAGTGCCCAATCTCCACTTTGAAACACCTTGTTTTTTATAAATTTATCGTGCCATTTCGTTCTCTGCTGCTGAATAGTAGTAGTTCGCTAGACATCCATTGAACATATTTCATCAAGTTCATTAAGTTGAACCAATTAGTGCTTCTAGGAATCTTATAGATCTAAACCAACTTATAGGGTTGTTATAATTGTGCTTATTTCAAATTCAATTGGAAACAACGGAGATTTCCCATAAACCAACTCGAATGGTGAAAACCCGGTTGTATTCCGCCATGTTGTTATGTATGCCCATAGAGCCTCTGGAAGTTTCTGAGCCCAATCCCGACAATGGTATGCCACATTTTTGTCAAAATATTTTCTAATGTCTTATTTGTGCTTTCCACTTGTCCATTCACATGGGGATGGTATGGAGATGCCACTTTGTGCTTGACCGCATATTTTTGCATAAGCTTTTCTATCTTGTGTGATGTGAATTGTACTCCTCCATCTGAAACAACTTCTCTTGGAGTACCGTACCGAGAAAAAAATTCTTCAAATAGAAAATCTGAGACTACCTACTCTGTTTCTTTTGCAACTGCTTTGGCTTCCACCCACTTAGTAACATAATCATTAGAGACCAATATGTGTACTTTCTACTGGGAGGGTGGGTTAAAGGGTCCAACGAAGTCAATAGCCCATTTCTTGAAAGGTTTGAGAACTAGTTGTGCCTGCAAAGGCATTTCATCCGCTTTACAAAGCCGCCCCATACGTTGGCAACTATCACACCTCCTGACATAATTCTGAGCATCACGAAAAATGGAAGGCCAGTAATATCCCATTTGTAGCACCTTATGGCCTGTTCTTTTGTCTGCGAAATGCCCTCCACAAGGGCCATCATGGGTAGCTTTCAATATTTCATAGATATCATCTTCAGACACACAGCGTTGGATCTTCTTATCTGCTCCTGTATGAAAAAGGTACCCTGCCATCCAAGAATATCGGGCACTATGATGAATAATCTTTCATTGTTCCCTATATGAAAAATGAGGAGGCACTTTCCTTGTAGCAAGATAGTTAGCAATATCTGCATACCACGGAGGTTTAGTAGAGACTGCAAAAATATGTTCATCAGGGAAACCGTATTCTATTGGTGTGCATTCATCATTGTTATCCATTCTAGATAGGAAATCAGCTTACTACATTATCTTTTCCTGGCTTATCTACTATTGTAATATCAAATTCTTGAAGCAATAGTAACCATCTCATAACACAGCCAGGAGTAATGGGTTTATTCATAAAATACTTGATTGTTGCGTGATCAGTATGGAAAATAGTAGAATACCCAGTGATGTAGTTTCAGAACTTATTGATGGCATAAATGACAGCTAAGAATTTTTTTTCTGTTACCATATAATTTAGTTCAGCAGGAATTAGATTCTTGCTGACATAATAAATTGCATACGGTGTTTTGTCTACCTTCTGTCCTAAAACAGCCCCTACTATTGTCTGAGAAGCATCAATATGTATGTGAAATGGTAATTCCCAATCAGGTCCTCGAAGGTTTGGGGCTATGCACACCAGCCCTTTAATTTTCGTGAAAGCTATCTCGCAATCTTTGGTCCACAAAAATTCAGCATCTTTTGTTAGCAATTGAAATAATGGATGTGCTATTTTAGAAAAAATTTCTATAAAGCGCATATAATAACCAGCACAACCAAGAAAGCTACGTACCTGTGTAGGTGTTTTGGGTACCGGAAAATGTAATATTACCTCTACTTTAGCCGGATCAACTTGAATTCCAGTGGCTGAGAGAAAATTTCCTAGTACTACTCCTTCTTCCCTCATCATATGGCATTTGACTATACTCAATGATACATGGATTTGTTTACATCTTTTGAGTACCTTCTCCAAATTTTCCAATCCCTCCTCAAATGAATTCCCATATGGAGTAAAATCATCCATATAGATTTCAACACTATCATCGACCAAATCAAAAAAAATTCCCAAGATTTCCCTCTGGAAGGTAGCAGGAGCATTACACAGGCCAAATGGAAGAACCCTATATGCAAAGGTTTCCCATGGGCATGTGAAAGTTGTCTTATCCTGGTCTTCCGGGGATATCTAGATCTAGTTATATCCGTTGAATCCATCTAGGAAGGCAAATAACTTCTTTCCATCCAAGGTTTCCAGGACTTGGTCAATGAATGGCAAAGGAAAATGGTCTTTTTGTGTTGCCTTATTTAATTCTCTGTAATCTACACAGATCCGCCATTTACCATTCTTTTTGGGAACGATAACTAGCAGGGATACCCATTGGCTATCTGAGATGGGATAAATGAATCCTACGTCCAACAATTTTTGTAATTCTTCTTTAACAAAATTTTTGAGAGCAAGATTCATCCTCCGTTGAGGTTGTCTTATAGGGTGGCAATCTTCCTTAATGTAAATATGATGAGTGCATAGGCTAGCATGGATACCCTTCATGTCGGTATAATCCAAGCAAAAGCATCCTGATGTTCTTGAAGGACTTTCAAAGCTGTTTGATCTGGGTTCAGACAGGTTCGGGTTGATATTAAGTGTTTTCCGTGGTTCAATCTCGATTGGAGTACTATCATGGAATGGGGTCACAGGAATGTTTTCTATGTCACCTTCTGGTTCAATGTTTCCTTGTGTCCCACTGCTCATAGCAGATTCTAGAATATATTGAGTTCGATCGAGAATAGAACTAGAATCATTAATGAAAGCGTTAATGGCATCATCTTCCGTCTCTGTTTTAAATCGAAGGGCCTGGAAAATAGTAAGAATTGGTCTAACATATTCATTTTCAAGTTCAGGCTCTTCTGCAGGTAGAGGTTTTTGATTGGTTAATGATTTTTCAGATGGGCTTAACCCATGAGGAGAATAAAGGATTGAGGGTCCTTCGTGCGTGTCCCTTTGGGATATGATTGTTTCGGGGAAATAACACCCTAGAGGTTGGTTGGGATACAACCTCCACAGAGCAGGGGCATGCTACTTAACAGAGACTCACACAACCATGCACGTTCAGAAAAACTAAATAGAGCAGAATGAGAGAGTTACCCGTAGGTCCTACGTTTGAAGTAGATCCACGTGGGGTCCAAACCCCCAGCAACCGTCCTTCCTTCTTAACCTGAAAAACAAGAAGAAACCAACACAAAGGACAGGTTGTACAGCATATATCTACTCTAAATGTTAGTGAGATTCATATAAAACATTAAATAAATCATAATGAATGCTTGTGTTGAGCCTCAAAATTGTGCTTTCCTTCACCTCATTTTACCTCATTTTCCCTTGTCCATTTCTATCTTAGACCCAATTGATCAATAAATATAGTTAAAATTACTTCTAGAATGATTTACATGTCTGACTTGTTAAATTTTGTGATTTTTGCCATTGTTAAGCATTTTGACCGGAACTAGCTGCAGAATGCAGACATTCCGTAGCTAACCGGCAATTCTGCAGCTGCCTTCATGTTTGAGTATGTTCCAGGTGTCCTCTTGAGAAAAACTGCATATGGGCATGATCCACGTCATGTCTACATGGTTCGTTGCTCATCATGGAGGAAGAAATGAATTCTGGGTATGGTTTTGAACGTGGGGAACACATTTATGAAGGAAGACTTCTATTAGGACTGTCTCAGTCCAGATGTCTTTTCTCCTTCACGTAGCCACTTCAAAGAGTCCTAACGTGATTCGGATAAGGAAAGACATTATTCCTAAATTGTTGTAATTATTGTTACGTGCATTTGCTTTATAAACTCTTGGGAGACCGAGAGCTAGGGAGTTAGAGAGATTTTATGTTAGATTTGCTGCTAGATTTTGTTTAAACTCTGTGTTACGTTCTTGAAGACGCAGAGTGTTATGTTCAAACTATTTCATCTTTAATGGAGCAGACAAAGTTATTTTGAAGGCGTGATTTAATTTGGAGTTGAATGCCGTCAAGTGGTAGAGGGCCCCTGCCTCTTGCACGGATTTATTTTGCGTAAATTAGATAAGTTTTCTAGCTGCCTTTACGTTTTGCATTTGAATTAATAGTTGTTTTTGTTAGCTACTGTAGTCGTACTCATTCTAACTCTTCCACAAGAAGATGCTCTTCCAATAGATTATAATGATGAATGTTGAATGACTATAGTATTGTAGGATTAGGAGTTGAATTTATAGTTGTTTTAACTAGCTACTGTAGTTATATTCATTCCAGCTCTTCCACAAGAAGACACTCTTCCAACAGATTATAATGATGAATGATGAATGGCTATAGTACTGTAGGATTTAGTTGTAGTTTTTTTTTGCTATTCAATATCACAGTTACACTTGTTCTAATCACTCTTCCACAAGAAGAAACTCTTCCAAGAAATTCTTAAGAAGTTCAAGACATGACTGTGATAATGAATGATTTAGTTGTGTGTTTTTACTAAGTATCATCTCTGTTCTTGCTCTTAAACGCTTGCCCAAGACATCATAATGACGAGTAGGGTATGGGTATGATAACTTAGTTTTTCATTTGCTTTCAGTCCATTTGCTTACAATTGCATTTAATTACACAGTCAGAATTGTTCTACCCCTTCCAAAAGAAGGAACTCTTCCAAAATATCACTAATGATGAACAAACAGATTGTGTAACTTCATAGAATAAAGCATGTTAGCATAGTTAGAATGCTCCGAAGTTTCATTGCATTTAATTCATGTTCAGTTACTTTGTTTCAAGTTTGATGATGACTTATAGTTCAACATTGTTCTAGTTTAGTGGCATCTTAGGTTCATTCTTAGATTAACTCATTGCACTTGCATCTCATATTCAAATTGTCAGCCATTGCACAATAGATTACTTTAGTTGTTAGGATTAACAAGACAGCCTTCATTATTCACAAACATCTTCTTGTTCTAAAATCTACAAATGATCTATAGCCATAGGAACAGAAGACAACATCACTATAAGGTCTGAAATATCTTTGCAATTTCCTCATCATTTTATAAACAGAGCTCTTCCTCAAAAGAACTACTTTGAAAAAGAAACCAATAACTCTTTGAGTATAGGTTCTGTGGCATTCAATTAAATTGCAGAATAGAACTAGGAATTAGTCATAGAATAGAAGAGCTTAGAACAGAGTATTGCATCATTGTAAGTTAGTTGTTTCACTGTCTATGTAGAGAATTTGCATACTTAGTGATCATTTCTCAAGTTTAGTTTGTGTCATTTGCCTAAAATTCATTATCAAACTTTGCTTTTATTTAGTCACAGTTTAGATTCTGCTTCAGTGTTTCCAATTGCATTTGCCATTCCATACATTAGGCTTAACTCTGTTTTTGACCACCAACTCCTTTCCATTAATTTTCTAGACATTTCCATTGTGAACATAAAAATCACCAAAAGACCAAAAACATCATAAATCATCACAAAAGACCAAAAACATCACAAAACACTACACACAACGCATTAGGAAACAAGCACCTAGGTACATATAGTACACTTCACTTCAGCAGTTTACAAATCCTGGTTGACAATTAAATGAGCTCAGTTTAGGAGACTAGATTGAGACCAAACATTTTGGCGCCGTTGCCGGGGAAGTGAAAAATAGGTAACCTTTGTTTCTTAGCATCCAAAAACAATTTTATGCGTAGGGAGAGAGATTCAAGGGGAAGATTTATAAGCAGCAGAGGCAGAAGTTTGATTTCTAGAACACCACTTGTTTCATCTAGACCTAGAACTAGTACACCTTCAACTCAAACCCATCTTCCATCCTTTACTGATCCTGGACCTCTAGAAGATCTAAGGTCACCTATTCCATTAGATAAATCTTCCACTTCATCCACTGAACCTGCCATAGAAGAAGATCCAAAAACTCTTGTTGGGGATACAAACCTTTCTACTTCCACAGGAGATTCAACCATGGCAGAAGAAGGAGGAGGAGGAGTTGTTAATGGAGAACACACATTATTTGGAGGAGGTAGAGGTAGAGGTAGAGGAGAAGGAGGAAGAGGAGAAGGAGGTAGAGGTACAAAAGGAGGAAGAGGTAGAATAGGAAGCTCTTTTGGGTTCCCTATACTTGATGAAGAAACCAGTACAACCATGAAAAACATTTCACCTTCTGCCCTTCCGAACTTCTATGGACTTAAAACTGAGGATCCTGAAACTTACTTATTCGAATTTGAAGTGCTGTGTAGAACTTATGACTATCTACAAGATGCTCAAAAATTGAAATTATTTCCTTCAACTCTGAAAGGAGCAGCATTGAAGTGGTTTATGAGTTTAAACAGTAGTTCTATTAGAACATGGGAAGACATGAAACAAGCATTTCTAGAGAGATACTTGGATTATTGTATGCCGGTTAATCATAAGGAAGAAGTCTTCAAGATGTTACAAAAAGAAGATGAAAACTTAGAAGATTTGTTGGAAAGATTTAAATACAACATAAAAAGGGCACAAATGGAAAACCTAGATCAAGACACTTTAAAATCTCTTTTGTTGAAAACAGTTAGGGATGAATGGTTGGATATCCTTAACATGATGGGAAAAGGGGATATATCACAACTCACATTACCTGAAATATCTGAGTTATGTATCAACCTTTCCAGAGGGAAATCTAAAACTGCCAAAGGTCCAAGAGATCTTGCTCTTGCAAGGGCAAGTAAATCTGCTTCTGGGACAGTAAGTAGATCAGAAATAGGACATATGCTTGATGATTTTAAATCTAACATCTTAGGGAGTCTTAGTGAACAAATAGACACCCTCAAGATACAAAACAAGCAAAAGGCTGAATCTGATGCCTTGGCAATCTTTTGTCCCAAATGTAGGAAGAAACATGCCTTGAGAGAATTTCCTCTAGATGTAAAAGTTGTAGAAACCTGTGTTATTTGTTCTGAGAAACATGAGACCAAGAATTGTCCTTCTCTTCCTGGTCTCAAGGCTGTTTTTCAAGAAGAAACTCCTACAGACTCCACAGAATCTCTTAACTTTGTATCTAGAAGACCTTGGCAGGGATCTCAGACACAAGGATTCTATGATCAAATGTATAATCAACCTCCACCTTGGAATTCTTGGCAGCAACCTTGGCCCCAATTTCAAAATCAATCTCAAGCTTGGGCACAAGGATCACAAGGTCTCTATGGAAGATACTCTCCATATTATCAGTATCCACCATCCTATCCACTATATCCACATTTTTATCCTCAAAATTCCCAACAAAATTTTCCTCAAAATCTTCAACAAAATTTTCAACAAAATCCTCAACAACATCATCAGAACCAACCTCATCAAAATCAACCACTTCCATTACCATTCCCTCAAAAATCCAATCAATTTCCAGCTCAGCCCATACCAAACCCCAATAATAAGAACCCTCATAATACATACATGATAGAAGGACAACAATTTCCAACTTATTTAATTACTCCTCTAGACCTTAGTGATGTTCAACTTAGGTCTGGAAGGATACTTGAGAAGAGGAAACCTTCTGTGATCATACAAGAACAAGATAATTCTGAGGAAGACTCCCTACGGGTTAATAAAAGTCTTGAGGAACATACATCCTTTCAAGATCAAAACATTGAAAAACTGAAACAAAAGATCCAATAAATCCAACTCCAGTATTAGAGCAACCATCCACATCTACTTCTATACCTCCCTTCCTGGAAAGATTACAAATTGATAAAGGTGTAGAAAAACAAATCATGGTGCCTAATTATGATTTCTTAGATGAATTGAGAAATGTTTGCATTAAAATTCCATTATTGCAAGCCATCAAAGAAATCCCAATTTTAGCCAAAACAATAAAGGAGTTGAGTATGAAGACAACAAGAAAAAGAATAAGAGAAACCAAGAAAATTCAACTGGTAGGACAAATAGCAGACATTATGATGGGCAAGATAGCTATTCCAAAGTACCTTGACCCAGGAAATCCAGTTGTCAAAATTCACATCAATGGCATTGAAATTCAAAACACACTCATTGACTTAGGAGCAGCAATAAATATCATGAGTAGACAAATCATGGATAAACTGAAACTTCCTAATCTTCTCTTTACACCCACATTATTAAAATTAGCAGATAGATATGTGATCAGACCAGATGGGGTAATAGAAGACATTCCAGTGTCCCTAGACTCTTGGGAGTACCCTGTGGATTTCATGATCCTAACACCCAAGAATAATCTAGGAGGCCATCATGTTATACTAGGAAGACCTTGGTTGGCTACAGCTGATGCCTTTATTAGTTGTAGGTCCGGTGATATGTATATTTCTGATGGTATTTCAACAAATAAATTCACTTTATATCCTCCAGCTAGGACAATTACAGAACTAGATGACACTCAATGGATAGAGGATGAAGAATATTTACAACCACTCTTCACAATTTCAGAAATTAGTGAAGATAATCAAATTCTGAATACTCTAGAAAACTTTGAATCTTCTCCAGAACATAAACAAGAATCATTTCAAGAGAGATCCAATATTGAATTCTTGTCATCTAGGCAAATGTCTCTTCATTCTATGGAAAAATTTGGCAACTCTACAAGTGAAATTTTTCCAGGAAAAATCTTGAACATAAACAAAAACCTAGAAAAACCTCAACAAGAAGAGTTAGTCAAAGTATTACAGAGACATTCTTCTGCATATGCATGGGAATACACTGACATGAAAGGGATAAGTCCCAAGACTTGTACTCATCACATCTATATAGAGGCAAATTGCAAACCAATCAGACAGCCTCAAAGACGGATGAATCCAAATCTTAGGGAAATTGTCAAGGAAGAATTACAAAAATTGTTAAATGTTAACTTCATCTATCCTATTTCAGATAGTCAGTGGGTTTCTCCTTTGGTGATTGTGCCTAAGAAAAATGGAAAGTGGAGGGTGTGTGTTGACTACCGAGAACTGAATAAAGCTACTCTTAAAGACCATTTTCCCTTACCTTTCATAGATCAAGTATTAGATACATTAGCAGGTAAAAAGTACTTTTCATTCCTAGATGGGTTTAGTGGTTACAATAAAATCCAAGTAGCACTTGAAGAACAAGATAAAACCACATTTACTTGTCCTTGGGGTACCTATGCCTACCGAGTATTACCATTTGGATTATGCAATGCACCCGCAACATTCCAAAGGGCAGTATTAGGAATTTTTTCTGATCTAATACATGACTGTGTAGAGGTGTACATGGATGATTTTACAGTTTATGGGGATACATTTGAAGAGGCTTTAGAAAACTTGAAAAAAGTCTTAAAAAGATGTCAAGAAGCAAACCTTTCTCTTAGTCATGAAAAATGTTTTATGATGTTCACTGAAGGTATTGTTTTAGGGCACCACATTTCGGGGGATGGGATTAGAGTTGATGAAGCGAAAGTTGAAGTTATTTCTAACCTATCCATTCCAAGTTGTCAAAGAGATGTAAGAAGTTTTCTAGGATTTACGGGGTACTGTCGGAGATTTATAGAAAACTTCACCAAAATAGCATCTCCTCTCTTCAAATTACTCACCAAAGATTGTGAATTTAAGTGGACTTCTGATTGCCAGTTAGCTTTTGAAAACCTGAAAACCAAAATTTCTGAAGCACCTATATTAAGGGGACCTAACTGGAAGTTACCTTTTCATATCTCAACAGATGCTTCCGATACAGCTCTAGGAGCAGTATTGGGACAAAAATATTTGATTCCCTATGCCATCTATTATACTAGTAAAAATTTGACTCCTGCAGAGTTAAACTATACTGTAACTGAAAAAGAGTTTTTAGCTGTTGTTCATGCCATAAACAAATTTAGACACTATATAACAGGCTATGAAACTTTTATTCACACTGATCATTCTGCCATTAGATACTTAATGAATAAATCAATCACTAATGGCAGAGTTATAATATGGTTGTTATTATTGCAAGAATTCAACATTACTATTCTAGATAGGCCTGGAAAACAAAACACTGTGGCTGATTTCCTGTCTAGAATTCAAAATATCAAAGATGACACTCCAGTTGAAGATCAATTTCCTGATGAATATCTTTTTGCAATCTCTACTCAAACTCCATGGTTTGTTGATATTGCCAATTATTTAGTTTCAGGAAAATTTCCTTCAATTATGAATGCAAGGGATAAAAGAAAAATCATTAATGATAGTGCAAGATATTCATGGGTGGCTAATGAGTTGTACAAGACAGGTTCAGATTTGATCATTAGAAGGTGTGTTCGTGAAGATGAGATGCCTGAAATTCTCAAGGCATGTCATGATGAACCTTGTGGCGGACACTTTGCAGATAAGAGGACAACCTATAAGATCCTTAATTTAGGATATTATTGGCCATCTTTGTTTAAAGATGCAAGGGAGTATGTAAAAAGGTGTGACCGTTGCCAAAGGGTAGGGAAACCTTCTCCTTCAGGTGAGATGCCATTACAACCTCAGGTACACATTGAACCTTTTGAAAAATGGGCTTTGGATTTTGTAGGACCTAGTAGTCCTCCATCAAGACAAAAGAAATATATATTAGTTTGCACTGATTATGTTACTAAGTGGGTAGAAGCTAAACCATTACTTGTTGCTAATGAATCATCTGTAGTTACTTTTATTTTTGAGGATATTTTTACTCGTTTTGGTGTCCCAAGGAAAATTGTTACAGATCAAGGAGCTCAATTTACATCAAGGCTAGTGGAGCAAATGATGGAGAGGTACAAAATCAGGCATAGAAAATCTACTCCTTATCATCCACAAGCAAATGGTCAAATGGAATCTACTAATAAGGTCATTGAAGGAATCCTAACAAAGACTGTTCATTTACATAGAAGAGATTGGGTAGATAGGCTTCCTGAAGCCTTGTGGGCCTATAGAACTACATGGAGAAACACAACAGGCCATACTCCTTATGAGCTTGTTTATGGAAAGCAAGTTTTGTTTCCTATAGAGTTCCAAAATTCAAACATTCAAGATGGCAGTTCAGCTAGGACTTGATCTAACGGAGGCACAAAAGCATAGACTGGAGCAAATTAATGAGTTGGATGAGATCAGACAAGATGCAGTTCAGAAAACAAGTCTAGTCCAACAGCAAAGGGCTAGATGGCATGACAAGTACATCAAGGAGAAGAAATTCAAAGAGGGTGACTGGGCTCTCTTGTTTGATTCAAAATTCAAGGATTTTCAAGGGAAATTTGAGACACATTGGCTTGGGCCATATGAAATTGTTCGAATTTTTGATAATGGGGCAGTAAAAATCAGAACTATAGATGAAGAAGAGGTCACTTTTCTTGTGAATGGCCATAGATTGAAGCTATACCACAAGCCACTCTCAAGAGAAGAGTTTGTCAAGAAGTTCCAAGAAGACAATGATGTGAAGTTAATGAAGAAGAGTCTCTCTTCTTCATCAACTTGATTAAATTTTCTGAAGCATTTCTATTCTAAAAAATAAATAAATAAATAAAGGTATAAACATGAAAACCAATCATTGATTGGCATGTTTATACAGAAAAGATAGGGTGAAAATCAGAGTCTCTCTGACACTCTAACTTTTCCCATTTTTGTTTTTTATAAGCAGCTGTTATAAAAATCATAAGTTCAGTTCCATAGTGCTTATGATTCATTTCATCTCACTCCATTCACTTATTCATCCACACTCCATCTCATCCATCATTCATATTTCACTCTATTCCACACTTCACCCATCTCATTCCATCTTCCATCCATCTCATTTTCATGTCAAAACACAAAAATTTGATATCTTGCTGTAAGTGAATAAAATATGTCATGAATTGCAGTACAACCCTTATGTTCCTTCATTCCATTTCATGAACTGAATCCATTCCATTCCATTATCCACTTCATACATATCATAATCCATCATCCATTTTCATTCATACCACATAACATTTCACCCATACTCCAAAAACATTCCATTTTCATGATTAAAGTGTTCTACAGGAACATTCTGCAGCTGATCAGCCTTTCTGCAGCCCGACAGTCTTTCCGCAGCTATAAACCCTGAAGGCATCAACCAGCAGACATCAGAATTACAACAAAGTGACCCAATGTATTCATGAATCAAAAGCATCAAGAAAATTATGAAGACTCCTCCAAAGATGAGCAGAGAAGACAAATGCTACAAAAAAATCAAATAAAGGGTAGAGGTAACAAGTTTAAAATTATAATGGCATTTCATAAAAGTTTAGCATAGTTTAGTTATGGATTATTCGAAAAGGTTGTTTTAATTGTTTTTATTGATCAATACCAACAAACCCTCTATAGACTTTGGATTAAAATCTTCCATTTCAAATTTCATATCCGATAGCATTTAAGCGGTTAAATTGGCCGAGGTGTTTGAATTCTCCACGTCTCTTAACCAAATCATTCAATGATGATTCCCTCTGCCGTCGTAAAATCCTCCGCCGTCTCTTCAATCATTAATACAATCCCTCCACCTCACTCCACTACTCCATTCCGTGACCATTGCCATAACTTCATTCCGTAGCCGGCATTCCATTCCGAAGACAGAGATATTATTATCACCAGGAGCAGAGCTAAAGGATATCAGTTTGAATAGCATTGAGCATTGTAAATGCAGAGCAGAGTAGAAGGGTAAATTTGGAAGTATAACAGTGTGAGGACTCGAAGCCACTTGATCCCGTGGGCAGATAAAATATCACTGTGGACGGAGTTTGAAGCATTTTCACTATAAACACAGAAATTGTAGCAGTGTGAGTTTGAAGTCTTTTGTTACCAGAGACAGAGGTGTTGCAGTGATTGAGTTTGAAGTCTTTTGTTACCAAAAGACAGAGGTGTTAAAATTGAAGTCTTTTGTTACCAAAAGACAGAGGTTTTAAAATTGAAACCATTTGCTACCAGAGACAGAGGTGTTGCAGTGATTGAGTTTGAAGTCTTTTGTTACCAGAGACAGAGGTGTTGCAGTGTTGAGTTTGAAGTCTTTTTCTACTAAGAGCCAAAGGTATTTCACAAAAAGAAAATTTGAAGCCATCTGCCACTGTCTATCAGAGACATATCAGCTCGGAATTTGAAACTGCTTTCATTATCAAACAAGAGGCATATCACTCCAAAGTTCAATTGTCAACAGAAGCATATCAGTCCGAGATTTTGAAGGCATTTGTCATTATCAATCAGAGGTATGTCATTCCAAAATTGAAGCCATTTTCATTTAGAGCTTGAAGCCATTTCAATCCGAAAGTGAAAGTCATTGTTTTGTGGGTAGAAGAGTGTTAATTTGATATTGAAAAATCATGGGTTTCATCGTAAGGACTGAACCTGTGGGTTCAAAATATTTAGAAGGTTACCCACAATGCAAGGAAATGTTACAACAAATAGGATGGCTTCAATTTTTGGAAAAATTTAATGGCTTCCATGAGGAAGTCACTAAAACATTTGCCAGATCATTTCAAGGAACCGAAGTTGAAGTAGGGGATGTCAAGTTTACTGTCACTGAAGTTTTTATTGCAGAGGCTACAGGATTGCTCAGAACTGGAGAGAGATGGTTTAAAAATAGAGAATTCCACAATGACTCCTGGAAAAAAATTTTAAAATCACCAAATATGGATGTTAGTGTATTCAAGAAAGGAATTCCCAGTTCTGCATTGAAAAACAAATGGAGAAACATACTACTTCTTTTGCAAAAATTTGTTACATGTGAGGGTAGATATGGGAAATTTTATGTCTACCACATCATACTAATGATGCATTTTCTGGGAGAAGACTTAAACCTACCATATTTCTTGCTTCAAAGTCTGAAGAAGATGGCTTCCTGTGTTCAGAGAAGAGTTCAATTTTTAGAGACAAACCTGTATCATCATGGTTTGGTCAAAATTTTGATTGAGCATCATCTAGCTAAAACAAATGATACATGGGATGATTTCTTAATAAGAAATCATTTTGAAGAAGCAAAAGAACCATCACCTGAACCACAACCTACAAAGAGAAGTAGGAAATGGAGGGCTTCAAAAGTTGAAATTGACAAACCAGTCCAAGAGAGTAGTGAGGAAATCATTTTAGAGAAGTTGACTCGAATCAAGAGGCAACTTAAGGAAGAGAAGATAATCAAGGAATCTGCCACAGAGAAAGGAGAGGGATCCTCTCAGCCTAGGAGAAGCCACAGATTAAAGGGAAAACTGAAGAAAACACTAATCAAACAAGCAGGGGTAATCAATATAGAAGATGAAGAAACACCCATTGAAGAGGATGATGAAGAGGATTTTTATGAAGGAACCCCTGAAATTGATCCTGCTCAACAGGAAATTTATGACTATGTGGAAACTTTAGAGAGGACAGCTTCACAAAGCAGAGAGAGAACCCCCAGTCCTCCACTGTCTGAAATAGATATATTAAGAAGGGATAGGTATGAGTTGGAATTACTGAATAGACACATCAAAAATGAGAATGAAATTCTCAAAGATCAAATCAAGCTCAAAACTGATATGAACTCAACCTTATCTCTGCATATAGACAAAGTGGAGAGGACCAATGAGAAGTTGAAGACAAGGAACAAAAAGCTAATCAGGGCACTCACCAACCTCAGGTTCAAACTTGTTATCAGGAAACCCAGAAGACCTCTAGCTTCAAGACAAAGGAGAAGAAGGGGATTAGATGTCCTTGCAGAAGCCTCTGAATTCATAAGATAATTTGCATGAGGACATGCAAAGAGACAACAATGGGGGTATGTTGAGCCTCAAAATTGTGCTTTCCTTCACCTCATTTTACCTCATTTTCCCTTGTCCATTTCTATCTTAGACCCAATTGATCAATAAATATAGTTAAAATTACTTCTAGAATGATTTACATGACTGACTTGTTGAATTTTGTGATTTTTGTCATTGTTAAGCATTTTTACCGGAACTAGCTGCAGAATGCAGACATTCCGTAGCTAACCGGCGATTCTGCAGCTGCCTTCATGTTTGAGTATGTTCCGGGTGGCCTCTTGAGAAAAACCGCATATGGGCATGATCCACGTCATGTCTACATGGTTCGTTGCTCATCATGGAGGAAGAAATGAATTCTGGGTATGGTTTTGAACGTGGGAACACATTTAGGAAGGAAGACTTCTATTAGGACTGTCTCAGTCCAGATGTCTTTTCCTCTTCACGTAGCCACTTCAAAGAGTCCTAACGTGATTCCGATAAGGAAAGACAGTGTTCCTAAATTGTTGTAATTATTGTTATGTGCATTTGCTTTATAAACTCTGGGGAGACCGAGAGCTATGTTAGAGATTTTATGTTAGATTTGTTGCTAGATTTTGTTTAAACTCTGTGTTACATTCCTGAAGACGCAGAGTGTTATGTTCAAACTATTTCATCTTTAATGGAGCAGACAAAGTTATTTTGAAGGCGTGATTTAATTTGAAGTTGAATGCCGTCAAGTGGTAGAGGGCCCCTGCCTCTTGCACGGATTTATTTTGCATAAATTAGATAAGTTTTTCTAGCTGCCTTTACACTTTGCATTTGAATTAATAGTTGTTTTTGTTAGCTACTGTAGTCGTACTCATTCTAACTCTTCCACCAGAAGATACTCTTCCAAAAGACTATAATGATGAATGTTGAATGACTATAGTATTGTAGGATAGGAGTTGAATTTGTAATTGTTTTAACTAGCTACTGTAGTTATATTCATTCCAGCTCTTCCACAAGAAGACACTCTTCCAACAGATTATAATGATGAATGATGAATAGCTATAGTACTGTAGGAATTAGTTGTAGTTTTTGCTATTCACTATCATAGTCACACTTGTTCTAATCACTCTTCCACAAGAAGAAACTCTTCCAAAACATCCTTAAGAAGTTCAAGACATGACTGTGATAATGAATGATTTAGTTGTGTGTTTTTACTAAGTATCATCTCTGTTCTTGCTCTTAAACGCTTGCCCAAGACATCATAATAACGAGTATGGTATGGGTATGATAACTTAGTTTTTCATTTTCTTTCAGTCCATTTGCTTACAATTGCATTTAATTACACAGTCAGAATTGTTCTACCCCTTCCAAAAGAAGGAACTCTTCCAAAATATCACTAATGATGAACAAACAGATTGTGTAACTTCATAGAATAAAGCATGTTAGCATAGTTAGAATGCTTCGGAGTTTCATTGCATTTAATTCATGTTCAGTTACTTTGTTTCAAGTTTGATGATGACTTATAGTTCAACATTGTTCTAGATTAGTGGCATCTTAGGTTCATTCTTAGATTAACTCATTGCACTTGCATCTCATATTCAAATTGTCATCCATTGCACAATAGATTACTTTAGTTGTTAGGATTAACAAGACAGCCTTCATTATTCACAAACATCTTCTTGTTCTAAAATCTACAAATGATATAGCCATAGGAACAGAAGACAACATCACTATAAGGTCTGAAATATCTCTGCAATTTCCTCATCATTTTATAAACAAAGCTCTTCCTCAAAAGAACTACTTTGAAAAAGAAACCAATAACTCGTTGAGTATAGGTTCTGTGACATTCAATTAAATTGCAGAATAGAACTAGGAATTAGTCATAGAATAGAAGAGCTTAGAATAGAGTATTGCATCATTGTAAGTTAGTTATTTCATTGTCTATGTAGAGAATTTGCATACTTAGTGATCATTTCTCAAGTTTAGTTTGTGTCATTTGCCTAAAATTCATTATCAAACTTTTGCTTTTATTTAGTCATAGCTTAGATTCTGCTTCAGTGTTTCCAATTGCATTTGCCATCCCATACATTAGGCTTAACTCTGTTTTTGATCACCAACTCCTTTCCATTAGTTTTCTAGACATTTCCATTGTGAACATAAAAATCACCAAAAGACCAAAAACATCACAAATCATCACCAAAAGACCAAAAACATCACAAAACACCACATACAACGCATTAGGAAACAAGCACCTAGGTACATATGGTACACTTCACTTCAGCAGTTTACAAATCCTGGTTGACAATTAAATGAGCTCAGTTTAGGAGACTAGATTGAGACCCAACAGCTTGTATAACAAATATTCTCATACATAAAAGCATACACTAACACGTTTATTTCGGGAACAGCATGATACTTCTGTATTATAAATAGCACGTACAAAAGTAACAAGTGGAGAGATCACCTGATCCTTCCAAGGCCTTCGCAGACCGTCGTCCGGATCCGTCCAGCCCTTGCCTCGCTAAGACTCCTTCCAAACTGGTGCATACGAGATAACATATAAAGGATGTATATCTCAAGGAAACAAGGGTTTCCTATAATGAACTGGGAAAGTGCAGGAGGCACGGGGAATCAGACTTGGATAGGGAATACCAACAGAGTATAATATCAATAGTTCTCTCTCTCCCTTAGGCCATACACATGAGGGCTTTTTATAGTCCCTCCAAGTAGTTTCAGCAGTTGGAAACAGTTGGCCACGGGCTGGGGTGGTTGAACTACCTGAGTAACCATCGACCCAACGTGAAATTAGGGATTTTTTATATATTTTTTAATCATTTTAATGGCATACGCGGAAAAGTCTAGCTGGACTCGCGTATACACGCGGAAAATCATGGGCATAGTCGCGTATGGGGGATTTTACACTGTTTTTAAGTGAACTTGTCCAAGTCTGTAGGAATGGGTGCCCAAAAGCCATGAAGCAATCATGAATCATGTCAAGGTGAGAAATGATGCTATAAAAATGATCATATGTCCAGACCGACATCCTATATAGGCATCTGCAATTTCCAAACAGGGTCTTCCTAGGATCAATGGGTGACCACCTACTGGAGATCAAGTCTGCAATATAAGGAGGTCCACAGGGTAATGCCATGATTCTACTGAAATGATCACATCCTCTAATTTCCCTACTGGTTTAATTGTAGATTTGTCTGCAAGTTCCAGGATAGTTGGGGTTGATTTAATGTTTCCAAGTCCTAATGTGTTCATTGTTTAAGCAGTGATAATGTTAAGGCTACTCCCAAATCCACCAGTACATTTGGGATTTCAACCCCATTAATTTATACTGTTAGAATCGGGTTCCCGGGATCTCTGTATTTTACAGGCATGATCTTTCCTAACATGATATTAGATAGTCTGCCCATTACATGCACAGTTAATGGATCCTTAGGTTTTCTACCTGGTTTCTTTGAGCAGTATTCTCTCAAAGTCTTTACATAAATAGGTATGTCCCTCATAGCTTGTAAAAGAGGTATTTTAACAAAAATATTCGGTAGCTCCCCTAGAAAATCAAATTCTACTTGAGGGTTTAGTTTTCTCAAGGTCAATCTTCTAGGATATGGAGGAAATGTTAAATGACCTTGATTAGGAACAGCTTGGGAAGGTGTCTGGTTTATTATGTTTTGATCTGCATTCTCCCTCACTGTTCTTTGTTCTGGTTCTGTATCTTCACCATCAAGTTGTTATGTGATAATGGGTGAAGTAAGTGCATTTCCTACGCGGCCAGACTGTAGATTTATCTCATTGAGCCCTGCGGTAGAAATGTTGTAGGATGGAAGGTTCAGCGTGTCTGTTTGTTGAACCCCTTTGTTATTTGGATTTGGGTTGGGCTGGAGAGGAAGATGAGGTCTAACGGATGGGTTTCCTGGGGGTACATTGGAAGGCAACTAAAGTTGTTGCTGAGGCATAGGATGAGGAAACTGTCTAGTGGGAGTCTGATTCCATGAAGGATTCAGACTGGCTTGAGGAACCCATTGCTGCCAAGGGGGATACTGGTATTGAGGCCACATGGCTGAAAATGGTGCAGATTAGGGACCCATACTAAAATTATGAAAATACTGGGATGGGTCCTAAAACATACTTGGATTTACCGTCAGTGGTCGAGGTTGCCATGGCTTCTTCTGTCCCATGAAATATAGTTAGTCCACTGTGCTTTCCTCGCTTCCTCCTTGGAAAACTAATTTCAGCCCGGGCAAGGAAGGACATGCACTAGTCGCGTGAGTCTGTTCGCTGATTGCGCAGGCTTCCACTATGTTCAGCGGGCATTCCTTCAAAGGGTGTTTCTTCCTACACTGAGGGCAGAATATGGCCATGGTTTTTTCCAGCTCCATCTGCTTCTGTTTTTCTTGTAGAGTGTCCATTTGGGCTGATAGTGTACTCAGGATATTAGTCCTCAGATTATCTAACAGATTCCCAATCTCTGCTTTTGTGACCCCTCCACCAGAGGTCTTTAATGACCGAATACCCTGTCCACTTCTTGCAGCCCCCCTTGAACATTTGATACAATAATCATAGGTAGTTTCAAAGTTTTCTTTTGAAATATCTCCTTTACCCACTATATTCAGAAGTTGCAGAGATTTTCCTTTGAGTGCTCTGAGAAGAATGATCTTTAAAATATATTTATCCAGGTCACTATGTCCAGACCTCTGCAGTATGTATTTAAATAGTTCTACACAGTCCTCCATATTTTCATCTTCCTTCTGTGAAAATTTAAATATTTCCTCCTTGATGTCACGAGACTTACAATAGTCTTGATATTTTTCCAAGAAGTATTTCTTCATTTCATCCCATGAAATAATCGTGCTTCCCCCTAAACCCATAAACCTGGGTTGTCCCCTTTAGGGTGGCAGGGAATATTTTCAATTTCTAAGCATTAGTCATATAGTCGTATCCTCGAAAAACAATATCAAATTCAAAAAGGAACGTATCAGGGTCCTCCGAAGAGAACCCTTGAAAACTAAGCAAGGTTGTCAAAGGTATTGGTCTCATTGGTGCATCGCCTGTAACGTTTCCTATAGGAAAATCATTGGAGGAACTTACAGGTGCCACAAATATCTTCCAATACTCACTTGGAATTTCGGTTGGTTTCATAGTCGGTATCTGGAGTGATTCAACCAAAGGTGGTCGCACTGCACTACCCTAGTCCCTTAGTAACTCATATTCCTTCAAAAATTCCTTTACCAGATCAGAATCTCTTAATTCAGCAACAGGAATTCTCACAGCGCTGCCTTGGTCTCTTGGGGACAAAAACCCTTTTTGAGGTTCTTCTTCCCAGTTAGAGTTGCTCAATTCTTCTGATCCCTTACTTGCCACTTCTTCCCCCTCTGTTGTTGATAAGGGTTTCTCTTCCACTGGTACCCTGTTTATTAAATCTTTTGTTGTAGAATGAACATCTTCTGGTACGGTGGATGGCGCTAGTTATTCCACAGACTGCCCTTTGGACTTCGTCTAAACCCTAACCCTAGCAGTAGCACGGGATGATGCCTTAGATCTAGATTTTTCAATAATTTCCTGAATATACGTCTTCCTCCCAAAATCCTTCTCTTTCTTTGGGGGTCTTCCTCTACCCCTCTTGTTCGAATCTTTATTCATACAAATTGTAGAAAGGGTTCATTAAAAAAATCAATCATTAGCTCAGGACCCGAAGTAGGACAGATAACTTCCTCCCTAGGACGAGAGAAGAGATTCACGAGAAATAAAACAAAATAACAAAAGAAAATAAATCAAAATTCAGGACCTAGAGCAGAGTAATAACATATCCTCCCCAGGACGAGAAATTGGCCCCTAAAAAGAAAAACAGGAAAGAAAGAAAAATTGGACTACGCCCAAGACATAGGGCAAGGTTTTACAAAATACCTTCCTCAAGATGAGGGTTTAATTTTTACAGAGAATAAAAGAATACAAGAAACAAGAAAGAAAGAAAGCAAAAAGAAAATACAAGGCACTTACGCTCAGGACTTGAAGCTGGGCAATAGATTCCGACCTCAAGACGAGAGATCGAATCTGAGATCTATTGCAGATCCTGTTCTTGCACCTGTTAGCCTTCCCCGACAATGGCGCCAAAATGTTGGTGTTTGGATATGAACAAGATTCAATCCTTTTTCCACATAAATTATCAACCCGAAGGCGTTAGTTATTTCAAGACTAATGGCAAATTATATGCAGATACAAGAACTGTGGTCTGCTGTGAATCACAGGTTTAAGCTATAACACAAATACCATTGTAACAGCAATAAATAAACTGCAGAAATAGAAAGCATCCACAGTAATTAACGTAACTGTAACAACAATTAAAGAGTCACACAAAACACAATACTGAAAGAAAATAAAGAAGAACGCAGCACCTGATCACAAGAGTGGGCCCAACTCTTGGATCAGGGCTGCGGAAACTCAAATATTACAGGAGAAACAGCGAGATGTTGTGTATTCAATTAATAATAAGAAGATTAATTACAAGATTTGTATATGTGTAAGGGGTCTCTCGATTCGCAGCCTGTAGGCTTCTTTATACCATAGTCCTGAGATCCCCCAATTTCTCCCAACAACTCCATTGTTACAAAAATACACATTGTTACAATGGCAACTGGATTTCCTAGCAAGAAACCGTAAGAACCCAAATATAACACTGATACATCCATGGCAGTTACGTTGTAGCAGAAAATAAGAGAGATGCTAGAAAATGATGGCATGTGCGCTGTCTTGCGGCCGTGACGCGCCTGTTGTAGCCAAATCTGAAGAAATATAGGAGTTAATACATAAAAAGGTAAAACCTCCATGACAAGTACATCATTAATCAAATATCCCATAAAAGATAGGAAGAAGGGTTTTACCTCATTCTTTTAAGATGATTAATGGCACAAAGAGATAGAAAGGTAGGGTAAAAATGAGAGAAGAAAGTATACAAATTCGGTGCCCAACACTTTTATTTTTCCAAAATTTGTATCAAGAATAGACCTGTGTGATGATTGGGTTTATGCATGGAAATTATTGGTAAATTTTATCACCTACATTTACACCATATCTCAGAACTTTTGTCAAATCCTAGATAAATATTTTAAGGAAATTCTTCAGATTTGATCTATTTTTAATAAATTTTCACTTAAAAGTCTTTTTCCTTTGACTTTGTCAAGTGAGGGAACCCCCTTCAGTTGGAGAAGACTAGTCTCTCAACCTAAAGAGGTTTTTGGTTACCTTCATGAATCTATCCTCAACCTAGTATAATTCACAAAGTGCTAACACTTCCTGCAAGTATACCATGTCAGCTAAACCAAAACATAAACATAACCAATAAACCTCAATACAGTTCAAGGGAGGATATCTCATCTGCAAGAGCAACCAAATTAGCATGATACATGTCTAAAAAAAATCATAGAAATATATCAACATCATGAAAGACAACACCAACCACATACCATGACCTTATGTGTGATAGTCATAACTGTAATACAACATGCATATATCCATATAAACAACAGTCATACACAACAAATGCATATTCAACCATCATGCATTCACGAAGAATGCATCCAAACAACAACATCATCAACTGCTACATAACAACACAACTACCACAATGACCATCACCATGTATACATAACAAGAACATGTACCACAATCATGCATGCATGAAATTCATATTCTACCCATATAGTCTAAGGGGTGAGCCATGCTCTGGTACCACTCTTTAACACCCTCATCCCACATTTGCCCAAGCTAACCAGTTCATCAGGGTAAACATGTGACAAAGAGTTACTATGATATGATTCAACTTCCCAATTTCAGTTAAGGAAGTGGAACCGATAAGACAAGACCCATATAACCTCCCTCAGATGGTACAAGACCTTCAGGAGCTAACCAACCCTTCCAGGTGCTCAACGCCTGAGACAACTTGTTGTTTGACTGATTTGGAGCTCCAGTCACACTAATGAAAAGCCCTTCATGTGACTAAAACCCTCCAAGCACATGCACAGCAAGGCATCCATGTGAGTACAAAATTTTTCAGGAAGTTTTCTGCTAGCAACCCCAGAATTTGAGCCACTTTTTCAGGGCCAAGACTGAGGCCAGTAGCCAGAACTTCATGGAACTTTCAAAAAAGATAATTAACATGATGACAATGCCTCCAATATAAAACTTGAACAAGGACCTGACCGGACAAGGCCTAGCCATGACAAACATTATGTCAAACACATCATGAACATGTAATCTACATGTCATATAAACACATATGGGCATAGGGAATTCATACTTATTTGATAATATTCAATAAGAGTTTATGTCCTCTCATAATATTTGCATTACCATATATTAGGTCATACATTCATTGTTCATTCATTTACTAAACCAAACATGAGGAGATCCATGACTAAATTTTTGTCATAAAAGCATCCTTATAAAAAAAATAAAAATGATAGAACGTCCATTAAGATCACATAATAACAAGCACATTTACACATAATACACAAGAGGAAGAGAGATCTTAATAACATATTCCAAATGCAACTAGGTATGGGACTTTCACGTACCACCCGACCATAGATTGGTTTGAATCAAATCTTTCTTTCAGTCAATCACCCTTGTGCCATATTCCAAGCATGAATGTGGGACTCACAACATAACCGTTCCATATTTCCTTGAGATTTACCGCAATCCACCAAGGGATTCCTAGGCCCAAGTAATAAAAAAACAATATCTATCTTTACCATAATCCCACTATATATCGGTCAAGGGATCACTATGCCCTCACAAGCATGGATGCCTACAGATATCTCCACCTAAACCATGAGGAATTTTTCTGTCTCCACTCTCTGGGATTTATTATGTATCTCGCCATAACCGGTCAAGGGATTCCTAGGCCTCATGAGAGCATACACCTCTAGGAGTTACTGTATATCCCACCATTAATGGTCAAGGGATTCCTATTCCTAACAAGGGTCCATCCTCTAGGCTTTACTGTGTATCCCACCGTTACTGGTCAAGGGATTCCTAGGCCTTGTGATTTTTCCTGAAGCCACCCCACTCATTTTTAATACCATCTAACAATCCAGCTCAACCAAATAAGAGAAACCATTGTCACAGCATGGCTATCTGAAAATAGAAAGGCAAGGTTTAAATCCATAGTCACACCTGGCAAGACCCATGACAATGACAACAAAAGAACCAAATACACACATTCATGTGCCATGCATGCCAAATCTAGCAAGGAAATCACAAATGCAAATTGATACCTACAAGTAATCTCATTGTAGTCGCTTAATCATGCTCTTCAAGGAATTGATATTTGCTCACATTTTCCTTCTTTGTCCTTCATTTTCTTTCCTTGATCCAATGCTAGAGTGATCCAAGAAAACTCTAATTTTTCAAGAAAATGAGAGAGAGAATATAGAGAGAGCTCCAAGCTAAAACTGACAAAAATCTAACAGTGAAAAAAGCTTAGTATTGATCCTCGAAAGCATTTTTATCAATGAGGCCTCTAATTTCTTCAAATTTCCATTATTTTCTGTAATTTTCCTCCTCACATGCAACTTGTGACCTTTCACCTTCATTTTCCCTTAATTTCCTTTATTTTCATAAATAAAATGCCAATTAATGCCTCTTGTCTTTTCAAAGCCTTTGCCATTTCCTTTGCAAATTACCCTTAGCCATAGTAAACCAAATGAACACCCGCACTAGGATTTTTTTCCCAACATTCAGCTTGGAATATGTGTCCCATGACCATGGTATTATTTTTCCTTTATTAACTTTATTTACATGGATTTTTAATCTAGGGTTGTTACAACAAACTCTCTGCTATCATCACAAGGATGACCATTATCATCGAGTCTTTGGAATAAGTAATGTTCATCAAACAATTTCAAGGCCAACCTGGGGGCATCTTAGGTCCTTTGGGTGCATCCTCATTATCTCCAACTCCAAGCTTTGTGGGCGTAGTTTTTTAGCATTTGGGGGTACCTCAAAGTGTCAAGAATCATGTGGATCCATCAATTAGCCCAACACTCTACTATGTATAGGCATCACTACATCAACAAGGTCATATTCTCTCTTTGGAATGGGTAAAGTGACCTCTCCAATTCTGCTGAGAAAGTAGTGAAATCATCACAAGATGCCCCCACTACTGTGATGAAATGACTTGACAAAACCCTCTCAAGATTAAGCTAAAATTAACAATCATTAGGTACAATAACCATAGATGCATCATAGTGGACCATACCTTATGTTGGGAGCACAATAATAATTCACATAGCGCTCACCTTCAAATATTGATGTAAGAGTAGATGACGCATTACCTCAAACTCAACTACAAGCAAATGAAGATCCAAAAGAAGAAGAAAAGGATCATGAAGTGCAAGGGGAGGAAGAAGAGGAAGAGATAGAGTCACTACATCCAAAACTCCATCTAGGTTTGTTCAAAAGCAGCCTCTAGATAACCAAATACTTGGAAATAAAGAATCAGTACTTTAAACTAAAAGAAAACTTATAGTTATATCAATCCATGCAAATATTTTCCTATTATCCATGATAGAACCCAAAAAAATTGCACAAGATAGTCAAGATGAACATTGGATCAAGGCTATGAATGAATAACTAGACAAAATTGAAAAGAATACAACATGGGAAATTGTGCCAAAACCCAAGGACAAGAATGTGATTGGAACTAAGTGGGTTTTCAAGAATAAGTTGAAAGAATATGGATAGGTGGTGAGTAACAAAGTTATACTAGTGTGTAAAGGGTATGCACAAGTAGAGGGTGTTAACTTTGAAGAATTATTTGCACAAGTTTCCATACTTCCATAAGAATGTTTTTGGATTTAGCATGATTCAAAAGATTTAAGGTTTATCATATGGATTTCAAATTAGCATTCCTAAATAGATACCTAAGAAGTGTATATTGAGTATGCAGAAGGATTCCAACTGTTAGAAGACAAGTACCATGTGTGCAAATTAAAGAAATCCCTTTATGGTTAAAATGGGAACTTAGAGCATGGTGCTCAAGGTGAGATAAACGCTTGAAGCAACAAGGTTTTAAGAAAGGTACAAAAAATAGCAACCTTTATATCAAAGTTAAGAATGGTAATGTGTTGATTATTGTTGTTTATGTAAATGATATAATTTTTAGTAGTGATGATGATTTCATGAGTAAAATTTTTGCATCTGATATGAAAAAGGGATTTGAAATGTCTATGTTAGGATAACTGTACTTTTTCCTTGGATTTCAAATTAATCAATCAACAAAAGGAATTTTATTTCACAAACTAATATATTAAATAAATATTAAGGAAATTTGGCATGGAGATATACGCACCCATTAGCATACCCAAGATAACAAGATGTAAACTCAACAAGGATGATGAATCTCCAGAGGTAGATCAGACAATGTACAAATCTATTATTGGTAATTTACTTTATCTAATAACCTAAATACCAAACATTATGCAAGCAGTAGGAGTATTGGTAAGAATGCAATCAAATCCAAATGATACTCATGTGAATGCAATATGGCGGATTTTCAAGTACCTATAAGGAACCATAGTTTTTGGTTTGTGGTTTCCAAGAGGCATAGATTTCACTCTCGAAGTTTATAAAGATATAGATTTGGCCAGTAGTGTTTATGATAGAAAAAGCACCAATGGAGGAACCTTCTTTCTACATGCTTGTTTAGACTACTAGCTTAGTGAGAAACAAATTTTAATTTCCCTATCCACAACTAAAGCAGAGTATATTGGAGCAACATCATGTTGCACTCAAGTTTTATGGGTGAACCAAAATCTCGAGGATCTTCAGGAAGATTGTGATCAACCTATGCCCATTCTGTGTGATAACACTAGTGCTATTAATATATATATAAGACTTGTTATGCATTCAAAGACCAATCATATTCCCATTAAATATCACTTTCTCATAAATTAGGTTGTAGATCAAATTATTAAATTGAACTGCAATCCAAGAAAGGAGAAACTTACAGAGATATTCACCAAACCCCTTACCATATATCCTTTTGAATATCTTAGACAAAGGTTGGGAGTGATCTCTCCTTCAGAAGAGGAGCATCCCTCTAATTGTACTCACTCGGTTCTCTATTTTTCAGACAAGAGATGTTGTTGATAGGAGGAGTCATATGCACATGAGCATGCTTACGAAATAAGGGTCCTTTACAGTTGATGTGAAAGGGGAAGAATTAAGTGGACATAGTGAGAACCAAACTAATTAAGTAGGCATGAGAAGATCTAATAGATAAGGGGATTTTTTAGTAGCAGTACATCAATGACTAGACTATGTCTAGTGCTGCCATCAATGACAAAGGGGGAGATTATTGAGAAAAGAGTTTCCATTGATGTAACAGCTTAAGAGCATCATGCACGATGTGTTTTAATTGATTTCATGTGGATGCATGCCCAAGATCAAGCAATAGAGGATCACTTAGGAAAGCAAGGTATAAAATGGAAACACGACAAACCCCAAAATTTCGAATGAAAGAGACATAACCCCAAATTTAGTGTAACCCCCCACAAATTTTTAAACAATACAACTTACAACTGATCAACTGATTTGGTAAGTTGATGTGGTAGGGTTCAGTTTCCTCAAGTTCGAAACATTTATGCAAGTTTTTCTTGTGTTAAAGTGAATCGGATATTCGATATTCAAACATCCAGTCATATGACAGTGGAAATCATGTTTTGTTTAAAAATTAACCCAGGTATCTAGTTTGAGTGTCTTTAAATCAAGTGTTAAAACGAATTCGGTATACGTGCGTCCGATCATATGACAGTGGAACTCTTTCAAATGACTAGACTCTATATTCAAATTGAATAACGTGTTTTATTAAAATTTTAAATAGTAATCCAGGTATTCGGGTATCTAGGTGTCTTCAAAGGGTGTGTTCATTAAAAGACATGTATTTCGGATTTATCGGTATAATTTTTTTATACTGTGGTCAAAGCACGTGGTCATGAGTGTTTAGGCCTTCACATGTGAGCTATCCTATGTCGGGCCATGATGAACAGTAGCAATGCATTCAATGAATGGGTGCTTAGTGGTTTATCCCCCGGAGCTAAAGGGTCATGAAAAGTAAACGATTGGTAGTTATTCCCACTGTTAAGAAATATATGGGCTCTGCCTAATATTACATGCAAAAAAATTCTGGCTAATCAAGATATCCAACCCTTTTGGATTTTTTGATTTGGGGCTCCAATGTTTATTAATCCCATGGTTTTATCCCACGATTTTTTATTAGTTTATGTATTGACCCCAAAAGGGTTGACAGCGATTACAATCTATGTCATTCCATATCTCAAATTCCAAGTAAAGCTCATATTTTCATAAATTTGGGTTATTTTAAGGGATTTTTAAATGTTACAATAATTTAATCATATGTTTCATGACAAAAAATAAGAATTACAATATTTTATTCTATCAACTCTTTTAATCAACTGAAATGAAACTCCATAGGCTTCATATTACTATGAACATCATGGTTTTTAGTTACTTGTATTGTATTTTGATTATCACAAAATACTATAGTTGACTTATCAAAAAGGAATCCAAGCTCACCCATTCGTGTGTGAATGCACACAATTTTTTTACCAACATTAACTCACCTTGATATTCAACCCTGGTACTTGGTAAAGAAAACACTTTTTTCTTTTTACAAAACCAAACTATGGATCTAGATCCAAGACGAAACACATAGCATGAGGTCAACTTCCTATCATCTACGTCTCCAACCCAATTTTAATCAATAGAACCAACCAACTAGTTCATATTATTATTGTAATACTTTATATCAAGCTAAAATGAGCCCTTGATATAGTGAAAAAAACTTTTTGTGGCTTTCAAGTGGCTCTCTTTCAATTTTTGCATGAATTTTAAGACGACATTAACAACAATAGATTTATTAGGTTAACTATGAGTTAAATAAATTGAGGCTGCCAACACATTTCTATAAATAGTATCATCTGCTTTTGCAAAATCGTACTCCCTAATCAGTTTCACTCCCAGTGATCGATATGGTATAGCACCACATAACACATCGGTTACAATATTCCATATTGAACCATCATCCATTTACAAAACTCAAAAGCCCATAAAAATGTGCTACAAATTGAGGTCGGTCACTTCAAAGGTATTTGTGAATCATTCCTTCAAACCCAAAATTAGGTCAACGCTACTTCCAATAATGACTAGATGATCAGCACATAGTGCAATAATTAAAATAACATAATTTACATGAAAAACATAAACATTTGGAACTCATTAAAAGCATTTCAAATCAAAATCAAGAAAAAATTGAACACTCTTCTCACAACATGCCCTAGTGGCTTCTTTGAAACAATATAAATATTTCTTTAATTGAGACCCAATACTATCATTTGTCTCAAATGTTTAGGGGTTTCTCCATATAAATATCCTTAGTGAGATCACCATATAAGAAAGTACTCTTAACTTCCATCTAATTTACCTCCCATCCAAAATGAGCAACAAGTGAAAGAATTAGTCAAACAAAGTTTTATTTTTGTTATAAGGGAAAATATATTGGTTTATTTGGAACTTCCCACTAAGAAAACAATTTCACTACAACTCCAGCCTTATGCCTCTCAATGACACCTTTAGATGTAAATTTGGTCTCATGGAACCATTGAGATTCCACCACATCCTTTCCTTATGGTTAAGGAAATACTCCCAAGTTTGTTTCTTTATTAAGGAATTGAATTCTTTAGTTATAAAATTCTCCCATTCAATTCAATCAAGTGCATATAAATGTGTATCATGGTCACATGCCTCTATTACATGTGCCATATGTTAGTGTCGGTATCTTCATCCCTCCGTCAGAGATCAAATTTCTCTTGTTGCAATGCATTCTTAGGTGTCTCATTCAGTCAGTTGCATTCCATTAGGAGCATGGATAATCTGACAATAGTGGCTTTTTGCTCATGTCCCTCATGTCTTATACCTGCTGGCCTATTTCTGTTAATTAAAATCATTTACAGTCATTTTTGGTCTCATAGTTTGCAAAGAATTATTTTTAGGGTTTTAGTCTCATTAGGTCTAGGGTTTCGTTAATTCGGTCTTTAGAATGCCTAATAATGGTCAGCAGGCACATGAGGAAGTCTGAAATAAGGTTTTAGTGCTAAAATTTTCATCATCATATGCTTAATAATGATTTTTCTTCAAAACTCTGTTTTGAAGAAAAATAGTCTATTTCATCTTTATGTAAATAAATGTAATGTGATTTTCAAGTTTTTTCAGTTGTAATAATACTCCACTGGCAACCCTGGTCGCCTTTGCCAAAGCTCCATGCCATCCATTCTCTACAAGATAGACAGAAAGCTCATCATTCAGTTAAAAAAGCCAAAAGGAAGCAAAACAAAGTTTTTGAAAAGTGTCAAAGTTTGCAACATTACAAAGTGGGTTTTACAAAATGGAAAATCAAAATATTTGATATATATATGATTTTCATATTTCAAGACTCCATTTGAATGCCAAGAGAACAGTAGTGAGTGAAGGATAACCCGTGAGGAGAGAAGCAAGTAATTGGAGGGCAGACTGTGTTAAGTTTCCGAGCGCGACGCGTTGGGTGACTATCGCGACGCATCGGGCGAGCGCGACGCATTGGGTGACTGTCACGACGCATCGGGCGAGCGCGACACATTGGGTCGGCTCCCGTTGTTGAAGTTTGCTCCTACGCGACACATTGGCAAAGTGCGGCACATTGGGTTTGTTGCGCGACGCACATGGCAGAAAGCTAATTTATTTCCATCTCTTCCAAATTTTCATACCAGCTCGGTCTCTCTTGGTTCAAGTAAGTTCATGCAAACACTCCATTGCCCATGACATGTGTTTGGTGTTGTTTGTGAATATTTGAATACAAAAACTCAAACCCTATTGTCTTGTTTGAAAAATTCTCTTTTAGGGTTTCGAAATTAGTTTTGTGTCAATCATTCCCATTTCCCCCACCTTGTTTTTTCCCCTCATCACTGTTCATCTTATCATAGCAGCCCATTTCCCTTTTCTCTTGTATCCCTAAGTCACTCATTCCTATCCCATTCCCATTATCCCCATCCCACTTGTAAATTTCCCCAAACCCCAAGTTTATCCCAAGAAATTAAGTGGTTGTCCCTAAACCTTTCAACTCAAGTGGAAAACTTCAATTTTCACTTGGTAATAGTCCATCATTTCCACCACCCTATCCCTCCATAGTCCCTCCCATATTATCACATATTTGGCAACAAAACCAAGGACACCAAAATTTTCATTTTTCATCCAAGACAATATAGACTTTGGACATCATGGAGAAAGATACCGATACATCTTATGACTGAGACAGTGATTCCACCACTGAACTACATGCACCTAGAAGGCCTCATAAGAGTGGCAAACATGTGAGGGAGGAGCCCACTTCATTGGTTGAGTTGCAGGCCTGTCCTCTTGCCATGGCATGTTTTCAACAGCAGTCTTGTTATCAATTTTGTGAAATGGTTGCTAAGTTCCATCATCATCGGGAGCTGGCCCATTTTTTTGTGTTGCATTTACATGATGGTCAGGTCACCCTTGCCGGTGTGACATTCACTTTAACACCGGAAACTATCTCTTAAGCAACTGGAATACCAAATGTTGGAGAACAATGGAACAAAAGACAGCAAGTTGATAGGGTACACTATGAGCCATATATCAGGCCTAGATTTTTGAAACAACTCAGCAGAGTTTTCCCCTTCTGGTTCCTAAAGGATTCCTATGCTCCTTTGATGAAACTTATTATCAGATATTTCAGTTGTGAGGGCCGGTTTTCACGTCTCTATGCCTATCATATCAGGTTATTGATGCATTTTACCAGAGTGAGGATGATGAACCTCCCTTATTTCATGTGCCGGAATATTGAGAGGATGACCACTCTCGTGCAAAGGAAAAACTCCTGAGCAGCAGTATAGCAGTATCTATCACTTTGCACTCATCAAGATTGTGGTTATGCATCAGCTCGGCTTGCAGGGTATTTCATGGGAGGATTTCATTTCTAATGATTTCTTCATAGCTCCTTAGGTTTTTTCAGAGGTTTTTCAAGAGGTAGGTGAACCTTCATATCAGCATGAAGGTCACGAGACACAAACCACCAGTGTGCAGGTGTTTGTTACTTATCCGAGAGGCACTAGAGGATTATTTGCAGCAGCCCGGCGAGTATTATCTCCACCCGGGGTGGAAGGGGTCTCGATTCCATCATCAACAGCACAGGTACAGGTACAGGATAGGGGTAAGAGGCCCATGCAGTATGAGGGGCCTTCAGGAGGCCAGGATACAGGTTTCATACTCATTGATGAGGATTTGAGCTCACCAAACTCAAAGTTGAGGGAGACTATTCAGGAGCAGAAGGCGGAGATAGACACTTTGTCTGTCAAGTTGAAAAGAGCCCAATGGATCATCAATTACCTTGAGCAGTGAAACAAACAGTTGGAAGATCAGCAAACTATCATGGAGTTGCAAAATATCCATGAGAACCGGCAAGCTGCCCAAAGAAGCCAAACCGAGATGACATCCATTGAGCGAGAGATTGAGGCTGATCGAGAGACTTGGCTTGAGAGGGTCAATATTCATTTGGAGAAGCTATTGGAGAAGGCCAATAAGGAAAATAACATGTTGAGGCACATGAAGAATCATTATTGGGCACGAAATCAAGTTTGCAAGGCACGAATCAAGATCCTAAAGGCAAAGTTAAAGAGGGCATTAAAGCATCGCAAAAGGCATGATAGACTCCAAATTTTGGCTGAAGCTTCCTTGGCCCAGCATAGTGCATGATGGAGGACACTCAGCCCAAATTTCAAGAAATTTGGGACACATTTTGTCAATTTTGATTTTTTTTGGCCTAAACACAGATTTTTCCGCCCGACACGTCGCGCCACTTGGCGCGTGCTTATGATTGGGAGCTCCTCTTGGGTAAAACTTTGTATTTTTGTATTTTTCATGAAAATTTATGCATTCCTACCCATTAACCAGAGATTTTGACAAGTTTTGGGTTTCCGGAAGGGTCAAAAACACCCTAAAATTGACCTTTCTGCCCCTTTTTGGACACACAGGAAGCAGTGTTGGGAAAACTCATTTTTGGAGGGGAAAATGGAAACCAAATTCAGAAATTCTACTTGGGTTGGAAAGTAGATAGGCATATATTTCCAACGACCTATCCTACGCTCAATTTGGACACCGGGAAGGCCCTCAAAATCGGCTCCAAAGTGGCACGACGCATTGGGGATTTTGGCTCAGTTTTGACTCAGTAACTCTGTTTTTCGCCTAGTTTTGGCCAGTTTGACTTTTTTATCTCCAAATGTAAAAATCTTGATGTAATTTGATGTAATTTAATGGCTTTGATGTAATTTTGACAAATTTTTACTCATGTAAGTAGATTCATTCATCAAAAGGTGAATTGTAACTGAATGAATCAGTTTCCTATCTTATAGAGGCAAGTTGTTCCACTACCTATTTTCCAGTTCTTAGTTTAGATATTGTTGAAACAGCTCCTAAACTAGTGAGCTCAACCCCTAGAGGCATGGGTATGAGTTATGCTTGTCTATATCTTGTAGTTTTTCAGTCATTTTCAGGGTTGGACACTTGGGATTGCTTTGAGCTTCATTGTACATTTCATCTCTGCATTTTGGCAAAGGAATAGACCAGGGTTTGTAGCACTCCTTGGGATCCATGTGGCTCTTTGTTTTGATGATGTATTTCTCTCTGTGATTATAATTTTACTGATGTTTCATGTGTATCATCTTCCTTCTTATTTCTTCTTAAATTAAACAAACAAGTAATAAAGGTGGAATTCATTAGATTTGCAGTGCTCTACCTTGAGTTTTGTTTAATTTTATATGTTTTCAACTGTATGAAGAGGATTCTTGAAATTCTCTTGGTATTTTCAGCTCCTCACCGGTCTGAGCTATCCATTTCATTCAAATTTGAAGTGTCAAAACAATTTCCTTTCTTGCCCCATTCAACTCTCTGCAAAACTGATCATTTCCCATACCCAAAATCTGCCCTTCCCTTTGATCCAACAAACACCTTCAAAATCAAATCAAACTCTTTTAAATATATACCTAGCCTAAAATTAGCCTTTATTCAAGTCATCTCAAGCCTCACTGATCATTTTTTGCGAGATTGACAAGGAGAGAGCCATCTCCCGATCTGGTAGGGCTAGCTACCAGATTAAGCGTGGTTTGATGTTACCCTAGATTTTGCCTTTCTCAGCCTGAGGTAGATTTAGGCCATAAAATAGTGGCGACCATACTGGGAACAAAACAAAATGGTTTTCTTGTTAGTTTTATTTGTTTTATAAACTACAGACGGAGCCTGAAGTTATGCCAGGTAGCCTTCGAAACGCTCTTGCTTTGCATTAGCGAAAGTAGATAAACGCTGCTTCATTCAATCTCCGGTCTAGTTTTGTAAACGTAACATTTAACTTGTGAATTTCCCCAATACATCAGATCATTCTAGACTTTTGGATGATGAGTTTAGAATTTGATAGGCTGAACAAGTTGGTTTTTTCCATTTGATTTTTTAGAATAATTCAACACACTGGCTTCCAGACGACATACCAGAGCAAATCCAAATCTCGATCCACCTCCTGCGTATGAAAATCCAAATATTGTTTCAAGAATCCTTCTTCGAGAAAGTCCTATGATTCTTGTGTTCATATCCCATTGTTTTTGAGTATCTTGAAGATCTTGAGTTTGATGAACAATTTGAGTTGTCGTTGTTTGAGACTAAGTCTGAAAGTGCTATTGATTGTTTGAGACTAAGTCTGAAAGTGCTAAATCCAGAGTTTGTTAAAACTCTTGAAATTGAAATAGCTAATAGATCCATTGATAGTTACATCTTGAATATTCAGAATTCCATTGTGGCAACAAACATTCCTGAATTCATAGAGTCTGCATCTACAATTCTTGGGTCATCCGCAATTACATCTGGTTCACAAATTCCTACCGAGCATCCTTTCATTCCTACCATTCCCGTGCAACCTTCTATCCCTGATCAACAATATGCAGTAGTATCACCTCCATCCACACCACATACACCTCATACATCAACTGCTCTGACTCCTCCTATATCCCCAAACCCGGTTGTAAATCCACCCAGAGCAATGGCTGCCCAATTTGCACCCCTCGTATTGCCTCAGAACTTGGATGACATGCCCACTAATTATCAAAGCAAAATTCCATTGTTTGATGGCGCTCCTAAAAGTGTCACTGCTCAGCAACATGTGGATAGGATGGAAGATTTCTTTGACCTTCATGAGATTGATGCGTAAAATGTGACAATGAGATTGTTTGTACAAACCTTTGGAGGTGAAGTGAGAAAATGGTTCAAAGCTTTGCCCGCTAGAAGTATTACTACATTGCCTAATCTTCAGAGACAATTCTTAGATCAATGGGAAGTGAAGAAAGATCCACTTCAAATCCTTTCCGAATATGAGAATATCAAGCGGAATGTTGGTGAGTCAGTTCAAGATTATTGTATTAGATTCAACTCTGTTTACAATGCAATTCCTGCTGATATAAAGCCACCTAGGGGGTCAGCTTTGATTAAGTTTCCGGATGGTTTTGATCCTGACATGGCTTATCAATTGAGGGAAAGAGATCCAGGCACTTTATAAGATATGCAGAAAATTTCAGTCAGCGTTGAATCCAATTTGCTTGCCAGGAGAGCTAGAATGAAGCCTGAAAAGAAAGTAGCAATAAAGGAAGAGGTATCCACTTCAGATCAAGTGCTTCGTAAGATGGAAAATATGTTTGAAAGATTAACACTTGACAAGCCTGAACCGCAGATCAGAAATCCTAACTTCCGTGGCCAGCAGCAACCACAATTTAGAATCAAGCAAAGAGAGCAGTGAGCACAAGAACTAGCAGTACAACAGCAGGTGAAGACACCTTTACAGCAGAATTTTCTACATGGTTCGGAATCAGATGATGAAGAGAATGTAATAGGAGAAGAGAATCATTTCTTTACACCTAATGATATGCCAATTTTTATCACTGAAGATGAGGAGTATTCGGAAAACTCAGCTGTACAAAAGGATGAGAATTTCATCTTGGCAAATGAGACAACTCTTGAAGAAGAGTCTGATGAGTATCAGAGGGGGTGTATGAATGCTTTGATCGCCCAGCAGCGAAAATATTCACTCAGAAATAGAGATGTGCCCATTAATCCAATTCAAAAAAGAAAGGAAGCTACAGCACCAAAGAATGATTCACCTGTTGTGCAGAAAAAGGGAAAAGAGACAGTTGATCCCACTACTAGCAAATCACCATCAGCAAATGAAAGATCCAATCAGCCAAATATATCAAGGGAGAAAACTGAAAAGAAGGATGTTCCAGCTAAAGAGGTAGAGAAAACTTCAGAGTTTAACTTAGAAAATGAAATTGCTAAGTTAAAAGTATCCATTCCTTTGACTGAATTGATAAAGAATAGCAGTTATAAGGGTCAGGTGTCTAAGATCTTGAATTTAGATCCATTATCTGATATGGTAAATGTGGAAGATGATCAACCTGAGTTGATTTTTGGTCCATCATTGGATGTTGAGTCTCCAGATAGTGATGTACCTCTTTTTTATATCAGCCTTAGATTGCATGACTATGTGTTACACAATGCTATGTTTGATTCTGGAGCCTCTCATAATCTCATGCCTAGGGCAATCATGGAGAAATTGGGATTGGACATCACTAGAAAGTATCATGATCTTTATTCTTTCGATTCTAGTAGAGTAAGATGCATTGGGCTTATCAAAGATTTGGTGGTCAGTGTGGATCAAATTCCGACTAAAAATGTTTTGATGGATGTGGTTGTGGCGAATATTCCTCCTAGATTTGGCATGCTTCTTTCCAGATCTTGGGGAGCGAAACTTAAAGGGACATTGCAGCTTGATTTCTCTTATGCTACTATTCCTGTGTTTGGTCAGATGAGGAAATTATATCGGGAGCAAAAGATGAAGTATATGATCACAAGCAAGGAGAAACTGGTAAATCATCCAATCAATTATGTACATACTGATTTAGAATCATTTGTTTTGTACTCAGATAGCTTTAATGATGTAAATAGCCAATTATTTGAAGTGGAAGACATTCCGGAGATCACTAAAAATTTCAGAGAGGTCTTAAAGAAAGAAAGACAAAGACTGGATAGTACTGATGAACAATCAGCCTCCCGACATCAGCAAAATGTTGATGGACAGCAAAGCGAAGCAAAAAAGCAAACAAAATTTCAGCATTTGGAAGAAGACGAAGATGGTTTGTGGACCATGGATTTTGATGGTGCGCTAGGAAGGGACGGTGCTGTAATTGGCATTTGGGTACGCATCCTGTTTTCCTCCCCAAACAAAGTGTCAAGTAATGTAAGGGTCTGTTCTTATAAATTGGCTTTTGATTGTTCAAATAATGAGGCTGAATACGAAGCTTTGATTGCTGGTCTGAAAATTCTTAGAAAGTTAAATGCTAAGAGGATTGCAGTGTATGGCAACTCCGAGTTGGTTATCAAGCAAGTGAAAGGTGAATATCAAGCTAAGCATCCTCGAATGCGGGCATACCGCAATGCAGTACTAGATATCTTAAGATTGTTTTCAGATTATACTTTGACATGTGTCCCTCGTATTCAGAATGGTATTGCAAATGCACTTGCAACAGCAGCAAGTAATTTGAAAATTCTGATGAATTCAAGCAACAAATTTGAAATCCATGTAAAGCATCGTCCAACTGTTCCTGACAACTAAAGGTATTGGCAAGTGTTTCAAGATGACAAAGAAATTGATGAGTTTCTGCAAAATGAAGGTAAATTCAAAGACACTTCTATTGATGTGGAGCATGATGATAGCGAGACTGATGTACAAATAAATCAGATGTAATTTTTGCAGCTGAAGGATAATGTCATTCCTAAAGGTCTAATACCTTTAGAGGAGCTTTTCGACCAAGATGATGTAGCTTGGAAACCAAGCTTGCTGCCCACCGAGAAAGGAGTTGAGGATGTGAACATTGGATCAGCAGAAAATCCAAAAATGGTGAAATTGTCCAAAGCATTTCCCCCACAAGTAAAAGCAAATTATATCAGTTTGTTATCTTCTTTTGCTGATGTATTTTCTTGGGACTATTCAGATTTGAAGACATATGACACAAACATAATTCAGCATACCATTCCGATCAAGCCAAATCAAAAGCCCTTTTAGCAGAAATTGAGAAGAATAAATCCAAAGTTGCTGCCCTCAATAGAGAAGGAAGTGAATCGGTTGTACAAGGCTGGTATCATCATTCCCATAATATTTTCAGATTGGATTTCTAATTTGGTGCCCGTGTGCAAGAAAACAGGTGAGATTCGCTTATGCATTGATTTTAGGAATCTAAATAAATTTTCTTTGAAAGATAACTATCCATTGCCCAAAATGGATCACATACTTCAGCGAGTAGTTGGAGCATCTCGTATGTCGCTACTCGATGGTTATTCCGGTTATAACCAAATTCTGGTCCATGAGGATGATAGAGACAAAACAGCGTTCACCACTTTGTGGGGAACTTTCCATTATGCTAAAATTCCTTTCGGTTTGAAGAATGTTGGTGCGACCTTTCAGCGAGCAATGGATATGGCATTTGCAAATGAGAAGGATGTCTTTCTAGTTGTGTATCTTGATGATTTGACAGTTTTTTCTAATTCAGATGAAGAGCACCTTTATCATTTGAAGATTGTTTTAAAACTGTGTAGAAAATATGGTGTGTCTCTCAATCCAAAGAAGAGTTTGTTCACCATGGATGAGGGCAAGCTTCTTGGTCATATTATCTCAAAGGATGGCATCCGCATTGATCCAACTCGAGTAGAAGCTATTCAGCAAATTGATCTTCCCCGAAACAAAAAGGAGATCCAATCATTCAATGGTAAGATGAATTTCTTACGTCGCTTTGTGCCCAATCTTGCAAAACATTCAAGGGAAATCACAAACATGCTCAAGAAATATAGTGTAGTGAAGTGGACTGAGGAAGCAATAAAGTCTTTCAATTTAGTGAAATTGGCTCTTTCTTCAGCTCCGGTTTTGATCAGCCTGGACTATACTCAGGATTTTATTTTGTTTTCATTTGCCTCGGATCATACTATGGCAGCAGTCTTGATGCAGAAAAGAGATCAGCATGAAAAACCAATTGCTTTTTTCAGCTGAACCATTAGAGATGCAGCCTTAAAGTATAACATTATTGAAAAGCAAGCTCTTGCCTTAGTGAAAGCGTTGAAATATTTTCGAGTATATATTCTGCATTCTCACATTCTTGCTTATGTTCCTAACGCTGTTGTTAAGGATCTTTTAGTGCAAACAGATCCAGAAGGGAGACGAGGAAAATGGATTGCTGCCTTGTTGGAATATGATGTGGAGATAAAGCCTACAAATCTTATCAAAGGACAGGGGCTGGCTAAGCCAATGGCTGAGTCAAATTTGCATGCCTTGCAAATTAATCTCATTGCTGCTATGTCCGAGGAAAATGAGGAAAGTTCACTAATTCAGGTATCAGAAATCTTTGTTCTTTCTCCTTGGTATTCGGATATTGTATATGTGCTCCAAAATTTGTCACCACCGCGAGGCATGGCTAAAAAAAAAAGTAGGACTCTGAAATTGAAGGCTACCAAGTTTTGTATCATGAATAATGCACTCTATTGGAAAGATCCCGGTGGTGTTTTGCTAAATTGTTTGGTTGAAGAAGAATCAAAACAGGTTATGGAGGACTTTCATAAGGGAGATTGCGGGGGTCACCTTTTCTGGAAACAATGGCCAACAAAATTTTAAGAGCAGGATATTATTGGCCGACTCTCTTTGCTGATGTGTACAAAACTGTTAAAGGTTGTCATGAATGTCAGATTTTTGAAGGGAGGAAAAAATTACAGCCTTTGCTGCTCAAGCCTATTGAAGTAAGTGCTCCTTTTCAGCAGTGGGGTTTGGATTTCATTGGCGAAATTCATCCTGCTTCTTCAGCTCAGCATAAGTGGATCCTTATAGCAACGGGCTATTTTACTAAATGGATCGAAGCGATTCCCACCAGGCAGGCCACAGATTTGGTAATCATTTCATTTCTTGAAAACAATATTTTGTCTCGTTTTGGTTGTCCAAATAAGTTGATCACTGATAATGTAGCAGCCTTTAAATCTAAAAGAATGATTGACTTTTGTGATAAGTATCAAATTACTTTGGGACACTGAACCGCATATCATCCACAAGGCAACGGATTGGCTGAATCCTCAAATAAATCCTTGGTCAACATTATCAAAAAGCTGCTGGAAATAAACAAGAAAAGTTGGCATAAGAAATTGGTTAATGCACTTTGGGCAGATAGAGTGAGTCAAAATAAATATATAGGCATGTCTCCTTTTGAGCTCGTGTATGGTGTTGACACAGTATTCCCGACCTCTCTCGCAATTCCAATGGTTAAACTTCTGCAGGAAGATGGCAGCGAAGATGATCATATGCAACGGAGAATAAATCAAATGATCCATTTACAGCAGACTAGAGAGGAGATTTTTCAAATCACTTTCAAGGTGCAAGAGAGAATCAAGAAGATATATGATCGAAAGGAAAAGGCGGACAAGTTTCAATTAGAAGAAGTGGTGCTGAAATGGGATGCAAGAAACGAAGATAAAGGTAAGCATGGAAAGTTCGAGAATCTTTGGAAAGGACCTTTCAGAATTGCTACATATCGAGGCCAAAATGCTTTCCTCTTGAAAGAAATGAATGGAGAAGATTGTCCAGGAGGGTCGGTCAATGGTCAGCTACTCAAGCGGTATTATCTTTGAAATGTTTTCTGTTGTCATACAGATCATTGTATATACCGGTTTGTTTAAGTTTCATTGCAAGCATGTGCTGTCATCATTCTTTCATTTTGGGGCCCAAGGTGAAGGCTATAAATCTGAAGGTTGATTTCAGTTTTGGTTTGGTTTGTTAAGTCAGGTCTTTAAGTCATTTTGGTTTCAAAATTGAGTCATTTTTTAGTCAGTTTTCAGTTCTCACAATGAGTCAAGAGTCTTGTTTTGGTTTGTCGAAGTTATTGACTCCATAGCCCAATGGACGAAGGCACTTCCTACTTTCCTAGAGATCTGTAGTTCTTGGCACCTCCAAGGAGCTACCATCCCCATTGGATCCAATGTTAGTGTCGGTATCGTCATCCCTCCGTCAGAGATCAAATTTCTCTTGTTGCATTGCATTCTTAGGTGTCTCATTAAGTCAGTTGCATTCCATTAGGAGCATGGATCATCTAACGGTAGTGGCTTTTTTCTCATGTCCCTCATGTCTTATACCTGCTAGCCTATTTCTGTTCATTAAAATCATTTACAGTCATTTTTGGTCTCATAGTTTGCAAAGAATCATTTTTAGGGTTTTAGTCTCATTAGGTCTAGGGTTTCGTTAATCTGGTCTTCAGAATTCCTAATAATGGTCAGCAGGCACATGAGGAAGTCTGAAATAAGGTTTCAGTGCTAAAATTTTCATCATCATATGCTTAATAATGATTTTTCTTCAAAACTTTGTTTTGAAGAAAAATAGTCTATTTCATCTTTATGTAAATAAATGTAATGTGATTTTCAAGTTTTTTCAGTTGTAATAATACTCCACTGGCAACCCTGGTCGCCTTTGCCAAAGCTCCATGCCATCCAGTCCCTGCAAGATAGACAGAAAGCTCATCATTCAGTTAAAAAAGCCAAAAGGAAGCAAAACAGAGTTTTTGAAAAGTGTCAAAGTTTTCAACATTACAAAGTGGGTTTTACAAAATGGAAAATCAAAATCTTTGGTATATATATGATTTTCATGTTTCAAGACTCCATTTGAATGCCGCGAGAACAGTAGTGAGTGAAGGATAACCCGTGAGGAGCGAAGCAAGTAATTGGAGGGCAAACTGTGTTAAGTTTCCAAGCGCGACGCGTTGGGTGACTGTTGCGACGCATCGGGCAAGCGCGATGCATTGGGTCGGCTCCCATTGTTGAAGTTTGCTCCTGCACGACGCATTGGCAGAGCACGGCGCACTGGGTTTGTTGTGCGACGCACATGGCAGAAAGCTAATTTATTACCATCTCTTCCAAATTTTCAAACCGGCTCGATCTCTCTTGGTTCAAGTAAGTTCATGAAAACACTCCATTGACCATGACATGTGTTTGGTGTTGTTTGTGAAGATTTGAATACAAAAACTCAAACCCTATTGTCTTGTTTGAAAAATGCTCTTTTAGGGTTTTGAAATTAGTTTTGTGTCAATCCTTCCCATTTCCCCCACCTTGTTTTTTCCCCTCATCACTGTTCATCTTATCATAGCAGCCCATTTCCCTTTTCTCTTGTATCCCTAAGTCACTCATTCCTATCCCATTCCCATTATACCCATCCCACTTGTAAATTTCCCCAAACCCTAAGTTTATCCCAAGAAATTAAGTGGTTGTCCCTAAACCTTTCAACTCAAGTGGAAAACTTCAATTTTAACTTAGTAATAGTCCATCATTTCCACCACCCTATCCCTCCATAGTCCCTCCCATATTATCACATATTTGGCAACAAAACCAAGGACACCGAACTTTTCATTTTTCATCCAAGACAATATAGACCTTGGACATCATGGAGACAGATACCGATACATCTTATGACCGAGACAGTGATTCCACCACTGAACTACATGCACCTAGAAGGCCTCATAAGAGTGGCAGACATGTGAGGGAGGAGCCCACTTCATTAGATGAGTTGCAGGCCTGTCCTCTTGCCATGGCATGTTTTCAACAGCAGTCTTGTTATCAATTTTGTGAAATGGTTGCTAGGGTCCATCATCATCAGGAGCTGGCCCGTTTGTTTGTGTTGCATTTACATGATGGTTAGGTCACCCTTTCCGGTGTGACATTCACTTTAACACCGAAAACTATCTCTCAAGCAACCGGAATACCAAATTTTGGAGAACAAAGGAACAAAAGACAACAAGTTGATAGGGTACACTATGAGCCATATATCAGGCCTAGCTTTGTGAAACTACTCAGCAGAGTTTTCCCCTTCCGGTTCCTAAAGTATTCCTATGCTCCTTTGATGAAACTTATTATCAGATATTTCAGTTGTGAGGGCCGGTTTTCACGTCTCTATGCCTATCATATCAGGTTATTGATGCATTTTACCAGAGTGAGGATGATGAACCTCACTTATTTCATGTGCCATAATATTGAGAGGATGACCACTATCGTGCAAAGGAAAACTCCTGAGCAGCAATACAACAGTATCTATCACTTTGCACTCATCAAGATTGTGGTTATGCATCAGCTCGGCTTGCAGGGTATTTCATGGGAGGATTTCATTTCTAATGATTTCTTCACAGCTCCTCAGGTTCCTTCAGATGTTTTTCAAGAGGCAGGTGAACCTTCATATCAGCATGAAGGTCACGAGACAAAGACCACCAGTGTGTCGGTGTTTGTTACTTATCAGAGAGGCACTAGAGGATTATTTGCAGCAGCCCGACGATTATTATCTCCACCCGGGGTGGAAGGGGTCTCGCTTCCATCATCAACAGCACAGGTACAGGTACAGGACAGGGGTAAGAGGCCCATGCAGGATGAGGGGCCTTCAGGAGGCCAGGATACAGGTTTCATACTCATTGATGAGGATTTGAGCTCACCAAGCTCAAAGTTGAGGGAGACTATTCAGGAGCAGAAGGCGGAGATAGACACTTTGTCCGTCAAGTTGCAAAGAGCCCAATGGATCATCAATTACCTTGAGCAGCGAAACAAATAGTTGGAATATCAGCAAACTATCATGGAGTTGCAAAATATCCGTGAGAACCGGCAAGCTGCCCAAAGAAGCCAAACCGAGATGACATCCATTGAGCGAGAGATTGAGGCTGATCAAGAGAATTGACTTGAGAGGGTAAATATTCATTTGGAGAAGCTTTTGGAGAAGGCCAATAAGGAAAATAACATGTTGAGGCACATGAAGAATCATTATTGGGCACGAAATCACGTTTGCAAGGCACGATCAAGATCTTGAAGGCAAAGTTAAAGAGGGTATTAAAGCGTCGCAAAAGGCATGATAAACTCCAAATTTTGGCCGAAGCTTCCTTGGCCCAGCATAGCACATGATGGAGGACACTCAGCCCAAATTTCAAGAAATTTGGGACACATTTTGTCAATTTTGATTTTTTTTGGCCTAAACACAGATTTTTCCGCCCGACGCGTCGCGCCTCTTGGCGCGCGCTTATGATTGGGAGCTCCTCTTGGGTAAAAATTTGTATTTTTGGATTTTTCATGAAAATTTATGCATGCCTACCAATTACCCAGATATTTTGACAATTTTTGGGTTGCCGGAAGGGTCAAAAACACCCTAAAATTGACCTTTCTGCCCCTTTTTGGACACACAGGAAGAAGTGTTGGGAAAACTCATTTTTGGAGGGTCAAATGGTAACCAAATTCATAAATTCCACTTGGGTTAGAAATTAGACAGGTAGATCTTTCCAACAAGCTATCCTGTGCTCAATTTGGACACCCAAAAGGCCCTCAAAATTGGCTCCAAAGTGGCGTGACGCATAGAGATTTCAGGCGCGACGCATTAGGGATTTTGGCTCAGTTTTGACTCAGTAACTCTGTTTTTCGCCTAGTTTTGGCCAGTTTGACTTTTTTATCTCCAAATTTAAAACTCTTGATTTAATTTGATGTAATTTAATGGCTTTGATGTAATTTTGACAAATTTTTACTCATGTAAGTAGATTCATTCATCAAAAGGTGAATTGTAACTGAATGAATCAGTTTCCTATCTTATAGAGGCAAGTTGTTCCACTGCCTATTTTCTAGTTCTTAGTTTAGATCTTGTTGAAACAGCTCCTAAACTAGTGATCTCGACCCCTAGAGGCATGGGGATGAGTTATTCTTGTCTATATCTTGTATTTTTTCAGTCATTTTCAGGGTTGGACACTTGGGATTGCTTTGAGCTTCATTGTACATTTCATCTCTTCATTTTGGAAAAGGAATAGACCAGGATTTGCAGCACTCCTTGGGATCCATGTGGCTCTTTGTTTTGATGATGTCTTTCTCTCTGTGATTGTAATTTTACTGATGTTTCATGTGTATCATCTTCCTTCTTATTTCTTCTTAAATTAAACAAACAGTAATAAAGGTGGAATTCATTAGATTTGCAGTGCTCTACCTTGAGTTTTGTTTAATTTTATATGTTTTCAACTGTCTGAAGAGGATTCTTGAAAGCCTCTTGCTCTTTTCAGCTCCTCACCGGTCTGAGCTATCCATTTCATTCAAATTTGAAGTGTCAAAACAATTTCCTTTCTTGCCCCATTCAGCTCTCTGCAAAACTGATCATTTCCCAGACCCAAAATCTGCCCTTCCCTTTGATCCAAAAAACACATTCAAAATAAAATAAAACTCTTTTACATATATACCTAGCCTAAAATCAGCCTTTATTCAAGTCATCTCAAGCCTCACTGATCATTTTTTGCGAGATTGACAAGGAGAGAGCCCTCTCCCGATCTGGTAGGGCATAAATATTAAATATCAGATCATTCACAATATAGTGAATGATCTGATATTTAATATTCCAATATCGGGATATCAAAGTATCATAAAACATGAACTCTTTGATACCTCATTCTAATACCTAATATCATAGTTTTAGATTAGCATAATATAGGTTCAATAAAGGATTAAGTTTAATCACCATGCGGTTTTACACAACAATTTTAACGTGAAATATATGTTATGGAGCTTCCTGTCACTTGGAAGAATCCAGTAAGGTTGGAATGTATCTGCCATCAATATCTATTTAATTCTAGCTCCATAATGAACAATAAATGTCTCACACGAATTCAAATTAAAGTAACTTTTCTCAATAATCTTCCCATCACTTACACCATTTGAGTTATAATTTAAATGTTTGTGAAGAGTTTCAAATATTTTTCTGAAAAGAGAGTTGATATTGAGGCAAGTTTCAAAGTATTCTAAGTATAACTTTAGTTTTTTCTCAATGAAAAAATATATATAGCAAAAGACTGACATGAGGAATAAGAAGCAAAAAATCCTAACTCTGCTCTATTTTTTTATACAACTCATGAAGCTAGAAATTGAGCAGAACTTGGGATGAAATATATGAATTCTTGGAGACAGGATCTGTTAGACAGGATCACAATATAATCCTAGTCAGCCTAAAAATAATAATGTAAGGATACAATAATAACAATAGTGGGCTTTTATGGGGCACAATAGTAACAATATGGGGACTACAGGGGTACAAAAATAACAATGAGGGGGCTACACTAATAATAATAAGGGACCACACTAGTAATATAGGGACCTAACATGCCTCTCTCCTTAAAAAAAATTTTGTCCTCAATGTTTGAGTAGTTATGGATGCTTATGTATAAAAGTATCATCCTCCCATGTGGAATCTTCAGTGGGTAAGTTCTTCCACTTAATGAGATACTCTGAAATTGATCGATTTCGAAGCTGTTGAGTTCTTGTTTCTATGACTCCTTCAGGTTCCAATATTATTTTTCATTCCTCATCAAGTTATGGCAATATTGTTTGGACTGAAAGTTTGTCACCTATAACCTTCTTTAAGCATGAAACATGGAAAACTGGGTACACTCAAGAAGATGCAGGAAGCTCCAATTTGTATACCATAGTACCAATATTTTGCAACACCTTTTAAGGATCACAGTACTTTGGCGATAATTTATTATCCTTATTAGCTTGCTTGAGGGAAACTTTTTTGTATGGTTGCAGCCGTAAAAATATGTAATCTCCTACATCAAAAATTATCTCGTTGTGATGTTGATCTGCCTGTTGTTTTATTTGATTATGCGCCAAATTTAGGTTATCCTTTAAGATTTGGAAAACTTGTTGTTGATGCTCGATGTGATCTTCCACTGCTTGAACTTTAGAATTTTCTCTTAAAGATGATGTGATGGATGGTGGATGATATCCATTAAGTGCCATAAATGGGGTCATTTTTGCTACAGTGTGGAAGGAAATTTTATACCACCATTCAGCCAGAGGTAACCACTTGACCCATTGTGTTTGTTTATCAGATACAAAGCAAAGAAGATATCCTTCCAAACATTTGTTCACTATCTCAGTTTTCCCATTAGATTGAGGATGATAAGATGAGCTATGAGCTAGTTGAGTACCCAAACAAGAAAAAAATCTCGTCCAAAAAATTCCAGTGAAAATGGGATCTCTGTCACTTACAATAATCTTTGGGTTCCATGTAGCTTTTGAATTGTTTCTATAAATGCAGTAGCAACTGTACTCGCTTTAAATGTATGAGATAATGCACAAAATTTTGCATACTTGGTAAGTCTATCAATTACCACCACGATGACACTCTTTCCTTCAGACTTAGGTAAACCTATGATAAAATCCATTGAAACCTCCTCCCAACGTTGACTTGGAACGTATAAAGGTTGTAGCAGACCTGGGGTCTTAATTGTCTCAACTTTATTTTTTTGGCAAACCAAACATTCTGCCACAAACTTTTGAATATCAGATTTAAGGCCATCCCAAAAAAAATCTTTCTTCACCCTGTGGTAACTTTTTAAAAATCATGAGTGTCCTCCTAAGGGAGAGGCGTGCAATTCCAAAAGAATTTTTTGTTTTAGTTGGGAATTCTTCCAAAGATATAAGCGATCTTTTTGCCATAAGGAATCATTTTTACAACTAAATGTATTAGATGTACTAGGATATTGCTACAACTTTTGAATAAGTGTCCACACTTCTTCATCATTCTTCCATTCCTCCCTTGCTTTGGTTATCCAATCTGGTTGGATAATAGAAATGGCACAAAGCAATGCTTCCACATCCCCATACTTTCTTGAGAGTGCATCTACAACAACATTTAGCTTTCATTTTTTGTAGATTATTTCAAAGTCATAACCCAACATCTTTGTGACCCATTTTTGTTTCTCTTTTGAATATAGTCTTTGTTCCAAAATGTATTTAATACTATCATGATCATTTTTTACCTTGAAGTTTCTTCCCATTAGGTAAGGTCACCATTTATTTTGTGCATGTAGTATTTCCAACATTTCCTTCTCATCGATAGCTTTTCATAAATACTTTCATTTGATTGGACGGCTTTCAAAATAAATGGGTCTTCATTCTTGCATTAAAACAACACCAAATCCATTTCCTGAGGCATCACATTTCCACAATAAAGTTTTTTCTAAATTCTAGTGTAGCTAAGACTGGTGCTTGGCACATTGCCTCTTTAAGATGTTTAAAGGCCTTACTTGCTTCAGGTGTCCATGAAAATGCATTTTCTTCAATACTGTTGTTAGAGGTGCTGCTATTCTCCCATAATTCTTAATAAACCTGCGATAATACCATGTTATCCCGAGAAATCCTCGCAACTTCTTTATGGTTGTGGGGACTTTCCATTCCTTAATGGCTTTAATTTTGTTAGGGTATACCTTAACACCCTCATGAGATACAATATGACCCATATATTCCACCTCTTGTACTCCAAAGAAACATTTGGAGGTTTTCGCATATAATTGTTTCTCCTCCAATCGTTTGAGCACCCTATCAGCATGTTGAAAATGATCCTTCCAAGACCTGTTGTAGAATAGTATATCATCAAAAAATTCTAACACAAATTTTTTAAGGAAGGGTTTGAAAATGGAATTCATCAACCCTTGAAATGTAAAAGTTGCATTTGTAAGGAAAAAAAGCATGACCAAAAATTCATAATGACCCTCATGAGTTCTAAATGTTGTTTTCAGAATGTCTTCAGTATTCATTCTAATTTGATGATATCCTGAATAGAGATCGAGCTTGGTGAAATAAATTTCTCCATGTAATTCATCCAATAATTCATAAATCATAGGAATTGGAAATTTATCTTTAATAGTGAGATTATTGAGCTCCATATAATCTGGACACATTTTCCATGATCCATCCTTCTTGTGCACCAAAAATACTACAGTAGAGAAAGAACTTTGACTAGGTTGAATTATACCAGCCTCTAGCATTTATGCAATCATACATTTAATTTCGCTCTTTTGGACATAAGGATATTTTTAAGGCCTGATGTTTGGAGGAACACTTCCTGGAATCAAATGAATAGCATGATCAATATCACAAATAGGTGGGAGTCCTTTGGGAGTTTGAAACGCCTTGGAATGATTTTCCAAGAATTTTTGGAGATCTAGAGAAATAGATGATTTTGATGTTGGAACTTCTAGTGAGCATAATTGTGCAATTACACCTTGTTGTTATTTCTTCAGAAGATTTTTCATGACATTAGAGATTATTATATTCTTGGCTTCCCTGCGATACCCCGTAATTAAACTTCCTTTCCTTCCGAAAAATAAAAAATAAAAATATAAATAAATAAATAAATAAAAATCAAGAAAAGTTCTTGAAAATTAAAAGCTATTGTCCCCAAAGATTGTAACCATTATATTCCTAGTACAACATCAACACCACCCGTTGGAATGGAGAGAATTGGACTATTCAATACATATTCTCCCATGGTTAGCTTGATATTATGGCACTTTCTAGAAAAATTTATAGTTCCTCCATTTGCAACCATCACTCAACACTCTGGTGTTGGGTATAAGAAGCAATGCAATTCCTTGGCTACCTTACAATGAATAAAATTATGGGTACTACCTGAATGAATTAGCAATATTACATTTTTCATTTGATATGTCCTTCTATATTGATAGCTTTAGGAGTGGTAATTCCTGCAAATTCATTACAAGATATGGTCGGATTCATTTCTTCTTCCTCTAGGGTTGGTTACTAGTGTATATCCTCTTATTTTGAAGTTTATTTTTCCTTTTCTTCATCCTCTTCACAATCTATGTAAAATAATTTCTTCTCATCACACTTATGACCTTTAGTGTATTTTCTATCACAACTATAGTAAATCCCTTTTGATCTTTTTTCTTCCAATTTTTGTCGTGTCAACCTTGTAGGTTGTGGAATTATAGGAGTAGCAAAACTTGCATCTTTATAGTTCTGAGTGGTAGGCTTCCTTGTTGCCATAATTTTTCTTTCAATTTTTCTTGTCAACCTGAATGCCATCTCTAATGAATTGGGTTCCCAAAGGTGAACCTCATGTTGGATGTAATATTTTAAATTCCCTCTAAAAACATCAATCATGTGCTCCTCTAGAATATCCCTTACCCTTATATTCAATTTTTTGAATTCCTCAATGTGCTCCACCATTGAACCCTTTTGTTTGAGATTTATTAATTGGCTAAAGAATGTGTTGCTCTTTGTATCCTCATAATATGCTATCATTTTCTCCATAAAAATTGACCAAGTGAAAATTTTTACGAGAGAAAAGCCACGATACCAGAAAAATGTATTTTGTTCTAAATATAAAGTTGCAATGCGTACCTTTTGCGTGTTTTTCACATTATGGAGATCAAAGTATTTCCTCCATCTATAGTATCCACGTTACAATATACTTGCCATCAAAATTCCTCATATCAATCTTTGGAATATGGTGGGTCTTCAATCCACATTAGATTCTATGAAATCACGATTAACATTTATTTTGTTCTCATCATGATTTTCCTCTACTACCTTTCCACTAGGAAGCTTTTGTTATAGCAACTTTTCCAAACCTTCCTTCAAACCTTCCATGTCTTTCTTCAAATCTTCGATGTTGCGTTTTATACCATCCATATTAGCTTCCATGCCATTTTTTAGACCATACATCTTAGCTTCCATGCCATTCTTCAAACCATCCATCTTAGCTTCCACGCCTTTCTTCAAACCATCCATATTAGCTTCCACGCCTTTCTTCAAACCATCCATATTAGCTTCCATTTAATTTTTGGTTACTTTTTGTGAGAGTGATATTTGTTGCACTTGGTCTCATAATTTCAATATATCATGTTTCACTTCTTCATCTTCATGCATCATAGTAGAGCTTCATGAGGGCTTAACAGGCATGGAATTCGTTTTAGGAGGCATTATAGAACCCAGCACTTCTATCTATGCTTCAATATACCCTTGGAATCACTTCAAACTGATTTTTCAAACACAAGTTATGAAATTTTAAAAAATAAATACACATATTTTTCTTGCCTTTGAGAAGCTTGATATTGATACTAATGTATCTCTGTGATTTTAGATCCCTAATATTCGAGCTTCATTCTTGTATTATTCCTCTGATTCTTCTTTCTAATTCCATAGGTCAGACATGATTTTGATTCTTCAAGACAAAGTTATGTCCAATCTCCCACAATGACCCAATTATGGACTAGTTCAATAGAGTGAAATTGTACGGTGTTCCACGTGTCACTATTTCATCCTTCGGATCTAAAATCAATACAACAGAAACTAGAATCCATGCACTTTCAGCCACTTTTTACCAAACTCCAATCCAATGTCTGAAATGAAAGTTATTATGATTTTCCCTCAGCCACCTGTTTGAGATGAAATTCTAGATCATGCAAAAACCCTAACTCCCTCAGATCATATCTCCATAAATATAGTGAACCAAGTTCTGAAATTTTTACACAATGGTCCTCAGGATCTCAGCTCAAATGGGTTTTCTTTGTAGCTTCTACAACTTCGTAGAAAAATATATATATATATATAAAATGCCACGATGACCTCTTTGAAGTAGCGAAAACCTAGAATCCAAAGCTCTGATACCAAATGTTATGAACCCAACTCACAAAATAGAAGAAAATATAGATCAACAACTTATAAATAAGCCTCTTCGAGGGGGAAACCTCCTTTACATTACATAAAAGAAAAATTCGTGTATGATACAGATGACAAAGCCTCCTTTCTATATATAGGAGTCCATGGGGTCACAATATAATCCTAGTCGACCTAACAATAATAATGTAAGGGCGCGACAATAACAATAGTGGGCTTTCATGGGGCACAATAATAACAATATGTGGATTACAGGGGTACAAAAATAACAATAAGGGGGCTACACTAACAATAATAATGGACTACGCTAGTAATATAGGGACCTAACAGACTTTTCCAAGATCAAGTGTTTTCACTGTCACGAGCATGGGCACTATGCCTTAAATTGTCCACAGAAGAAGGAAAGCAAGAAGGAGCCTATATTTGCAGTAAGTGAAGTGCTAGCTTCACATTTTGAGCTTTATTTTACTCTCATTTCATGCATGGAAAGCGGTGTAATGGGATGCATGTGGTATCTAGACAATGGTGCCTCATTCCATATGATGTGGAATGGAGCTCTTTTCAGTGACTTGGAGGAGAAGGACCTCTAGCAGAACACAAATTTTAGAGATGAAAAAGGGTATAGCGTGACCAGAATAGGTAAAATTACCTTTAAAATGGATTTTGGCTCCCCTCTCATATTGGCTGATGTTTTGCATGTTCCAGGCCTAAGGAATAATCTTGTCTCCATAGCGGTATTGGAAGACCCTGTTTATGATGTGATGTTTAGAAAAGGAAAGGTTTTCCTTAAACACATAGCCACGGGATAGGTGAAATAGATCCGTGTATGATTCAAGAACCTGTATGATCTTGAGGTCAAGGATGCATGCAAATATTTGAGGAGAAAAGCAGTGGTTAATGACTTGGTGGTTGAGAGGGAGCAATTATCTCTCAACATACAACCTCAGAAGAAGTCTCGGAAGGTTGTGGAGCATCCACAATTGGAGAAGTAGAGATTAGACTGCTTGGATGAGTCCACTCAAGAAGAGACCTCCAGGAGGGGGAAATTTCAATCCATATGGGCAGAGGGATTACATACAGTTATACCTCTAGGTGAGAGGTGGGGCGATGTGCATATATATTCCCAAGAAGAAATATGGGCAGGGTCCATTGATATGGTGTGTCTTGTGGATCGAACCTGGCTACGAGGAGCCCATAGTACAGTAGTATCAGGAAGGATAAGTTGGATTGATGCAGTCAAATCTCAAGAAGACAGAAATCAGAGTGAAATATGTCGAATACTAGAGCGCGGTTTAGAGTTGGCAGTAGTGCAGAGGGCATGGATGCATATGTCAACAGAAGCACAGAGAGTCCAGTATACATGTGCATTAGCTAGCAGTAGCCATAAGACTCTGATGACAGATGCATTATACTAATTCATTTGTTCGGAGGCTATTCAGTTTCAGGAGTTGGAGGTGCAAACAACACTAGAGAAGTGTTACAGGCAGAACATTCCAAAGGTACCAGATCAGGATATATTGAATTACTTTCTTGTTGAGAGGGAGTGTTGTAATTTGCAAAAAGAAATGGTGAAATTAGAAACCATAATGGAGAAAAAATACCCACACATTGGTGAGGAAATTCAGTGAGGAATTTCAATTACACACTAGTGAGGAATGTGGGTGTCTAATTTATTTTCCCCTTAAATAAATTGGACAATAAATTGTAATTTCATCTCATAACAACTTATATCAGTTAACTAAGTCATGATGATTGAGTTAGCTCAAGGAATCCGAGTTGAGGGTCTAAGGTGAGGCATGTAGAGTGATTCTAATATTTTGGGGGTCCAATTGCAGTTAATCCACTAGTGGGGTGCAAGTTTAATATGTTAACTTAATTAATTGAGTTAAAATCAATTTAACTAGTTCTATCTAAGTGATGAATTGCTGAGAGGTACAATGAATTAAATTAGATTTAATTCACAAATAGTGATCAATCAGATAACTGATGATTCACTATTAATTGTTGCATGCATGTTAGTTCTGAGGAAGACCGAGTTGAGATAGAGGTTAAAGGGAACATAACTATCAGTTGTATTATTAGAGAATTTCCCATGTGCAATTATAAAGTCATGAGGATTCCATGATGGATTGAGCAATCAAGGAAGGTTTATTTTCCTATTTAATAGGGGCCTAATTCTTTAGGAATTTTGTGATCAAGGCAGGTTGAAGGAAGGCTAATAATTGGCTATGTGTTTGTCCAATTTTTCCTAGATCCGTGTGAGACAATTGGTAGAGTGTGGGAGATTATTTTGAGCAAGAAAGCATTGTATTGTTTCATGATTCCTTGAATTTATATAATATATGATAGTGGGGTTTTGAGCAATTTATTTCCCCAAGAACATCTTGTGTTGTGCGATTGATTTACATCTTTATCTTATTTTCATGTGATTGATCGATCATGTTTTGTATTTCGTAAATATTATAGAAGGATTCAGTACTTGTTTTAGTACATCACAAGATTTGATTGAATACATTGATATAGAATTTCTATAAATTTATACATGGAGACCTTGTAGTCCTAGGAATCCCCTAACGTGTAATGGTGGGATACACGGTAAGCCGAGAGGTTTAGATGAACAAATTCCTCATGATTTAGGTGGAGAGATCCGAAGGCATTCATGCTAGTTTATGGCCTATTGATCTGGTGAGGATTGTGGTAAAGCTCGATTCTATTGATGAGGGTGAGGTGGTTTAGCCTTGAGAAGCCCTTGTTGGTTCTTTTGGTTTTAAGTCCCACATTCATGCTTGGAATATGGCACGAGGGTGATTGGATGAAGAGAGATTTATCTCAACCATCTATGGTTGGTTGGAGTGTGGTAGTGCCATACATAGTTGGATTTTTAATCCATTAATAAGATTTTTTTTCCTTGGTATTTTATGTGAAAATTTATGGGTTAATATGTGGCATTTATGGTTGTTGTTTCCTTGATATTTCTATTGGTTATGAGCATGTTTAATGATGGTGATAATGTATGGCTCTCATCATGTATTTATTTATAAATGAATGAACAATTAATATATGACATAATGGATGATAATGCAGCTAAGATGATAAGGCATCATTGCTTCTTAGCGATTCTCATATAAGTATGAGACCCCTATGCTTAGATATGTTGTTTAAACCTATAGAATGCATAATTGTGACATGTTTGAAGAAATGTATGTCATGGCTATTAGGTGTCAAATCAATTCCTTGTTCAAGTAATTGCATATGTATCTTTGTTTCAATGTTACTTTTCATTCTTGGAAGTTTCATGGAGTTATGGGAAGTGACCTAAGTCTTGGCCCTGAAAAAGTGGCACATAATCTAGAGTCGCTGGCACAGAACTACCTAGAAAATTCCCTAGTTGCAAGCATGCCTTGTATTGGGAGTGACTATAGGGTCCCAGTCGCATGCATGCCCATGTCAAGGGAGGGAATGAGGCTCTAATGCAGAAAAATGTCATTTTTTCTAAGGGGTTGGTCACCTGGATGGGTTGGATGGCTCCTAGGGGTTTTGTTGCATGTGTAGAAGGTCAGGTTGTTTGTTTTTCGTTGGTTCCACTTCCTTATCTATACATGGTGAGTTGAATCAAATCATAATATCCTCTTGTCACATATTTTCCCTGGTTGGTCGGTTACTCGTGTGGATGTGGGAGGAGGGTGTTACAGAGTGGTATCAGAGCATGGTTCGCCCCTTGGACATGATGGATGGTGTGTTGGTAATGCATTAATGTCGGTTACATATGTGTTCCTTATGATTATGGTCCATGTGCTTGTTACATATTCATGGTGGTGGTCATGGTTGAAGTGGTGTCACCATGTGAAATTTGATGGGGTTGTTGTGGAATGTGTCATCATGAGTGTATGATTGGTTATGCCTTTTTTATGCATATCAGTATTTCTATGTTTTGTGCATACACTGATATGGTTGTATTTGTGATGCCTAAGGTCATGATGTGTGGTGGTTATGGTCATGCATTGATGACTGGACTATGGTTAGGATGATATTTATGTGTTGACTTGATTGTGTGTGTGTGTGTGTGTGTGTGTTGTGCTAATTTGGTCAGTCTTGCAGATGATATATCCTCCCCGAATTACAGTGAAGTATGATGGTTTGTTTATGATTTGGTTTAGCTGACATAGTATGCCTTGCAATAAGAGATCAATTATATTACTAACAAGATGGTAGACTACATAGATTTTCCCTATGAATCAGATGAGCAGCATGGTGTTGGGAACTCCTCTGACTTAGCATACACATTGAGGAGTTTGAAGGAATAAATAAGGAGTTGAAAGGCATAAAATGAAAAAATCAAGCAGGCACATGAGAAACAAGTAGAAGTCAATGCAGTGCTTCTTTAGAGTTTGTCAAAATTGCAGTGATAGGGACCACTTTGGATCAACTATGGATAGGAGGATGGGACTAATGGGGCATATGGTTGTAGGTTTAGTGGTGGTAATAGGTCAGATAGAGATGACACAATCAAAGATGGTAGATTCTTGTATACTCTTGAGAGGAGAAGTGACGGACAGGGGAGCGACAAGGGATACTTGCCTCGGATGAGTTTAATAAAGTTAAGCCATTTACCTTCGATGGATATTTGAAGAAGTCGAAAGATGTAGAAGCTTGGTTACTTGGAATGAAGAAATTCTTTGAGTTTCATAATTACACAGATAATATGAAGGCCAAAGTAGCTATCTTCAACCTAAAAGGTAAAGTAGATATATGGTGGGAATATGTGAAGCGGGTCATAGACATCAGGACAAAAGAGTTTAGTTGGCATGAATTAAAGAGAATTTTCAGAAAGAATTACTTGTTAGAAAGGTACTACGACAACAAAGCCAAGGAATTATATGAGCTTAAAATGGGATCGATGATAGATGATGAGTATATGACTAAGTTCCTGGAGCTATTGAGGTATGTACCATATCTTAAGGATGAAAATGATAAATTTTAGAGGTTTGTTAGTGGATTTCCATTAGCATTTAGAGATTGAATTAAGTATGATGAGCCTCGATCACTTGAGAAAGTTAATGGGAAATGAAAGAATTTTTATAAACAGTCAAAGCGTAAGACAAAATATCAGCAAGGATGGAAAGGGAAAGATAAAGGTAAAGTTAAATGGAAGTTGAAATGAAAAAGGCCTCAGAATGTGGAAGATAAAGAAAATGTTGCACCTTATAAGAAGTTCAATGTAGGTAGAAAGGGACATGGGTCAGAACCTCGAGGGAAGTAGAATAGAGGTTATGGTACCAGATGGTTGGAATTGTGTATATGTGATAAGGAGCATCTCAAGAGAGATTTTCCATAGTATCAGGGTGGTAGGCCTCATATCTATAATGAACAGGAGGTGCATATTTTTGGGGATGTTGGGAAGAGCATTTCTTGTATCTATGCAACGCTATATAATATGCAGGAAGATCATCAAGAATCTATCATTGAGATGGATGATAAGCTTTGTGATCAAGTTGTTTCTATTTTTATTGACCCTGGATCTAATTATAGTTATGTTAACCCTTACCTGGTGGATAATTGTGGTTTGAATAAATAAATAAATGCATAATATTGGTTAGTGAAGTTGGCTACAAGTACAAAGAAGAGAGTTCATCATTGGGTAAAAGCGTGTGCATTTGAACTGAATTGTAAGTCCATATCAGCACATTTGAATGTAATGTCATGGGATCATATAATATGCTTTTGGGTATGGACTAGTTATATCTACATATGACCAAAGTGGGTTGTTGTGAAAATCCATTTAGTGCTTGGATGGAAATGGAGAACAAGTAATCTTACAGGATAAGAAGAAAGCAACATTAGTTAGGATGGTGACAACTATGCAGTCAAAGCACAATCACAAGTAGTGCACATTTCTAGTGATAAAGGTAAGGAGGATGAGGATGCAGAGATATTGGGAAGGTACCCAATCTTACAGCAGTTTAAGAATGTGTTCTAGCATAGATCTCAGATTTTTCACCTTGTAGATAAGTGGACTTTTCTATTGAGTTGGTACCAGGGGAAGCACCAACATCAAAGGCACAGTACAAGATAAGCCCTCTAAAGTTAGTATAGTTGAATATTTTAGTTGAAGGAAATGCTTGACAAGGGATACATTTGGCCAAGTGTATCATTGTGGGGTGCACTGGTATTTTTTGTGAAGAATAAGGATGGTATTCTCATGTTATGCATTGATTACAGGTAGTTGAACAAGGTGATCACTAAGAACATGTATATGTTGTCGAGGATTGATGACTTATTTGATCAGCTAAAGGGAGCAGCAGTATTTTCAAATATTGATTTGATATCCAGATATCATCAGGTATGCATCAAGGAAGAGGATATTTACAAGATAGTGTTTCAAACCAAGTATGGGCATTATGAGTTTGTTGTAGTTCCATTTGGTTTGACTAATACTCCATCTACCTTTATATGTTTGATGAATAGTGTGGTGTGTCCTTATCTCAGCAAGTTTTTTATTGTATTCATTGATGACATCTTGATATATTCTAAGAATGAGGAAGAGCATGTCGAGCATTAAGAATCAGTGTTGATATTTTTTAGAGAACACCAATTGTATGCTACACTCAGTAAATGTAGTTTATTTCATACATAGATACATTACTTGGGGCATGTGGATTCCAAGAATTGCAAGCAGTGGATCTAGAGAAGATAAGAGTTATCATGGAGTGGAAGCCCCTAGAAACGTGGATGAGGAAAGATGATTTATGGGGTTAGCAAGCTATTATAGGAGTTTCATCATGAACTTCTCTCACGTTGCATATACTATCACATCACTAGAGAGGAAAGGTAAGAAATTTGAATGGACAGAGGAATGAAACAACAAGTTTTGAACAATTGAAGCGGTTGTTGACAAATTATTTATTGTTAAGATTGCAGATCTGGGCAAAGATTTTGCAGTGTGTATAGATGCTTGTAATAGAAGACTTGGTTGAGTTCTTATGCAGGACGGATAGGTAGTATGCTATGAGTCACAGAAACTAAATGAGCACGAGAAGAATTATCTAACACGTGATCTTGAGTTAGCAGCGATCATTCATGCATTGAAGTTGTGGAGGAACTATCTTCTGGGCAAGAGGTTTGTATTGATGAGTTATCACAATGGGTTGAGATACTTGTTTGACCAGCCGAATATAAATTCCATGCAAGCTATATTGTTGGCCATGATTATCGAGCTTGACTTCAAGATCAGGTACATAAAGGATAAAGAGAACAAGGTTGCATATGCTCTTAGCAGGCGGATACAGGTGAATCATATAGCAGCTATGATGTTTTATGGGATGGACTTGCAGGATCGAATTTTACAGGAAGGTCAGCAGGATGGCAGGTATAGAGAGCTTAGGCACAAGTTACAGCAGAATACGGGTACAGGTACGGGTAGTGGTACAGATACAGGTGTAGGTATAGGTGCACAGGATGTGGACTATCATCTCTCAATAGATGGCTTGATCAAATTTAGGGACAACATGTATGTGCAGAAAATAGTGAGCTCAAGAAGATCATCTTGAGCTAGTTTCATGCAAAACCATATCAGGTCATCCAGGATACCAGAAGACACTGAAAAATAGTAAAGAAGTTCTACTATTGGCTGAATTTGAAAAAGGATGTGGCAAAGTTGTGGCTAGATGTTTAGACTGTCAGCAGGTAAACGTAGAGTGTAAACATCAAGGTGGGTTACTACAACCGATTTCGATTCCAAAATGGAAATGGGAGGTCATTTCCATGGATTTCATTGTAGGTTTACCAAGGACATCTAGACATCATGATTCCATTATGGTTGTGGTGGATAGGTTGACTAAGGTAGTGCATTTCATTCCAATGAAGACTACTTATAAAGCTAGTGATGTGGCATAGGTGTTCATCAGAGATGTGATCAGATTTCATGGTGTTCCGAAGAATATTGTGTCAGACATGGATGCAAAGATAACTTCCAAGCTTTGGAAGGAACTATTTGTAGGTTTAGGTATAGATTTGGCCTTTAGTGAGCTTATCATATGTAGACAGATGGATAGACCAAGAGAATCAACAGGATATTGGAGGACATGTTGAGGATGTCTTTGATGCATCAGCAGAGGAGATGGGAGGAGTACCTTCCATTGGTTGATTTTTCTTACAACAATGGTTACTAGGAGTAACTGAGGATGAGTTCATTTGAGGCATTGTATCAGCAGAGTTGTAAAACTCCCATCAGTTGGAGCAATCTGGTGAACATGGTATTGATTGGAATGGACATGTTGGCAAAAATGGAACAGGAAATTCAGGTAATAAAGAAGAATCTAAATGTAGCATAGGATAGGAAGAAAAGATATGCATATCATAACATGTTGTCTAAGGAGTTTCAGGTTGGGGAATAGGTGTACTTGTGCATCAAGTCAGAGAAGAGCTTCTTGCAGATTAGATCATGTGCCAAGCTAGCATCTCGATTTTGTGGACCTTTAAATAATTTAGAAAGGAATGGGCCAGTAGCATATCGACTTGCACTGCCTCCTACAATGAGAGTCCATGATGTTTTCCATGTATCATTACTTAAGAATTATGTTAAATATGTTGATCGTGTGATTGACTGGTATGTATTGTAGGTGGAGCCAGATGGATAATTCCAACAAGAATCTCAGTGTATATTGCATAGAAATATGCTTGTGCTCCGGAACCAAGCACTCGAGCAGGTTAAAGTGTAATGGAAGCACTTTGGGCCCAATGAAGCTACATGGGAGATGGGGGATCAAATTCGAGCTATGTATCCTTCTATGTTTGATGGTTGAGTGAATGTCCTTGATATATGCTTTGGTATGATGTTTTGGTATATGTATATATGTATATGGATGTAAATACCTCCATGAGTTTTGTTATAAAGCTCCAATAAGTGGTATGGGTTTTATGTCGTTATGATTGTCATGTTATTATGTTTTCATGTTGGTTTTCTTTTCAGCGGGTGTTCATTGTAAATACTGCAACGAGCTAAGTTATAAAGCTCCATGGGCAGTATGATTTGCTTTCAGTAGTCTTTTTTGTTGTAGGTGTCATTAAACACCAAGGAAGGTGCTCCCCCAAGGGGGAGGGTTTTGTAATAGCCATGGTTGAAAATCCATGTAATAAAAGTTAATAAAGGAAAAATAATAACCATGGTTATGGGACACTTATTCCAAGCTAAATGTTGGGAAAAACATCCTAGTGTGTATGTTTATTTTAGTTATTATGGCTAAGGGATATTGGAAAAGGAAATGACAAAGGCTTTTGAAAGGAAAAGTGGCATTAATTGGCATTTATTTATGAAAATAATGGAAATTAGGAGAAAATGAAAGTGAAAGGTCACATTTTGCATGTGAGGAGTAAAATGAAGGAAAATAATGGAAAATGAAGAAAATAGAGGCCTCATTGATAAAAAGGCTTCTGAGGATAAATTCATAGCTTTTGTCAGTTCAATTTTGGTGCTCTCTCTCTCTATTCTCTCTCTCAGACACTCTTGGACACTTAGAGTTTTCTTGGAGAATTTTAGCATTGGATAAATAAAGGCAAAGAAGGAAAAGAGGAAGAAATTTTCAAGCAAGGAAGAGCGAGATCAAGCAATTATGGCGATTTTACTTGCATATATCCATTTGCATGTATGATTTCCTTGTCATATTTGGCATGCATGGTTATGCATTTGTGTTAGTAGTTTTCTTGTTGTCATTGGCATGGGTTTTTCCAAGTGTTACATTGTTATTTAGCCTTGCCTTTCCATTTCAGGATAGCCATGGTGTGATGGGTTTCTCATGTTTTGGTTGAGCTAGATTGTCGGATGGAGTCGTGTTGAGTGAAGTGGTCTCAGGATTATTCGCAATGCCTAGGAATATTGGGATGGGATACACGGTAAATCCTGGATGTGAACACCTCGATTGAGCCTACGAATCCATTGACCGGTGAAAGGCAGGATACATGGTGAATCCCAAAGGATGGAGACTTGATTGTGCTAGGAATCCCCTGACTGATAATGGTGGGATACATGATAAAGATGATATTTTGAGGTAGAAAATTCCTCATGGTTTAGGTGGAGAGATCCAGAGGCATTCATGCTTGTTTATGGCCTAGTGATCCGGTGAGGATTGTGGTAAAGCCTATTTCTATTGGTGAGGGTGAGGTGGTTTAACCTTGGTAATCCCTAGTTGTTTCTTTTGGTTTTAAGTCCCACATTCATGCTTGGAATATGGCACGAGGATGATTGGCTGAAGAGACATTTGACTTAGTCAATATATGGTCGGGTGGAACGTGGAAGTCCCATATCGAGTTGGCTTTTGCATCCGTTAATAAGAGTTATTTTCCTTGATATTTTATGTGCAAATTTTTGGTTCATATTTGTAATTTATGGTTGTTTTATCCTTGATATTTATGTTGGTTATATGTTGGTTATGAACATGTTTTATAACAGTGATAATGTATGGCTTTCATCATGTTTTGATTTATAAATGAATGAACAATGAATATATGACCTAATATATGATAATGCAGCTAATATGATAAGGAATCGATGCTTCTTAGTGATTCTCATATAAGTATGAGACCCATATGCTTAGATTTGTTGTTTCACCCTACTTTGATCCTCCCATCATTGTCATATTTTTCTACCTTTTGCTTGTGAGCTCCCTTTGAGTTCCATTTTTGTCTGGGTTTTCTGCACCATCAAGAGAGAGAGATATTAGATCTGAAGCACTGAGGACATACAAGAACCCATCCCATTGAGGGGTATTGGTAACATCTTTCTATGTTCCCTTCTCAGGTGTCATAATACAAAAAATTCCTTAAGAAAATTTTATCTCGTTCATTGGATGCATGGAGCAACTCTTGCTTATTATTTGTTTTGTATTGTCTTTAACTGCATATATATATATATATATATATATATATATATATATATATGTAGCATTTATTTTGATCCCTAACTGCAGATCTAAGGAAATTGACAACCATATTTGATGCACGACTAAAGTGAGCTTTTTTCGTACGCTTGCGATTAGAATTCACACTAACAATGGTATCATGCATGATTTCAATATATTGATTTTATTATGTGTATACATGTATCGTGCTAATATGGATTGATTTTTCAAATGAGATAGCCTCCCCAAAACTTCATTGAGGTATGTTGATTATATTTATATTTGGTTATTTGATGTGGTATATTTGTAGGAAAAAGAGGATTAAAGATGACTAGTAGAATGGTGGATTGTAGTTCATGAGACTCTCCTTATAGATCATATGAGAAGCCAAGAGATGAGTACCCTCCTAACATTGCAGATACCTTGACAAGTCTAAAGGTAGAAATCAGAATTCGCAAAGTGGATAATGAAAGAATCATTCAGTCATAGGAAAGACTTGTCAGGGCATAGGAAAAGCAAGGAGAAATCAATGCAGTTATCCTTTAGAGTTTTTTAGATTTGCAGAGATAGGGATAACCACGGATTAGTTATGGATAGGAGGAAAACACTAATGTGGTATATGGTAGCAGGTCTCATGGAGGGCACAGGTCATATAGGGATGACACTGTCAGAGATGGTAGGTTCTTGGATACACCTGACAGGTGAGGCAGTGGCTACAAGTTCTATTCTAGTTCTGGTTCAGACAAGTATCATGGTCATCATCATTATCATTCTTGCAAGAGGAGTGAGAAGGGATAATTTCTGGATGAGTTCAAGAAATCCAAGTCTCCTGCATTCAATGGAGAATTGAAGAAACCAGAGGGTGAAAAGGCATGGTTTCTTGGGATGAAGAATTTCTTCGAGTTGCATGATTATACAGAGAACATTAAATTCATGATGGTTATTTCTAGCCTCAAAGGGAAAGAAGACAACTGGTGGGAAGATGTGAAGTGTGTCAGAGACATCAAGATGAAGGAGTTTATTTGGCATGAATTCAAGAGACATTTTAGGAAGAAGTACTTGTCAGAAAGGTACTATGACGGAAAGAACAAGGGTTTCTATGAGTTGAAGATGGGATCTATGAAATATGAAGAGTACATGACTAAGTTCTTAGAGTTGTTGAGGTATGCTCCTTATCTTAAGGATGAGAAGAAAAAATTTTAGAGATTTATTAGTGGATTTTCATTAGCATTTAAGGATCGAATTGAGTTTGGTGAGCCTTGATTGTTGGAAGAAGTAATTGGGAAGTTGAAGCATTATTATGAGAAATTGAAGCGTAAGTATGAGTCTAAGAAAAGTTTGAAAGGGAATGATAAGACTAAAGGAAAGTGGCCATCGAAGCGAGGAAGACCTTAGGGAGCAGGTGAGAAGAAAAAATTTTCTCCTTACAATAAGTTTAATGCAGTTGAGAAGGGACATGGGTCTCAACCTAGAGAGCAACAGAATAAGGATAGTGGCAGGGAACCGTTGTAGCTTTGGATATGTGGAAAGGATCATTGCAAGAAGTATTATTTATTGTATCAGGGTGGCAGACCTCAGATCTATTATTCTCAGGAAGCGCGGACTATTGGGGACGTTGGACAGAGAATTCCTCATACTTATGTATCATTTGATAACAACCAGGCGGATCACAAAGCATCCATTATTGAGATGGAAGGTAAGATTTGTGATCAAGTTGTTTCCATTTTGTTTGACCATGAATATAATTATAGTTATGTTAACCTTGATTTGTTGGATAAGTATGGTTTGAGAAAATATGTGCATGCAGAGACATGGTTGGTGCAGCTGGCTATAGGTACCAAGAAAATAGTTCATCATTGGGTGAGAGCTTGTGCATTTCAGCTGAATGGTAAGCCTGCATCAGTGCATCTAAATGTGCTTCTATTGGGACCATAAAATATGATTCTAGGTATGGATTGGTTGTACCTTCACAAGACTAAGGTGGATTTTTGTGAGAAGGATATTGAATGCTTGGATGATGATGGAGAGAAGAGAATATTCTAGGGAAAGAAGAAGCCTACATCAGTGACAATTTTTAGAGTTATACAAGCAAAGCACAGTTGTAGGAAATGGTGTGTATTCTTCGTAGTGCATGTTTTCAGTGATAAAGATAAGGATATTGAAGATGTAGAAGTCTTAAAGAGGTATTCGGTTTTGTATCAGTTCCAGGATGTATTTCCAGTGGAGATTCCAAATTTACCGTCTCACATGGAAGTGGAATTTACTATTGAATTAGTTCCAGGAGCAGCACTAGCATCGAAGGAACTGTACAGGATAAGCACTCTGAAATTGGTGGAATTCAAGTCGCAACTTAAGGAAATGCTTGACAATGGATAGATTAGGCCAAGTGTATTGCCTTGGGGTGCATCACTATTGTTTGTGAAGAAGAAGGATGGTACTCTCAGGTTGTGTATTGATTACAGGTAGTTGAACAAGGTCGTGATTAAGAATAGGTATCCTTTGCCACATATTGATGACTTTTTTTATCAGTTAAAGGGAGAAGTAGTGTTCTCGAATATTGATTTGAGATTAGGGTATCATCAGGTATACATCAAAGAAGAGGACATCTACAAGTTTTTGGACTTATGTGTTTGTTGTGGTTTCTTTTGGTTTGAATAATGCTCCAACTAATTTCATGTGTTTAATTAATAGTGTGTTATGTCCTTATCTAGACAAGTTTGTGGTAGTATTCATCGTTGATATGTTGATATACTCTAAGAATGAGGAAGAGCATATATAATACCTAGAAATAGTGTTAATATTGCTAAGAGAGAATCAATTGTATACCAACATTAGAGAAAAATTTAGCCTAAAAGTGCCCATGAAAATTTCACGTAATTTCCATGTCATAATATGTTAACCAATCAAAATCCTTTAAATTTAAAAAGAGGTATATGTAAATATTTTGCAAGGAAAAGAAGAAAAAGTACTCTTTTTAATTGTATTTTTGGCTTATCTCCTTATAGGTTTACTCAAGTTTGACATGTAGACACTCGTTGGATGCGGAATTAAATTCAAAATCCAATGAGTACCCATTATGCATAATTTTGAGAAGACCCACTTTGATAAAAAAAAAACATTAAGATACATTAAAAAAATGTGTTCGACGAGCTTTTTTAATGTATCTTCATTTTTTATCAATGTGGGTCTTCTCAAAAGTATGCATAATGGGTACTCTTTGGATGTAGAATTTAAATATGCATCCAACGAGTGTTTACACATGAAATTTGAGTAAACTTATAAGGAGATAAGCCAAAAATACAATTAAAAAAAGTAGTTTTCTTCTTTTCCCTCCAAAATTATTAACTATTATTTTAATATTTTTTCTTAGGAGGCCACTTTTAGGCTGAAATTTCCTTTAATGTCTTAGTAGGTGTAGTTTCTTTCAGACAAAGTTTCATTACTTGGGACATGTTGTTTCCAAGTAAGGTATAGCAGTGGACTCGGAAAAGATCAAAGCTATCATGGAATGGGAAAGACAAAGGAATGTGGATGAGTTCATATATTTCATGGGATTAACAAGTTATTATAGTAGGTTCATCAAGAACATCTCACATATTTCCTATCCTATTACATTTTTGCAGCGAAAAGGAAATAAGTTTGAATGGAATGATGTGTAATGCACACCTCCCTCACCCCTACCCACTTTCATTGGCTTACTTGGGGTAAATATGAGATGAGGGGAAGCTATGACTAGACTCAACCTAATAGGTGAGTTTAAGGAAGTGGAGTCAACAAAAAAACCTTACTAACTTCCCTTAGTTGCCATGGGACCCTCCGGGAGTAACCTAACCCCTCCAATCATCCCTCCCCTGAGATAGCCTGAATATTCACTGGCTCAGCCACGCCCTTTCTAGGGCCTCAATGTGACTGGACCTCCCAGTCGTACGCATAAGCTTGCATCAGTGTGATTGTGGACTAAATTACCCAGTGTTTTGTCAGCGATTGTATATTTTAAGGCTAGATTCTAGGGTTGGGGCTAGACTTTCGAAAAACACAAGGACAATTCTTGGAAACCAAAAACTGACATCAAGACTAGGCTTTACAATCCCCAACTAGGACTGACATTCTTCAAACACTTGGAAACAATACAATCTACAGGTCATGAATACAATACTGAACATAAGGGACTGAAAATTCATATGAAACTTGTCAATAAGGATCACCACCCTCTCTCATTAGCTCTCTTATCATTAATTAGGTCTTGCATCCATTGTTCTTTCAGTTACAAGTAAAAACATGAAATTAACCATGACTAGAACCAGTTACACAACCATGCTTATAAGCAACATATAACCACATAAATAACCATAATATAACATCCATTAAAGCCACATAAATACAAGTACAAAATCCAGATAACTTAGCTTTCATTAAACATAGGCAAGAGCCAACCAGGTTCGGGACTTCCACGTACCACCCAGCCATAGACATGGTTGAACTAAATATTTCTTTTATCCAATCACCCATGTTCTATATTCCAAGCATGAATATGGGATATAATGGATAAACCAATCCAAAATAATCAAGGGAATCCATAGGTTAAACCACCTCCACCCTCGCCATACCATGATCTCATCTAAACTGACGCCGAGATCTCAAAACTAAACTGATCTTGGAATTCCTCCAGATCTCATCACCCTCCTTTGAGGAATTTTCTGTCTCCTTGCCTCTAGGCTTTACTGAAATCCAAACCGGATCACTAGGATCTTATCGAGACACCACTCTCATGCTTTACCATTTATCCTGCCAAAACCAATCAAGGGATTCCTAGGCCTTTGGGAATGAACCTGAGACCACCTCTGCCCCAAACTTTGAACCATATGGCAATTCCAAAGCTCAAAATTGAGAACAATCCCATCACACCATGGATATCTGGAAAAAGGCAAGGCAAGGCTGAAAACCACTATCAAAACCCGACAAAACCATGCCACTAATAGCAAAAGAACCCAATACCAACATGCATATACCATGCATTTCAAAACCAGCTCAGAAATCATACATGAAATATGTTACCTGCAAGTATTCCCTCTTAAACTACTTGATTCTGTTATTCCTTGCTTGATCTTTCCTTTCCTTTCCTTTCCTTGTCCTTCCTTTGCTTTATTTTCCTTTTCTTAGTCCAATGCTAAAATGCTCCAAGAAGACTCTGAGTGTCCAAGAGTGTGAGAGATAGATAATAGAGAGGGAGCTCCAAAAATGAATTGATAAAAAAAAAAAAAAAAAAAAAAAAAAATGAACTAATAAAAGGTACCAACTAATCCTCCTAAGCCTTTTTATCAATGAGGCCTCTAATTTCTTCATTTTCCATTATTTTCCTTCAATTTCCTCCTCACATGCAACTTATGACCTTTCACTTTCCTTTTCTCCTCATTTCATTTATTTTCATAAATAAATGTGCCAAAAATACTTTTTTCCTTTTTAATTCTTTAGCCATTGCCTTTTCCAATTTCCTCTTAGCCATAAACACATATAGTGATGCCCAATAGGATATCTTTGCCCAATATTTAGCTTGGAATAAGGGTCCCTTAACCATGGTCTTATTTTTTCCTTTATTAAATTTTATTACATGAACTTTTAACTCAGGTCTGTTACAGAACCCTCCCCCTTGGGGAATACGGAATAAGGGTCCCTTAACCGTGGTCTTATTTTTTCCTTTATTAAATTTTATTACATGAAATTTTAACTCGGGTCTGTTACAGAACCCTCCCCCTTGGGGAATACCTTCCTTGGTGATGAACAACACCTATACCTCAACAAATCGCTGAAAACAAAACATACTTCCCATGGAGATTTGTAACTTAGCTCAATGAAATATGCACAATGAATAACCTACTCAAAATAAAAAGCCATCATGACAACATGAAAATATAACAATAATATTTCTTATTAGAGCTTTATAACTTAGCTCATGGAGGTATTTACAATAGAAACAATATATAAATATGCACAAATGCCAAAATTTCTTTGCCTTAACTAGAAAAAAATGAAGGATATGTAGCCTGCACCTGATCAGCCGTCTTTCATGTAGCTTCTTTGGGCCCAAAATGTTTCCACTACACTTTAACTTTATTTATGGCTCTGTTCTTGAGCATGATTTGTTTCCACCCAATATGCACTGAGATTCCAGTTGTAATTCTCCTTCTTGCTCCACCTGTAATACAAACCAATCAATAACATGATCAACATCCTTTATATACTTTTAAGTAATGAAACATGAAAAACATCATGGAATTTCATTGTTGGAGGCAGTGCAAGTCGATAGGCCACTGGTACAATCCTCTCAAGGATCTCAAAAGGCCTGCAATACCGTGATGCCAACTTGGCACGTGATCCAATCCTTAAGTATCTCTTCTCGGGCTTTATGCGCAAATACACATGCTCCCCAACCTGAAACTCCTTAAATTCCCTTTGTTGGTCTACATAACTCTTATTCCTGTCATGTTTTTCCTTTATATTCTCCTGTATAACCTGCATCTCATGTTCCATTTATGCCAACATGTCTGATCCGATAAGTAGCATGTTCACTAGATCACTCCAGCTGATGGGAGTATTACAACTCCACCCATACAGTGTCTCGAAAGGACTCATCCTTAATGACTCCAGATAACCATTGTTGTATGCAAACTCAAACAATGGGATTACACCTACCATCTCCTTTCTTTTTGCATGACATACGTCCTCAACATATCCTCTAGGATCCTGTTAACCCTCTATGTATGTCCATATGTCTATGGGTGCTAAGTTGTACTGAAGAACAACTTTATACCTAATCCTACAAATAACTCCTTCCAAAACTTGGAAGTGAACTTCGCATCCCTGTCTGACACAATATTCTTCGGAACACCATATAATATCATAATCTCCCTAATGAAGACTTGTGCCACCTCACTAGCTGAATATGTAGTCTTCACTGGAATGAAGTGATCCACCTTTCTCAACTTGTCGACCGCAACCATGATAGAATCATGCTACCTCACCGATCTAAAATGAATATATTATTTTTCTGTGCTAAGTGCCTTTTAAGTTACAAAACATGTACATATTTGTCTCCATTTGTTTGCTTAAGGATTGAGGAATTTTAACCATGAAACATAGATGAATTTGTGAATTATAATAATAAAAATAAGACAAAATAACACTGAAAAATAGTGTATAACATAAAAATAAACACGCATAAGATTTACATAGCAGGCACGATGAAGTAGTTCACCCCTCCTGGGCTACATCTGCAGGTCCAACTCCCAGTGGCATGTTCATCTTTCATTATGCTCAAAATTTTGCAAATACATATGTTTACAAGCCTCCAATGGTTTTTTTCTCTACACCAATGGCTCCAGAATGCTCAAATTAGTCTAGGTATACTCTTGTTTCACCCAAATTGGTCGAAAATTGACCCTCCTAGCCTTTTTCCCAATCACTCCTACAAAACATCCACTAAAACTGGAGAACTGCACTTGTCTGCAGTTAAAAATAGAAAAAGATCTGAAATTTAGTGGGCACATTAAATTCCCGGCAGTCTTCTAACCGTAACATTAGTAATATGGTTAAGGGGATGGGGTGGCCACATGCAAAACCCCGCAATCCCCGTGGTTAGGCTAACTGCCAAGCGGAACTCCGCTTAAAACTGAAGTTCGCTCCTTATAAACTGGAGTTAAAACTGGGGTTCTCCCTAACTGTCGGCATAAATGAATGTAACCTCCGCCATGTGATAAGTTTCGAGGTCACGGTAATGTTTTCGGTCGATGTTAAGTTTTTTTTGTAATAGTTTTATATGTGAACACTTCAATGGGGTCATCGACGGATTGGGACCTTTGGTGGTCCCCCCCCCCCCCCATATACAATAGATTTAAAACTTATATAGTGTTAGCGCCATATATGGGTAAGAATCACGATTTAGCGGAGTTGGTGGAGAGTCATGCGGTTGCGCCGGAGGTCACTGGGTCGAGCCCCCTAGACCTCAACAATATTTGATCAATCGTACAAGGGACACGTGGTAGCCTCAGGGTTGGCCACGTGTCACCCATCCATTGGCTCAAAAATCAAACGTACAATCCACAGACGAATGAGAATGCGCCACTTGGAAAAATATTACTCGCTTGGAAAATGGAATATTCTCAGGTATATTCCCATTTTTTCTGATTGTACCTCTGCATGATGACTTGGCATCTAATCAAACCTGTTGCAATTTTAGTTATTTGTGAAATTGATCAGAACGTGATATCTCAGTCATACGACATCGGTTTTTCAAACCGTTCACGATGCCGAAATCAGAAAACCGAGATCTACCTAGTCGCTCAGGTTTGGCATAGTTTCGAGAACTCTCAATTTTGAGCAAAATTGATGAACTCCTAATCACACCTCTACATTGGGAAGCTTTTGGACCCCAAAAGAGTTTGATTACCCATTTAGTAGATGAGGGTACAACTCCCTCACCTTTCCAACCTCCATCCACTTTTCCTTGCTTCGTTTATTGCCTTCGAGCCCAAATCGAAGGTAGTCAACACTTCCCCTATTAGATGCTCTTGTCCTCCTATCAAGAATTGTATCTTCCTTGAGCTCATCTAGAAATTCTGGTGAGAAATCTTCAATAGAAGGCAGTTGAACATCACTTCCTTGATCATCGATCAAAGGTGGCTCATACAAACGTAATTTTTCAACATTAACAACTGAATACATTTGCATATATGAAGGCAATTCAAGTTGAAATGCATTGTTACCAACTTGCTTTATGATCTTGAATGGACCATAGTGAATGGGTTTGAGCTTTTTACCTTCTCCTTGCATCCTTTCTTTTCTTATGTGCAACCATACCTCATCTCCTTCTTGAAACTTGTGATCAACTCTATGTTTTTCATGCCTCTCCTTGTATTTTCTTTGACTCTTCTCAAGTTGTTCTTGAACTTGTTGATGTATAATATGAATTTTCTCAATGAACTTTTGAGCCTTTTCAATATCACTATGCCCATCAATTGCAACATCCTTCTCAAAGATGAAGTCTAATGGTGATTTTGGAAAATACCCAAAGCATACTTCAAAAGGTGATGTATTTGTAGAAGAGTGCTTTGCCCAGTTGTAAGCATGTTGAATGTAATGCAATTGTTCATCCCACAACTTGGGATGTTTGCTACAATATCCTCTCAATAGATGAACAATGGTTCTGTTCACCACCTCAGTTTTGCCATCAGTTTATGGATGAAAAGAAGTACTCTTTTTCAAATTTGTGTCCATCATACTCCAAATATTGGACCAAAAATTCCCAATGAATCTGGAATCCCTGTCACTAAAAATAGAATTAGGCAATCCATAATGAACACATACATGTTGAAAATAAAGTTCAGCAGTTTTTTTGGCAGTAATGGTTTTCTTATATGGCATAAGTATACACACTTTACTGAATCTATCCACAACTACATAAGATAATCATGTTGTTTTCTTGACATAGGTAGACCTCAAACAAAGTCAATGGAAACACTCTCTCATGGCCTTGATGGTACCGGTAGTTGCATTCACAACCCAAGCTTCCTATTGCTAGGCTTTCTTGTTGCACACATAGAACAACCTCTTATAAAACGCGACACATTATCTATCATGTGAGGCCAATAACAATACCTATATAGATGCGCCACTATTTTTCTTACCCCAAAGTGTCCAGTAATAAGAGATGAGTGAGCCTCTCTCATGACACTTAGCCTCTCTCCTTGTGGTATACACAGCTTTCCCAAATGAAACAGCAAATTTTTATGCATGTGATAATCATTTTCCTCAACTTGATTCCTTCACTCAAACTAGCATACACATCTTGAAAATCAACATCATGTGCATATTGTTCTAGGTAACTCTCATGTACAATAGAATAATTTTTGAGTAAAGTAGAAGCAATTATAATTGGCCTTGAAAGCATATCAGCAACTTTATTGAAAATTCCTTTCTTGTACCTTATAACCAAGTGAAACTGTTGAAGGAAACCCATCCACCTGAAATGTCATGATTGCTGCAATTTTGTTTGTGACTGCAAGTACTGTAATGGTTAATGATCAGTATGTATAATCGTCTCTTTACCCATCAAGTAGTGTTTCCAGTTCTTGATTCTTTGTACCAATGCATACAGCTCTTTGTTATATTTAGGATAATTAGTTACAGCACCATTGAATGTTTTATAATGAAAAGCGATAGGCTTACCATGATTCAAAGAACTGCACCCATGGCATAATCACTAGCATCAGTTTGTATCTCGAATGGTTGTCTCAAATTCGATAATGAAAGGACTGGAGCTGAACTGATCTTGTCTTTTAAAGCTTCAAAAGATTACTGTTGTTTTCCTCCCCATTGGAAGCCTTTCTTCACACTTTTCACTGCATGCATAGGAGCTGCTATGGCAGAAAAGTTAGCAATAAAATTTCTCCAATACTGAGTTGCACCTAAGAAAATTCTTACCTTGGTTACCTTTTTGGGAGTGGGCCAATTCACAATGGCTTCCACCTTAGAAGGATCAATTCTCAACTCGCCTCCTCCTACAATGTGTCCCAAATAAACCAAATAAGTCTTTCCAAACTCACACTTTGACATCTTAAGAAACAATTTCTCTTTCTTCAAAACATCAAGCACCCTATTCACATGCAAGACATGTTCGTCTCTTGTTTTGCTGAAAATCAGTATATCATATAAATACACAACCAAAAATTCATCAAGAAATGGACGCAAAACATTATCCATAACACACATGAAACTTGTCAGTGCATTACACAAACCAAATGGCATAACCGACCACTCAAAGAGTCCTTGTTTGGTTTTGAATGCAGTCTTCCATATATCACTTTTTGCAATTCTTACTTGATGATATCCACTTCATAAATCTAACTCAGTGAAAAACTTTTCTTCTTTCATCTGATCAAGCAAATAATCTATCCTTGGGAGTGGGTATCGATTCTTTACCGTTATCTTGTTCAAAGCTCTGAAGTCTACAAACATGCACCAAGTCCCATCTTTCTTTGGAATGAAGACTATGGGTGAACTGCATGGCGAAGTGCTTGGCCTTATGAGTCCTTTGTCCAGAAACTCTTTGATTTTCATCTTTATTTCAACATTCTCCATTATGAACATGCGATACATGTCAATTTTTGGAAGAGGACAACCTTGCTGCAGCTAAATCTCATCTTGAATCTCCCTTTTTGCAGGCAATCATGTTGGCTCCTGAAACATCTCATGATGTGCATCAACTAAATCATATAAATATGATTTCAACTTAGGATCAAAATCCTAAAATGATTCATGATTAACATAATCTTTAGGCTTAATCATTAGAAGAACAAAATTATTACTTGAATTTACCAGCCTCTTTACCTATCCAGCATTTACCATAGCAATATTTGCCTTCTTGCGATGTGCTCTAATGATGTACTCATTTCCATATTTGAATAAATGGTATTTGTTCTCATGGTGATGGAAGATCATTTTCTTGTCATACAAGTAAGTACTTCCCAATACAATACATGTTATGTCAAGCGGAACCACATCTAATTCAATTGTGTCAACAAAATGTGCAGTTATTGCAAACCGCAATATACACTTCTTTGAAACCTTTAAATTTTCATCCTTACAAATCCAACCAAGTGGATATGGTTTTGGATGTGTAATGGTCTAAAGATTAAGTTTCTTGACCAAGTCTTTAGAGATTAAGTTTTCTTGTGACCCACTTTCAAACAATGTGTCAATCTTGGTATGTTTTGATATGACCCTCACATGAAACAGTTCAATTATCTCATCTTCATTTGGAGCTTGTATGTGACAGTTTGATGTACTAGTACTGGGTTTAGTTTCATTTTATTTCCCCTTCATGTTCTTCCATCCCATGGCTGTAGTTTTAGATTCATCACCTGAATCCTCTCCTAAATCATGTTGAGTTTTAGCTAGAGTTTTTAGTTTCCCTTTGTTGTTTAGATGTTTGGGCCTCTTTTCAGGATGTAATTTCCAACAATGATTTTCATCATGGCCTTCTTTTGAAAAAAATTTACAAACCAAATTTTCTCCCTCTTTCTTGACAAATGCATTCTTTTTGCATTTTCCTTTTGAGGTCTTCTCTTTGTTTTTACCCTTAAAAGGTGTGTTCCTACCCTCATCAAAAAAAAAATTCCCTCTAGCTTCTAGATGTGTGGCCTGAACACATACCTCATCTAGAATTGTGGGGTTAAACATGAGGATAGTATGTCTTAGGTAGCTATGTAAGCCTCCTATGTACTTGAGAAAAGTATCTTGGCTCTGCAAATCTACCCCTAATAAGAGAGATCTTCTCCTAAATTCTTGGGTGTAAACTTGCACATTTTGTCCATTCAATTGTCTAAAATTTTGCTAGATCATTATGGCTTTCTGCATATGAGCTAATGGATAAACCTGTTGTTATATTGCAGTAATGAAATCAGTTCATGATAGGATAATCTTACCATGCTTCTTGATCTCCTCCTTTGTCTTGGCTTCCCACCAAACAAGTGTTGCACCTTCCATTCTCAATGAAGCTAACTGGATTTTGGTACCATCATCTTGAAGGTTTTGGATTCTCAAATAGACCTCCAATTTCCTAATCCAATTATCAAGATTTTCTGCATTGACTTCACCATTAAACATTGGCAATTCAAACTTAACATCAAGTTTTAGAAAAGGACTTCTACCAGTGTTCTTTGACTTATGTGGTTGATGTAATGAAGATGAAGTAGAGGATGATGATTATGAGGGTGAGGATGTTGACTTTCCACTACCTCCATTTCCTCCATTGCCCTTATTTGACTTATCTTCATCATTGTGACCTCCTAATGCTCCATGTCCTTCCTTGTGAATTTTGGATCCTTCATTTTCTAGTTTCTCATTCCTTTCTTAATAAAGGATTCTCACCATCTCAGTCATGTTAAGGAATTTTTTCCTAAACACTCTGTCTTCCTTTTTGGGATCCACTTCTTCATGGATTTCTCCTTTTTCTGGAGGCATTCTTAATGTTGCTTATGCTTCTTTAGGAGGTGAACTAGATGGTGGATAATGTAGAAATCTTGCCCTCCTTTTCTGTGGCTCACTTTGAGAACCTCTTGCTTCCACATATTTTCCTTCTCCTCTCTTGGGCTTGAGCCTAGTAAGCATGTGAAATCTTGCAAACAGTTAAATAAATCTTTGCACACAAAAAAACCATAGAATAAACTCTAACTCTGATACCAACCTGATCTTAAAGGATTGTATTAGTTTTTTGTGCTAAGTTCCTTTTCAATTACAAAACATGTACATATTTGTCTCCATTTGTTTGCTTAAGGATTGAGGAATTTTAACCATGAAACATAGATGAATTTATGAATTACAAGCATAAAAATAAGCCAAAATAACACTGAACAGTAATGTATAACAAAGAAATAAAACCACACATAACATTTACACAACAGGCATGATGACGCATTTCACCCCTCCTAGGCTACATCTGCTGGTCCAGCTCTCAATGGCCTGTCCATCTTTCATTATGCTCAAAAATTTTCAAATACATGTGTTTACAAGCCTCCAATGGCTATTTTTTCTACACCAATGGCTCCAGAATGCTCAAATTAGTCTAGGTAGACCCTTGTTTCACCCAAATTGGTTTAAAATTGACCCTCCTATCCTTTTACCCAATCACTCCTACAAAACCTCCACTAAAATTGGACAGTTGCACTTGTTTGCAGCTAAAAATAGCAAAAAATCTGAAATTTAGTGGGCACACTAAATTCCCACCAGTTTTCTAACCGTAACATTGGTAATAGGGTTAAGGGGAGGGGGTGGCCACATGCCAACCCCCGCAATCCCCGTGGTTAGGCTAACCACCGAGCGGAACTCCACTTAAAATTGGAGTTCGCTCCTTATAAACTGGAGTTAGAACCGGGGTTCTCCCTAACTGTCGGCATAAATCACTATAACCTCTGCCATGTGATAATTTCTGAGGTCACAATAATGTTTGCGGTCGGTGTTAAATTTTGTTGTAACGATTTTATATGTGACCACTTCAATGGGTCTTCCAGTGGGTTGGGACCATCGGTGGTCCCCCCCCCCCCATATATAATAGATTTAAAACATATACAATGATGGTGCCCTATATGGGTAAGAATCACGGTATAGCGGAGTTGGTGGAGAGTCATTTGGGTGCACCGGAGACCGCGGGGTTGAACCCCCCGGACCTCAACAATATTTTGATCAACCGTACAGGGACATGTGGCAGCCTCATGGCTGGCCACATGTCACCCATCCAATGGCTCAAAAATAAAATGTACAATCCACAAACGAATGAGAATGTGCCACTTGGAAAAATATTACTGGCTTGGAGAATGAAATATGCTCAGGAATATTTCCATTTTTTCTGATTGTACCTCTGCATGCTGACTGGGCATCCCAGTCAAACTTGTCTCAATTTTAGTTGTTTGGGAAATCAATCAGAACGCGATATCTCCCTTATACGACATCAGTTTTTTGAACCGTTCACGGCGCCAAAATTAGAAAGACGAGATCTACCCAATTGCTTAGTTTCGGCACAGTTTCCATCTCTTTCAATTTTGAGAAAAATTTATGAACTCATGATCACTCACTGTCCTCGGAAGACCTATAATAAAATCCATGGAAATGACCTCACAATTCCATTCCAAAATTGGAATAGGTTGTAGTAAACCACCTAGATGCTTACATTCCGCCTTCACCTACTGACAATCCAAACATTTGGGCACGAACTCTAGCACACCCCTCTTCAGATTTGTCCAGTTATAGAACTTTTTCACCATCGTCAATATCTTATGATATCCCAGGTGATTCGAGTATGGATTTGCATGAAATTCTATAAAGATAAGATTCTTGAGCTCACTATCATCCTACACATAGATCCTGACCCTAAATTTCACTAAACCATCTATCGTCACATGATATTCTACATCCTGATCACTTGTACCTGCACATGTACTTGTCTTTCACCTGTACTTGCATGCTATTGTAACCTGTGGTTGAGCTCCACATACCTGTTATCTTGTTGTCCTTCTTGTTTGGTCTAAAATGCAGATGCAAATTAGAGTTTCATTTACTATCAATCCGGGTAAGTAAACTTCGAGGATCATCCAATATATATGGACTTAGAGACAAACTAAACTAAGCTAGGTAAAGAAATGCCAAAGTTCCCTTACAGGAGGTCTTTCATTAGGATCTCCAACACCTATTTAGTCATTTAACAAAATGAAATCTAAAGACATTGTGACAAGTGTAATAAATATTAAGGTTCCCTTACAGGAGATTGTTCATTAATATTTCTAATCATCTTAATAAAAAAACTATTTAAACTAATGAAATTAAAGCACTTAAACCTAATTTTGATTGATTGCATGAAATGTTAAAGCTCTCTTACAAGATACTATTCATTTATATCTCAAGCATATAAATCGGAAACTTAAACTAATGAAATCAAACATTAAATAAAAAATTAGATTCATTGAAGGAAACATTATTACTTTCTTACGAAAGGTCATTCGTTAATATTCCAAACATATGAACCTAATAATTTTATCAAATGAAATACACAAACAATCATAAAATAAAAGCCTACTAAAATAAAAGTGTACTTGCTAGGCAATGGGGATCCTTCCAAGGATTCACAAGCACACCAAAGGAAAATTCAAATGTAGAGGATCAAAGAAGCTCCGTCTTATTTATCATCAATTGCAAATTGTAATTGCAACCATTACATTGATTCTCCAATCTAACTTCTTACTACCAACCTATAAGATACTAAGATTACAAAATGAAGAAGAAGATTAAGATTAAGATTACGAATCAAGATTATAAATGAAGGAGATAACACTCCTATTTATACAAAAGCTATGATAACAAACTCATAAATGTAAATCCATTATTCCCTCCTTTGACCCACATATTTCTCAACCAATGGTGACACATAACCCTATCCTCCATGATCTCCTCCATGAGGTCCATGATCTCCTCAAATTCGAATTTGAACATAGAGTGCCACATAAGGGTGCATAGGAAGCTTCTTTTGTACCTACACATGTCAACAAACTCATTCTAATTGTTAGGTATAAGTATAAGCATATTATTTTCTAAAGTTTAACCACAAATCCACTTTAAAATGTTAAGAAATAATAAACTTTGGAAAAGCATATTTATAACCCAATGATGAGGTAAATGTAATGATGTGGAGGTGGAATGAATGTGACATGAAGGTAATATGGGAGTAATGTGAAGGTATTGGTGAATAATGGAGTGAGAATAGGGACTATTTTGAGGCCCAACATACCCCCAAACTGAAGGTATTGCATGTCCTCATGCAATCTATTACATTACTTTTTGATACTTGAGCTTTGGCTTAAACTCTGCATGATATCATTTACTTAACTTTTGCAAAGTGTTTTTGATGAACTGCAACTTGGTTGGTTCTTGTGTTTCAACCATATTTTGTTTGTTGCATTCAATTTTAATGTATAATATTTTCATATTGATAATGTGATTTTTATTGCAGAGTATTTTTTTTGGAATGCATCATGGTTGGTTCTTGTGTGACAACCATGATTGTGTTGGCATCCAATTATCTTTCAAGTACTTTTTGAAAAGCCATTTATATGCTCATGATGATGTAATAGTAAATATATTTTGAAAGTATGTGGGATTTGAATGTGATATGAATGTTTTGAATGTTATATGAATGTGGAAACATATGAATGTGAATGTATTTCCCCCCTCAACTGATGGTTTTGGAAATTTGACAAAATGACGAAAGGAAGTGAAGTTTTTCCAAAAATTATCATTCTAACTTTTCAAGGAATTAAATAGTTAAAATTTAGAAAAATCATACCTTAACTTACCCTTTCAAAAATGGATGAGATTTGTGCACATGTGGCTGCAAAATTCTATTCATAGTCTTCTTTACTTGGTTGTGAAAATGGTGGATGAAATCGAAAAAGTGAATCTTTTATTGTTGCTACATCTGCTGCTAAATCTGTTGCTAGATCTTCTGCTAAATGTTCGGAATCTATTGTTGAATGCGGCTGAAAATGTATAAGGCTTGGAAGGTATACAAAATTCAGAATTTACACTTTCCCCCCCCCAGCCTTATTTATTGACTTGTCCTCAAGTCATTTACATCAAAAACTGAAAAGTAATGAAAGTAATTATGCGTCCTCTGCTACAAAATTATTGGTCTTTAAGTCTTCAACGCTCATATGCACAATTCTTGTCATGTGAATAAATGTTTCGGTGTCGAACATAAAAAGAAATTTTTAACTTAGTGGCCATTGATGGATGTCACTAGTCAACACGAGAGCTCCCATTTTTAATGTGGATGGGAGTCAAGATGCCCCGAACACATCTTTCTAAGTATGAATGATTTTGTTGTTGTCGAATACTTAAAAGATCCGATGAACAAGGGACATTGACGTATTCCCTTTATTTATTGGCATGATAGCTTGCCCTTAAGGCATGCAAGCTTCAAGGTGTTTTTAGAAAAATATTTAGACTCAAGGACTATGGACTCAATGGTGTATGGAAGCAAGATTTTATTTGCACAAACAGCTTGTAGATGACCTTGGTTGGTTTTATTGGTGGGTTAGGATTGAAGAAAAATGTAATGAAGTGTATGTGGTAATGGAAAATGGATAATGACTCTTGTTGGGAGAAAAAAAAAATGAATTATGGCTTCAATTTCTCAAATATAGCAAATATGCTCTTTAATTTTGGACTTTTTGCTAAAATAGCTGAGTTTAACTAGCATTGACCAGCTACTTGAAGACATGGAATTCAAGGGTGGATAGGTATTTCACCATCCTTGTACATTTAGGAACAAACCCTAGCTCTTAGAATTTTGCTAATCTATCATGCAACATGTCAAACCATTAAGTTATTACAGGAAGTTGCAAGAACTTGTAATTTTCTGGAAATTTTGGTTATGATCATGGACTGGTTCTTTAGATTTTCTCATGAAATTTGTCTTTGGAAGGCCAATTTTCATCACAATGTAATCTCCTTACTGATCACTTGATTAACCCGTAACCTGCGAAAAAAACTTGGCAGAAAGAAAACATAAGTGTGTTCAAGAAGAAATGGCCATTTCCTTCATGATTCTTATGCAAAAATTTCATACCAAATAAAACAGATTAATAAAAATCAAAGTGTTCAAATTAACTCAATTCATGATATTAGTATCAATCCATTCTTAAAGAAATAACCATGAAAAGTAAATTTACTCCCTGTTTGAGTCAGATAACACATGTGCATTGCAAAGAGCTCGGCAATATAGATTTGTTGTGTCCTGCAGATTAGTATGTTATAAAGAATACAACAATATGAAGTTGCCATGCAAATTATCATCCAACTGAATAAATTTCATTTGCGCTACGTGAATTCTATGCAAATTTTTTTTTTTTTTTTTTTTCTTTTTTTTTCTTTTTTTTTCTTTTTTTTTTTTTTAATCTGTACCAACTCTTGCAGTCTTAACCAATTCCTGTAATTCTCATTATTCTCTCAATTTTGCATACCACCAAAGTTTTGTTTTATGCCAATATCCTTCACATAATTTATCATGCCAATATTCACCCTTTAAATCCTTCAAAACAATAACTGTCACAAAACATATAACAATTTTTTTTTTATTATATATATATATTTTTTAAAATGATAACAATCATAACCTAACATTATAAAACAATATATTAATACAATTATAACCTAACAACATAACAAACATTAAATATATACAACAAATTACAATTAAAAATATAACAAATTACAATTATATTAATATATTAATATATTAATACAATTATAACAACATAACAAACATTAACTGTAATAACAAATTAGAATTAAAAATATATAACTAAATACAAAAGTAAATACAAATCAAAACAAATTAAAACTAAAAACACAAAACAAATGCAAAACAAAACGCAAAACATGTGAAATAGCGGGATTGAAGGCATATGGAGGGTTTTTTTTTTTGGTTGAGGTAGGATAGGAACGACCGTACTGCAAGAAGGACTGGCCTCGTCGACAACCAGATTGCAGTGCAGAATGCATGATCAGATTTGCGAATCACCCATAGGTTCACAAAGGCAGGGATTACGTCTTGATTGCAGCAACTGAACACTTCATATTTGATATCGCAATCTCTTCATTCCCGAGCTCGATCTAGCATATTCGTCACTCATAGCTTGATCCAGCATTTCTGAGCTCATAACACAAAAGGCCCTTCTCCCTTCACTTGAGAAAGATTTTCTATGGAGTGAAAGCATACAAGTGATCTGTGGCATACCTGCAATTTTCCACTTTGAGTTTTTCATCGACACAGAAAAACTGAACTCTGTTATGGAGAGAAAGAACAATAACAAGTACTTCGTTATGCAAGAACTGCATTATGTAGGATAACCAAAGCTCAACGTTTGGTTTTAATTTACTGAAAATATAATCAAAACAATGCTCTTTCCATTTCCCATTCATCACCGATATGATCAAAGTTAAATTGTATTGTTGTAATGTTTGCAGGGGCACACCATTTCCGCAAGGCCGTGGGTGAAAAGGCAATAATATCAATTTGTCAAACAACGCATCAATTTATAAGGCAGTGGAAATTTTTAATTTCATATGAAAAGCCCACACAGATTTATGAGAAGCAGTAACAGCTACAGTTGGAGCTGAAGAAATCATCCTCCACTCTTTGCTATCCAAATCCAGCATTACCACCGATCCAACACTCGGAATGATTGTCACGTTGCCTTCTCCATCGTACGCGGCCACAACCCCCATTGATGGAAATTGTAACTTGTGTTCAGTCAAAATATCCCACTGCCAAGTTAAGTGATTTACGTGCCATAAGCCCACCGAAGCGGTGCGAGGCCCAACATTATGTAGAAATTTGAATAATAGCTGAATTATTCACCGAGATTATCCTGATTACACACTATTTAAGCTTCATGCATAATACATAACCTCTTCTACAATTGATCATCAATTTGCGGAAATAGAAGCAGTCGCATGCGCACATTAAAACATAATCAAGCACACATAGAACATAGTATGTAATGGGGAAAGCTTACAGCTGAAAACCCCCAACTATCTGTATATTATAATGATAGAGAACATATAACAATACATAGCACAAAGCTCCTCACAGCTCTCAGCACTATCTCACATGCTACACACAAACTAGCTCAGATATAGAACAAGTCACAAGTTCAAATCTTCTCCACAAGTCTGCCTGCCTCTACTGCGCAATCCAAGATGAGTAATGATGAGATCCAAGTTCGAATCCCACTAGCTCCAACTGCGCAATCCTCATTGGCAATCTCCATCAATGTGTGTGCAAATATCATGCACAGCCAATAGTCACAACTGATAGTAGACTCACCCTTTCACCCACCTCTAACACTGGTCTCCACTGAACTGTCCATGCATTGCAGTTAACTGATGTGTTCTTTAGTTGATTTAAGAGTTAATAATTAGTGAATTAATTAATAATTAATTCACACCACTCATCACTAGTGTATTTTTCAGTTAGACTAAATACAACTAGTTCAACTAAGTTAAACCGAACACAATTCCACCAACTGTCTCATCAACTCCACCAAACTCTGCCACATGAGTTCTAACTGAAGTCAACCATGCAATAGCTCAACTAACCCTTAGGAAAAGCGTATTTCCTTTTGTCAGCTGCATGTGCCACATCCAAGCATCAAACTCAAGTTCTCCAAGAGGATAAGATAATGTTTATAGTCTAAATATTATTAAGGGTTAATAATATTCAACTGTTCTATTTTTAGTTCGGCAGTCTAAAAATAGATTCCGCTCAATGTCTAAAAATAGAGGTCCATATATTTTTACCAACATGACCAATCATCCATAAATAGCATCCTGCAACTCATAGACCATGATCCATATGTCTAAAAATAGACATAGTCTAAAAATAGACTTTGCGCCAAAAATAGCCTGCGGGCCCACTTAGTGAAGGCGACTTCTTTTCACTAAGCTCCATCATCTTGTTGTATTTTCAACACTCCCTCTCAACAAGATATGGATTATCTGCAACCCCTATCCTGCCTCTGTAGTATTCGAATTTGGTCTTGGTGAGCGCCTTCGTCAAGATATCAGCATCCTGATCCTCCGTGGGAATATATGAAAGTAACATGATTCTCCGCTGCACACAATCTCTGATATGATGGTACCTGATGTCGATGTGTTTGGATCTATCATGAAATACTGGATTAGCCGAGAGTTTAATGCAACTCTAGTTATCACAATAAATCACAGTAGGCTCCAAGTGTGACCCGAACAATCCGACGAGGATCTTCCTCATCCAAATAGCCTCGAGATCGGACCAGCTACATGCAGCATACTTACCTGCTGAACCGAGCGCCGCCGTACCGCTTCCCTACCGTACTAAGAACCGTTGTCGAATCCGACATCGAAGATCCCCTCTGCATGTGCTCTTTCTGTCCGTTGGGCTCCCTACCCAATCTGCATCCGTGAAGCCACACAGCTTCACCTCATCCGACTGTCTGTACCACAATCCATATCCCGATGTGCCTCTGAGATAACGCAATACATGCTTGCCTGCCTTCCAGAAGAGCTTGGTTGGCTTAACCATAGCTTGTGAAAGCTGGTTAACAGCATAGCATATGTCGGGTCGTGTATTGACCAGATACATAAGCGACCCCACCAACTGTCGATAAACAGTGGCATCCACTACCTCCGTCGAAGTAGCATCCTCCTTCCTCCAACCTCCAGGAAGAGGAGTATCAACAAGCTTGCAGCCATGCATGTTGAACTTCTCCAGTATTTCCCGGGCATACTTACCCTGAGAAACAAATAGTCCATCACTGCGCTGCCAAATTTCCAATCCCAGGAAATAATGAAGGAGGCCCAAGTCCTTCATCTCAAACTCTAGCAAGATCCTCCTTGCATGAAAGTATCAACAGCTCATCACCCGTCAAAATCAGATCATCTACAAAGTAATGAAATCATCTACAAAGTACAATGATCAACAACTTACCCCTCCCACTACAACTGGGCACAGTGAGATCCGCCACTCTGGAGAATCCAAGTTCGATGAAATAACCTGTCAATCCGTGTGTACTCAAGCACGAGGTGCTGTTTCAACCCATACAAACACAGTTTCTTGAGTCTCGCGCACATGCAACTCACTACCGAAGATCTTGAACCTTCTGGGTTGCTCTATGTATTACCCTCTCCTCCTCAATGACTCACTGAGGAATGCGGGGCCTTCACATCCATCTCATGAATGCCACCCCCTCCGCCGAGAGAGCAAGAATCGTCAGAGTGAAGAATACCTGCGACTAAAAAGTGGTCTCCTCACACCCATCCTCTCTATTCTGTGAGTAGTTCCTCGGCAACAAATCTTGCCTTGTACTTCTCCACACTCCCGTCAGCCGCCTGCTTCACTTTGTAGATCCATCTCGAACCCACCATTGATTTCCCCTCCGGCCTTGGGACAATCTCCCATGCATTGTTTCTGATAATCGAATCATACTCTTCCACCATGGCATCTACCCATGCGGGATCCTCCACAGCTTCCTCGAAAGAGGATGGCTCTGTCACGACATATTTTCTCACAAGAGCCATGTATCTAGTGTACCGGTCTAGTGACTGTCTCTGTTTGCGCTGTGTTGTAGGTGGTCCTACAACCTTATCTGCATCTTGAGCCAGTCGCTCAGCTTCTGTAGTGCGCTTCCGCCCTCTGATGGTTGGCGCTGCATGAGTGGTCTCTTCCACTCCATGAAATTCCTCTTGTGGCTAATCCACATCCTGAAGCTCATCCTTAGGAACTAATAGCTCCTCATCTGCATGCAAGTGTGGCTTCCTCTCAAGCGAACACTTCATGGCTTTCTCCTCCTGAAATTTGATATCCCGTCGCACAACAGTCTTGCGACTGTCTGGAAAATACACACGATAGTTGTGGGGTGTATCAGTGTATCCCACAAATATCCCAACCTCTACGGTCGGCTCCAGCTTCTTCCGGCATCCTTCGTCACATGCATGTAGACAGAACTACATGACCACTCCTCAAATGGGAATATCAGGCTCTTTCCAAAGAAAAGCCTCCTCCGCAGTACTCATGCCAAGAACCGGTGAGGACAACTGTCAGTATACACGCAGCATTGCAAGCTTTTCCACAAGTGGAAGGGGTAGGCCCTGATCATGCAAACATCACCGTGCAACACCCACACGTCTGCTCTTCCACCCACCCCGCTCGTCATGGGTTATGAGGTGCTATGAGCTCTCTTCGAATTCCTTCTGTGCTGCAAAAGTCCTTGAATTCGCCAGAGATGAATTCACCACCATTGTCGCTCCTAAGAGCCTTCACCTGCTTCCCCGATTCTTTCTCAACCAGTGCCTTGAACTCACAGAAATTTGAGTATGTCTCACTCTTCTTCTACATGAAGAAGATCCAGCACTTACGAGAAAAATCATCAACAAATATCACATAATACCTGTGCTTTGTTGTCGAAGCTACTGAGAAAGGTCCACACACGTCTGTGTGAATTCTCTCAAGGATCGTCGTGGCACGACTATCCTTCTCGTGAAAGGTGGTTTTCACAAATTTTCCCAAGGTACACCCCTTGCACTGATCTGACTGCGCAAGAGTGCCTTTAGGAAGCCCAGTAGAAATCTGCTGCAGTATCTTCAAAGCTCCATGGTGAAGGTGGCCCAATCTCCGGTGCCACAGCTTTCCATCATCTCGGCTCACCACTCCTTCTACCTTGCATTCCATTTCTGCGCAGCCATCTACTTTTAATTGATAAAGGTTCTTGATTCGAACCCCTATCTTCCAGGTTTCTCCAGTTGTCTTACTGCGCAGGAAAGCCTTTCCCTCACTAAAGACAACATCGTACCCCTTGTCTTTTAACATCGCCACAGAGATCAGATACTTCTTCAATCCTGTAACATGCATCACTTCCTTCAATACGAAGGGTTTACTAGACTCCCTGTCAAAGGAAATGGTACCGATACCGGTCGCACTGTATCTACCATCATCGCCCATCTCGATGTGCACTCCAAGATCTTTCTCATCTAGATCTGAAAACAAATCTCGATCTCCAGTCATGTGAAAAGATGCACCACTGTCCAAGAACCATACTGATTCCATCACACTTGATACCAAGCATGCGATCAGCGAAAAATCCATCTCAAACTGCGAGGCTAAGGCCTCTCTCGCTGCAGATCCAGCAGCATGCTTATTTTTCTTCTTCTGCAGACAATTTGTGGCATAATGTCAGTGCTGGTGACAATGAAAGCACTTCACCTTGGACATGTCTTTCTTCTTTCCTTTCGCACCAGAATGAGAAGCTTTCTTGCTCTTCCCCTTCTTTGCTTTGGCAGCGAAAGCACAATTTTCTTCATCAGGTTCCTTTGATGAAGATCCGTCCCTGGTACTCCGCCTTATCTCCTCTTGCATGAGATCCGACCAAAGTCGCTCCCATCCTGGAAATTTCTCCCAACCATTGACAGAGTCCTGATAGGAATGCCAACTCTTCAGAAGACCAAGGAGAGCCAAGTCCACCAAGTCTTCATCAGCTACAGCCACCCCCACACTTCCCAACTCATCCCTGCATTGGGTGAACTTCGTGAGGTACTTGGATATACTGTTGCCTTTCTCCATCTTTATGTTTCTGAGTTTATCCTTGAGCGCCAACTTCCTCTGGTTGCTCTTTCTTTGGAATAAATCTGTCAACGCTTTCCACATCAAGTATGGAGAAGCTTTTCCATGCAGGCTAGATACAATGTGATCCTTCACGCCCTCCAACAAAATCCTTCGACATTTTGTTGTCTTCTTTTGCCAAGCCTCAACTTGAGCAGCATCAGTAGGCTTTGGGACTTCAGCATCTATGAACTCCTTCAGCCCATTTTCTTCTAACACCGCCTCCATCCTATCCTTCCATGCAACATAATTCGAGCTGCCCTCAAGGGCATACTCCAGTCGCAATCCGTTGAAAGACATTTTGACTTCGACACCAAGAAAACTACTGCAAATTTGAATTCCACCAGCTCAAAACTCAACCGCTTCCGATCTAATGTGAGAACAAAGTACTTCTAGCACAGAGATCGACTATAGGGGCATTTACTAGATATATCACCTTTCAAAGAAAGGATGGATCCAGAGGCTACCTGGCCCGCTTACAGACTCTGTCTACCGAAATAAATTGTAATCACTGTAATAGATTCGATGATCAATTCTCGCTCTGATACCATGTATAAATTTGAATAATAGTTGAATTATTCACCGAGATTATCTTGATTACACACTATTTAAGCTTCATGCATAATACATAACCTCTTCTACAATTGATCATCAATTTGCGGAAATAGAAGCAGTCGCATGCGCACATTAAAACATAATCAAGCACACATAGAACACATTATGTAATGGGGAAAGCTTACAGCTGAAAACCCCCAACTATCTGTATATTATAATGATAGAGAACATGTAACAATCATAGTACAATACTCCTCACAAGTACTCAGTACTATCTCCAATAGTTACACACAAACTAGCTCAAATCTGAACAAGTCACAGGTTCAAATCTCCTCCACTGTTTTCCTGCCTCTACTGTGCAATCCAAGATGAGAATGAATGAGATCCAAGTTCGAATCCCCTTGGCTTGTACTGTGCAATCCTCATTGGCAATCTCAATCAATGTGTGTGCAAATCTCATGCATAGCCATAGTCACAACTGATAGTAGACTCACCCTTTCACCCACCTCTAACACTGGTCTCCACTGAACTGTCCATGCATTGCAGTTAACTGATGTGTTCTTTAGTTGATTTATGAGTTAATAATTAGTGAATTAATTAATAATTAATTCACACCACTCATCACTAGTGTATTTTTCAGATAGACTAAATACAACTAGTTCAACTAAGTTAAACCGAACACAACTCCACCAACTGTCTCATCAACTCCACCAAACTCTGCCACATGAGTTCTAACTGAAGTCAACCATGCAATAGCTCAAATAACCCTTAGGAAAATCGTATTTCCTTCTGTCAGCTGCATGTGCCACATCCAAGCATCAAACTGAAGTGCTCCAAGAGGATAAGATAATGTTTATAGTCTAAATATTATTAAGGGTTAATAATATTTGACTGCTCTATTTTTAGCTCGACAGTCTAAAAATAGAAACCGCCCAATGTCTAAAAATAGAGGTCCATCTATTTTTACCAACTTGACCAATCATCCATAAATAGCATCCTGCAACTCATAGACCATGATCCATATGTCTAAAAATAGACATAGTCTAAAAATAGACTTTGCGCCAAAAATAGCCTGCGGGCCCACTTAGTGAAGGCGACTTCTTTTCACTAAGCTCCATCATCTTGTTGCATTTTCAACACATTACCTTAAAGTTCAACATTACCTTCGCGGCCAACCCTAACGGCCCAAAAAATATGTTTGGTTCCTGTAAAGGACAATCCCAATAGTTTTCACTCTTAACACAAACAGCCCAGTGGGATCTGGTTGTTTATTGACCAACAAACCTGTTTTTGTGTTGTAACTAAGCAATGCATAAAAATACTTTGAGGTAAAGTAGATGGTGTTGCCATCTACTGTGGAAAATGTTTCCTTCGTGAAGAATGTATAGTGCATTTTAGAACAAAGCTTTGTGATCCATTTATCTGTAACAGAGCTATAGATGAGGATGTGTACCTGCTCAATCATTAGCTCTCCACACACCATCACTTTAAATGTCTTCTGATTTGGTGTTATGGGCTGACATTTAGTGATTTAGATGCAAATTTGGTTTTGGGTGAAAATTGCATGATGTCGCCTTCCTTTGGAGTGGATTCGATGCTTCATACCTTTGGAAAGTTTGAAGAAAGTGGAGATACAAGGTTGTTGTGTAGCTACACCTGAAATTATTGGTTTGATGGACAGCATACTACTAGCAGTCAGGTAAGCTTCTCAAGTGACGAAGGAATGGATTGGTGAATAATAGGAATGCTTCCATTCTATGCACATTCTCTCAAGCCAAGTTGGCAAGTGGTCTTAATGTTACAAGTTTTGGAGGGTTATTAGGCAGTGCTTGTGTGTTCTAAGATTGCCCAACAAACCAATCGAAGGATTTTCTAACAAGAAAAGCGCGATTTGGGTGTTGGGAATTCTGGCACTCCACTTGTTATTTTACATTCTGGGCCTATGGCATACTTCTTCAATGCTAAATTTAGACACTGCAAGGTTCGTATTTAGGCAGGTACTGATGCGCCATTTTGACAATGCAGTGAGAGATCCGGTGACAGCCACTGAGAACGAAGAACAAATTTCTACAAGAGAATATTTTTTTATTAGGACTCAAACGATTGATAGCAGATCTGCAATTAAATTTCTGGCAAGATTTTTTTATTATTTTTTACATAATTCAATAGATTTCCTGATATTCCTGATTGCTCGAAGCGCAGGAAGAGAGCATACTAATTTCTTGAATTAATTTTATTTTTACAGGTTAGCGTGGATGGAGAATAAACACAATCAAGATTTGCGACAAAACCTCGCATTTTCTATACTCTTTCTGCAATGTCGCGAGGGCGTTTAGACTCTCAGAAGACAAAGCTTTCCAATAATCAAGTTCCTAGCTTACCCATGATACAAAAACAAGATATAAAAATGCGATGACGAAGCAACTCTTACTGTGCCACTGAATTTATTCATTTATTCATGATGATTAATTATTTTTTTATTTTTGAAAATAAGACTAAAAACTTCTAACGAGCTCGTTTTATTTTCCTAATTTATTCTATCTAATTTGCTTGAAAGATTTTTTTTATTTCCTAGGTAAAAGAATGCTTCCAATGAAGCCACCCACGGACTAAGAATTTGAAAAAGCTCACATCAAGATTTAAAATTTTTACCTTATGATTTGCAAGAATGTGAGTAACCTGTCTTATTTTTGGAGTTTGCGCAAGGTTCTTTTGGAACCAGTCTTCAAGATTATTCTTTTTCTCCAAAAATTCCTTGTTTAACATATTCAAATTTCTCATCCGTAGATGAATTAGTAAGAAATGGGGGGTTTAAAACTGAATTTGAAACTAACTAATTATGAAAGTAAAAATAAAAAACCTCAACTTAAACTCCTTTATGAAGATCCTGTTGTCACCAGGTTTCACAAGTTAGTCCATAAAAATAAATTGCAATAAAAATGTCTTCCTAAGTCTATTTCTAAATCATCCTCCCCGGCAACGACGCCAAAATGTTTGGTCTAAAATGCGGATGCCAATTAGAGTTTCATTTACTATCAATCCGGGTAAGTAAACTTCGAGGATCATCCAATACATATGGACTTAGAGACAAACTAAACTAAGCTAGGTAAAGAAATGCCAATGTTCCCTTACAGGAGGTCTTTCATTAGGATCTCCAACACCTATTTAGTCATTTAACAAAATGAAATCTAAAGACATTCTGACAAGTGTAAGAAATATTAAGGTTCCCTTACAGGAGACTGTTCATTAATATTTCTAATCATCTTAATCAACAAACTACTTAAACTAATGAAATTAAAGCACTTAAACCTAATTCTGATTGATTGCATGAAATGTTAAAGCTCTCTTACAAGAGACTATTCATTTATATCTCAAGCATATAAATCAGAAACTTAAAATAATGAAATCAAGCATTAAATAAAAAATCAGATTCATTAAAGGAAACATTATTACTTTCTTACGAAAGGTCATTTGTTAATATTCCAAACATATGAACCTAATAATTTAATCTAATGAAATTCACAAACAATCATAAAATAAAAGCCTACTAAAATAAAAGTGTACTTGCTAGGAAATGGGGATCCTTCCAAGGATTCACAAGCACACCAAAATAAAAGTCAAATGTAGAGGATCAAAGAAGCTTCGTCTTATTTATCATCAATTGAAAATTGCAATTGCAACCATTACATTGATTCTCCAATCTAACTTCTCACTACCAACCTATAAGATACTAAGATTACAAAATGAAGAAGAAGATTAAGATTAAGATTACGAATCAATATTACAAATGAAGGAGATAACACTCCTATTTATACAAAGGCTATGATAACAAACTTATAAATGTAAATCCACCATTCCCTTCTTTCACCCACATATTTCTCAACCAATGGTGACACATAACCCTATCCTCCATGAGGTCCATGATCTCCTCAAATTCGAATTTGAACATAGTGTAGAAATTATATGCACTAAGCATGCATATGTCCTTGATTCACCTGATCTCACACTATTTAACTTTATGCAAAATACTGAATCAATTCCACTTGTTAATCTTTTGCGGAAAAATTAATTGCACACACATGTGAAGCATAAACAAAAATAATCAATCACACATAACACAGTTTTTAACCACGAAAGCTTGAAGCTGAAAACCCCAACTATCATATATTATGTATCATGGAATCATATGAAAATCCTCATACGAAGCTTATCAAGCTCTCAGTACAGTACAATCGTCATACACTAATCAGGACCAATCTTGCAAATCCATGCACCGATCTTTGCCTCCTACTAGCCTGCCTCCACTGCACAATCCCTGCTGAAGAAAAGCTCTGAATGAATTCGAATTACCCTTGCCTTGATTGCGCAATCCTCATTGGCAACTCCAATGTGTGTGTGATGCAATCAATGCATCACTATAGTCACAACAGATAGTCTATCTTGCCCTTTCACCTACCTCTCCACTGGGTCTCCACTGAAACTGCCGTGCACTATAGTTAACTATTGTATTTTTCAGTTGATTAATGAGTTATTATTTGTGAATTAATTAACTAATTAATTCACTCCACTCTCACTAGTGTATCAATCAGTTAGACTAGATACAACTAGCTCAACTGAGTCTAACTGAGTTAAACTAAATACAACTCCATAACTACCTCTTCCAACTGTGTCATAACTCTGCCACTTGAGTTCTAACTAAGTCCTCCATGCATTAGCTCCAGTAAACCCTTGGGAATTGCGTAATTCCCTCAGTCCACTGATGTTCCACATCTATGCACTGAATTGAAGTGCTCCAAGGGAATAAGTTGTTGTTTAGTGTCTGATTATTATTAAGAGCTAATAATAATCAACATGCATCTATTTTTAGATCAGAGATCTATAAATAGACTTTGCCCAATATTCTAAAAATAGAATTTCATCTATTTTTCCAACTTGCTCAACCATCCACAAATAGCATCCTCAAACTTCTGAAATATGATCACCATGTCTAAAAATAGACATAGTCTAAAAATAGACTTGCGCCAAAAATAACCTGCAGGCCCACTTAGTGAAGGCGACAATTTTAACTAAGCTCATCATCTTGTTGAATCTCAACACTCCCTCTCAACAAGATAGGGATTATCCTTCACCCCAATCCTGCCTCTGTGGTATTCGAATTTTCTCCTGGTGAGCGCCTTCGTCAGAATATCTGCATCCTGACCCTCCATAGGAATGTAATGAAGCAACATGATCTTCTGCTGCACATAATCTCTGATATGATGATACCGGATATCAATATGTTTAGATCTATCATGAAACACAGGATTAACCGAGAGTTTAATGCAGCTCTGATTATCACAATGTATCACTGTGGGATCTAAATGTGAACTGAAAAAACCAACCAGAATCTTCCTCATCCAGATAGCCTCACATGCAGCTTGACTTGCTGCCATGTATTCCGCTTCCGCTGAAATGAGTGCCATGGATCTTTGTTTCCTACTGTACCAAGAAACTGTCGTAGATCCGATACTGAAAATCCCTCCTGATGTGATCTTTCTGTCTGTTGGGCTTCCTGCCCAATCTGCATCTATGAAGCCATGCAACTTCACCTCATCTGTCTGTCTGTACCATAAACCATACTCATATGTGCCCCTGAGATATCTCATGACATGCTTGCCTGCCTTCAAAAAGAGCTTGGTAGGCATAACCATCGCTTGTGAAAGTTGGTTCACCGTATAGCGTATGTCCGGTCTTGTATTGACTAAATACATGAGCAAAACCACCAACTGTCGATAAACAGTGGCATCCACTACCTCTGCCGATGTAGCATCCTCTTTCTTCCAATTTCTTGGAAGAGGAGTGTCGATAGGCTTGCAGCCTTGCATGTGAAACTTCTCCAGTATCTCCTAGGCATACTTGCATTGAGACACAAACAGTTCACCTTCCCGCTACCATATTTCCAATCCAAGGAAATAATGAAGGAGGCCCAAATCCTTCATCTCAAACTCCTTTGCAAGATCTGCCTTACATGAGTGTATCAACTTCTCATCACCTGTTAGTATTAAATCATCAACATAAAGTACAATGATTAAAATCTTACCCTCAACCACAATCTGGTACAGGTTTTCATCCGCCTCACTCTTGGTGAAGCCAAGTCCACTGAAATAGTTTTCGATCCGAGTGTACCAAGCACGGGGTGCTTGTTTTAGCCCATACAGATCTCTTTTGAGCCTGCACACATGCAACTCACTGTTGAAGATCTCAAATCCTTCAGGCTTCTCAATGTACACCTCTTCCTCAATGATCCCATTAAGGAACACAGTCTTTACATCCATCTGATGAATGTGCTAACCCATCTATGCTGAGAGAGCAAGGATGGTCCGTATGGAAGAATACCGTGGGACAGGTGCAAAGGTTTCTTCATATTCAATCCCCTCAATCTGTGAGAAGCTCCGGGCAAAAAATCTTGCCTTATACTTCTCGACACTCCCATCAGCAGCTTGCTTTACCTTGTAGATCCATCTTAATCCTACAACTAATTTTTCCACTGGCCTTGGAACAATCTCCCAAGCACTGTTTCTAAAAATGGAGTTATACTCCTCCACCATGGCATCTACCCATGTGGGCTCCTGCACTGCTTCTTCGAAAGAAGATGGCTCTGTCACGATACACTTACTCATAAGAGCCATGTATCCAGTAAATCAGTCAGGTGATTGTCTCTGTCTGCGTTGTGATGTAGGGACTCCTACATTCTGTGTTGCATCAAGCTTCAGTCTCTCAGCTTCTATGGTATGATTTCTGCCTTGTCTGATGTTTGGTTCTTCTTGAGTGGACTCCTCCACTCCATGAATCTCCTCCTGTGGCTGATCCACATCCAAAGGCTCATATTTGGGAACAAGAAGTTCCTCCTCCACATGCAAGAGTATCTCCCTCTCAAGTGACAACTTTATGGCTTTCACCTCATTGAATTTTATATCCCGTCACACAACAGTCATCCGACTGTCCGGAAAATACACACGATAATTATGGGGTGTTTCTGTGTACCCCACAAATATCCCAACTTCTGCAGTTGGCTCCGGCTTCTTCCTGGCGTCCTTCGTCACATGAATGTAAACAAGTGAGCCAAAAATCTTCAAATGAGAAATATCAGGCTTCTTACCAGTAAAAGCTTCTTCGGGTGTACTCATGCCAAGTACTCTATGAGGACAACGGTTTTGCACATAAACCACAGTGTTGCATGCTTCCGCCCACAAGTTCATCGGTAGGCCCTGATCATGCAGCATCGCTGGTGCAGCACCCACGATCGTTCTGTTCTTTCTCTCCACGACCCCATTCTGCTGTGAGTTATGAGGCACTATGAATTCTCTTTGAAATCCTTCTTTGCTACAGAAGTCTTTGAATTCACCTGAGATGTATTCACCACCATTATCACTTCGTAGAGATTTCACTTGCTTCCCTGACTCCTTCTCCACCAATCCCTTGAACTCACAGAACTTTGAGAGAATTTCACTCTTCTTCTTCATGAAGAAGATCCAGCATCTACAGGAATAGTCATCAACAAATGTAACATAATACCTGTGTTTTGTTGTTGAAGCAACCGAGAAAGGTCCACACACGTCTATGTGAATTCTCTCTAAGATCACCGAAGCACGATTCTCCTTCTCATGAAAGGTGGTCTTCACAAACTTACCCATATTACATACCTTGCATTGATCTGACTGCGCAAGAGTAACCTTGGGAAGTCCAGTAGAAATTTGTTGCAAAATCTTCAAAGCACCATGGTGAAGATGGCCCAATCTCCTGTGCCATAATTAGCTCTCATCCCGGCTCACCACTTCTTCTGCTTTTCCCACCATTGCAGCACAGCCATCTACCTCCAGCTTGTAGAGATTCTTAATTCAAACCCCTATCTTCTTGGTTTGACCCATTGTTTTATGTCGAAGGAAGGCTTTTCCCTCACTAAAAACAACATCATAACCTTTGTCTTCCAGCATTGCGACCGAGACCAAGTTCTTCTTCAGACCTAAAACATGCATAACATTCTTCAACAAGAATGGATTACCAGACTCCCTCTCAAAGGTAATGGTCCCAATGCTAGTCGCACTGTACCGACCATCGTCGCCCATCTCTATATGCATCTGGAGGTCCTTCTCCTCCAAGTCACTAAACAAATCTTTGTCTCTCATCATATGGAAAGACGCACCACTATCAGGATACCACACCGATCCCATGCAGCTTGAAACCAAGCAAGCGATCAAGGAGAAATAAAGCTCAAATTGTGAGGCTAAGGCCTCTCCAGCTACAGATCCAGTAGACTTCTTGTTCTTCTTCTTCTATGGACAGTTAGTGGCGAAATGTCCATGTTCGTGACAGTGAAAACACTTCACTTTGGACAAATCCTGCTTCTTGCCTTTAGCATCAGATTTTGAAGGATTTTTCTTCCCCTTCCCTTTCCTTGCTTTGGCAACCAAAGGGAAATTCTCTTCATCTTCATTTTTCGATGAAGATCCATCCCTGGTACCCCACCTTATCTCCTCCTGCACAAGATCCGACCAAAGTCGCTCCCATCCCGACAGTTTCTCCCATCCATTGACAGAGTCTTCATAGCTATGCTAACTCTTTGAAAGCCCAAGAAAAGCCAAGCTCACCAAGTCTTCATCATCAACAGTAACCCCCACACTTCCCAGTTCATCCTTGCAGTGGACAAACTTCGTGAGGTATTTTGGAATACTGTCGCCTTTCTCCATTTTTATTTTCCTGAGCTTGTCTTTAAGCGCCAACTTCCTCTGGTCACTTTTGCTTTGGAAAAATTCTGTCAAATCCTTCCACATTAATAATGTAGTGGCTTTCCTATGAAGGTTGGACACAATATGGTCCTTCACACCTTCCAACAGAATTCTTCTTGTCTTTTCTGTCTTCTTTTTCCATGCGTCAAGTAATGCAGCATCGCTAGATCCTAGCTTAGGAACATCGCTATCGATGAACTCCTTCAGTCCATTATCCTCCAGCACTGCCTCCATCCTGTCCTTCCAGGCTATGTAATTCGAGCTCCCATAAAGGGCATACTCCAATCGCAACCCATTGAAAGACATTTCAATGTATACTCAACTTCTGCACCAAGAATCTTCTGTATCAAATTCGAATTGTCCACCAGCACAAACTCACTTCAAAATTTCAATCTTCAATCAACAATGCTCTGATACCATGTAGAAATTACATGCACTAAGCAAGCATATGTCATTGATTCACCTGATCTCACACTATTTAACTTTATGCAAAATACTGAATCAATTCCACTTGTTAATCTTTTGCGGAAAAATTAATTGCACACACATGTGAAGCATAAACAAAAATAATCAATCGCACATAACACAGTTTTTAACCGAAAAAGCCTAAAGCTGAAAACCCTAACTATCATATATTATGTATCATGGAATCATATGACAATCCTCATACAAAGCTTATCAAGTTCTCATTATGGTACAATCGTCATACACTAATCAGGACCAATCTTGCAAATCCATGCACCGATCTTTGCCTCCACTGCGCAATCCCTGTTGAAGAATAGCTCTGAATGAATTCAAATTACCTTTGCCTTGACTGCGCAATCCTCATTGGCAACTCCAATGTGTGTGTGATGCAATCAATGCATCACTATAGTCACAACAGATAGTCTATCTTGCCCTTTCACCTACCTCTCCACTGGGTCTCCACTGAAACTTCCATGCACTGTAGTTAACTGTTGTATTTTTAAGTTGATTAATTATTTATTATTTGTGAATTAATTAACTAATTAATTCACTCCACTCTCACTAGTGTATCAATCAGTTAGACTAGATATAACTAGCTCAACTGAGTTAAACTAAATACAACTCCATAACTACTTCTTCCAACTGTGTCATAACTCTGCCACTTGAGTTCTAACTGAGTCCTCCATGCATTAGTTCCATTAAACCCTTGGGAATTGCGTAATTCCCTCAATCCAATGATGTGCCACATTTTTGTACTGAACTGAAGTGCTCCAAGAGAATAAGTTGTTATTTAGTGTCTGATTATTATTAAGAGCTAATAATAATCGACATGCATCTATTTTTAGATCAGCGATCTATAAATAGACTTTGCCCAATATTCTAAAAATAGAATTTCATCTATTTTTCCAACTTAATCAACCATCCACAAATAGCATCCTGCAACTTCTGAAATATGATCACCATGTCTAAAAATAGACTTGCGCCAAAAATAACCTGCGGGCCCACTTAGTGAAGGCGACTCTTTTCACTAAGCTCATCATCTTGTTGAATCTCAACACATAAAGTGCCACATAAGGGTGCCTAGGAATCTTCTTTTGTACCTACACATGTCAACAAACTCATTCTAATTGTTAGGTATAAGTATAAGCATATTATTTTCTAAAGTTTAACCACAAATCCACTTAAAAATGTTAAGAATTAATAAACTTTGGAAAAGCATAGTTATAACCCAATGATGAGGTAAATGTAATGATGTGGAGGTGGAATGAAGGTGACATGAAGGTAATATGGAAGTAATGTGAAGGTATTGATGAATAATGGAGTGAGAATAGGGACTATTTTGAGGCCCAACACTTCCTGTAAGATATGATCCTGTAAATCTATCCCATAGGAACTCATAGTTGCTATATGATTCACATGTACTTTCCTACTAAGAGAATCTGCAACCCTATTCTCATTTCCCTTGATGTATCTAATGTCGAAGTCAAACTCACTAAGGTGGCCAACCATCTAGCTTGCCTCGAATTCAAATTTGATTGTTCAAACAAATATCTAAACCCATTATGATCACTCAGCAATAAAAATCTCCTGCCAAGAAGATAATGCCTCGACATTTTCAATGTGTGAATAATAGTTGCCAACTAAAGATCATGATTCACGTAGTTTTGTTCATTCTCATTCAATTTCTTGGACTCATAACATACCATATGTCCTTCCTGCATAAGGACTCCACCAAGTCCTCTTTTACGAGAATTTGTACACACCACAAATTCTTTATCTGGATCTGCAATCTTAAGAATTGGAGCATTGGTCAACAACTGCTTCAGTTGCTCAAAACTAGTTACACATTCTTTTTTCCATTCAAACTTCTTACATTTCTTCTTCAAAGATGTAATGGGATATGCAATGCGTGAGAAGTTCCTGATGAACCTCATGTAGTAACTTTTTAACCCCATAAATTATCTAACTTCCTCCACATTATTAGGAGTTGCCCACTCCATGATGGCTCTTATATTTTCTAGATCTATTGTTATGCCTTCCTTGGAAACAACATGTCTCAAGTAGTTTACCTCTTTTTGGAAGAAACTGCACTTGCTAAGCTTAATTGATGCTCTCTAAGAAATATCAATATTGTTGCTAAATGCTCGGCATGCTCTTTCTCATTATTAGAATATACCAAGATGGAATCAATGAATACAATAAAAAAAATTATTTATATAAGAACACAACACATTATTCATCAAACACATAAATGTAGTTGGGGCATTAGTCAAACCGAATGGAACTACAACAAAATCATAATTCCTATACCTGGTCCTAAAGGTGGTCTTGAATATGTCCTCTTCTTTGATGTGTACCTGATGATATCTTGATCTCAAGTCGATCTTAGATAAAATTGTTTCTCCCTTCAACTGATCAAACAAGTCATCAATCTGCAGCAATGGATACCTATTCTTGATCGTCACTTTGTTCATTTGCCTATAATAAATGCACAAATTGAGAGTACCATCCTTATTTCTTACGAACAGCACTAGTGCACCCCAAGGTGATATACTCTGCCTAATGTATCCCTTGAAAACAATTTCCTTCAGCTGCAATTTCAACTCAACTAACTCAGGTGTACTCATCCTATAAGGTGCCTTTGATGTTGGTGTTACCCCTAGCACCAACTAAATAGAAAAATCCACTTCCCTATGAGGAGGTAGCTCTTGAATATCAACTGGAAACACATCATGAAACTGTTGCAATATAGGATACCTTTGGAATATTTTTGCATCCTCAACATCCTTACCCTTATCACTATAAAAATGCACTGCAAACATTACACAACCTTTCCTGCAACTACGCTTAGCCTGTATAGCAGTGACCATCCTCAATGATGTAGGATTCTTCTTTCCCTGCAAAAATCTCTTTTCTCCATTATCATCCAGGCACTCAATGGCCTTGTCATAAAAATCTACTTTGGTCCTGTAAAGGTAGAACCAATCCATACCCAAAAGCTTGTTATATGATCCCAATGGCATTACATTTAAATGTGTTGTTGTAGTCATACCATTTAACTCAAATTCACAATGAACTCTCTTCTTCGTACTCATAGGAAACTGCACCAACCAAGATTTTGCATGCACTTCTTTTCTCAAGCTACACTTATCCACTAGGTTAGGATTTACATAACTATAATTAGATCGAGGAACAATCAAAATAGAAATATCTTGATCACAAATCTTACCATCCATCTCAATGATACATGCCTGGTGAACCACCTACATGTTGTCCACAACTGCATAAATCTGAGGAATGTTATGACCAACATCCACAACTGTTTGCACATCATGTGCACTGTAAATCTGGGTCTACCACCCCGATATTGTGGAAAAACCCTCTTGCGATGATCATTGCCACATATTCAACACTGCAATGGTGCTCTACCATCACCTCTAATCTTCTACTCTCCCGGCTATAATCCATGTCCCTTCTCAACTATATTGAACTTCTTGTAAGGAACCACATTTTCTTTCTCACCTACATATTGAGTTCTTCCCTGCTTTGGTGGCCATATTCCTTTAGATTTCTCATTTCCTTTCAAATCATGCTTAGACTCAACTTTGCGCTTTGACTCCTCATAACAATGCTTCAGCTTTCGAATGGCCTCTTCTAGCGATCTAGGCTCACCGAACTCAATCGAGTCTATGTATGCTACTAGCAATCCACCAATGAATCTTTGAACCTTTTCCTTCTCCCCCTTGAGGTAAGGCACATTTCTCAACAACTTTAATAACATGCAAGTATACTCATCATCTGTCACAGAACCCATTTGCAACTCATAAAAAATACTTAGCTCTGGCATCATAGTACCTCTCTGATAGATACTTCTTCTAGAATAGCCTCTCAAACTCACTCCAAGTCAGCTCCTCCTCATAAATACCCCTAACATTCTTCCCATCTTCCCACCAAATATCTGCTTTACCTTTGAGGTTGTATGTAGCTATATTTGCTTTCATGTTTTCTGAGTAATCATGCAACCTAAAGAACTTCCTCATACCAAGCAAACATGCCTCTGCATCATGTGATTTATTCATCTCTTCATCAAATGTAGGTGGTTTTTATTTCTTAAAATCATCCAGAAAATATCCCCTATCACTCCTCCTGTAAGGATGATAATGATGACGATCACAGTGCCTATTAGGACTAGAACTAGAATAGTACATGTGTCTGTCACCTATCCTATCCGGAGTGTCCAAGAACCTTCCATCTCTAATCGTGCCATATTTATCTGACTTGTGACCACCATGATACCTACTTCCATATGCCTGATTTGTCCCATCCTCCTGAGCATATTTGATCTGAAGTGGTCCATGTTTTTGCAACTCTAACTGTTAGGTCCCTATATTACTAGTATAGTCCCTTGTTGTTGTTAGTTTAACCCCATTATTGTTATTATTGTACTCTTGTAACCCCCATATTGTTATTATTGTGCCCTTAAATTATTATTGTTAGGTCGACTAGGATTACATTGTGGCCCCACTAGGATTACATTGTGGCCCCATGGACTCCTATATATAGATAGGAGGTTTTGTCATTTGTATCATCCAAGAATTGTTCATTCATGTAATATATTGGAGGTTTCCCCCTTGAAGTGGCTTATTTCTAAGGCGTTGATATCTCTTTTCTTCTATTTTTGGAGTTGGTTTCCCAACATTTGGTTTCAAAGCTTTGGATTCTAGGGTTTCGCTGCTCCAAACAGGTCATCATGGAATTTTCGCTATAACTTTTTTTCTACGAAGTTTCAGAAGCTGAAACTTTTAGGGTGCGAAGCTGAAATTCTTAGGAACATCTTTGAAAAATTTCAGAGCTTGGTTCGCAATATTTTCGTAGATATGATCTGTGGAAGTTAGGTCTTTTTGCAGGCTCCTCAATTTAATCTAAACAGGTCATCGTGGAATTTGTTCTATAACGTTTTTTCTACGAAGGTTCAGAATCTGAAATTTTTAGGGCGTGAAGCTGAAATAATGAGGAAACTCTTCGCAAAATTTCAGAGCTTGGTTCGCAATATTTTCTGAGATACGATCTGTGGAAGGTAGTGCTTTTTCAGGCGCCTGAATTTTATCTCAAAGAGGTGATCGTGGAAAAATCTTCATAACTCTCTCTCTGAGCATCGGAATGGAATGCCGTAAAAAGTGGTTGCAATCACATGGACTGTAGTTTCTTTGCTTTCAATTTTAGAGCTAAAAGACAAAACAGTGACACGTGGTTATTCGTATAAGTTCGCTCTACTGAACTAGTCCATAATTAGGTCATTGTGGGAGATTGAACATAAATTTTTCTTGGAGAATCAAAATCAAGTCAGACCTATGGCATTAAAAATATAATTCATAAGGCTACCTCAGTGCCAAATTTTAGATATTGAAGAGCCACAATTACAGAGATAATACAATTTCAATATCGAGCTCCTCAAAAGCAAGAAAAAGGTGTGTATTTTTTTTTCCGAATTACATAAGTCTTGTTTGAAGAATCACTTTGAATTGATTCCAAGGGCATATTGTAGAATAGATATCAGTATTGGGTTCTAAAAAATGCCCCGTAAAAATAATTCAACACCCATTAAGCCTTTAGAAGGCTCTACTATGACTCATGAAGATGAAGAATTGCAACATGATCTACCAAAATTACAAGAGCAAGTGCACCAAATTTCACTCTCGCAAAGAGAAAAAAAAAATGAAATGGAAGTTTTAAAGAAAGGCGTGGAAGCAAAGATGGATGGTTTGAAGAATAATATGGATGGTTTGAAGAAAGGTGTGGAATCTAAGATAGATGGCATGGAAGCTGGCATGGAATCTAAGATGGATGACATGGAAGCTAAGATTGATGAAAAAATGAAAGACAACATGGAAAACATGAAGAATGATCTAAAAGCAGACATGGAAGGTTTGACAAAGTTGATACAAGAAATGTTTCCTAATGGTGAAAAGATAGTAGAGGAAACTCATGATGAGAACAAAATAAATGTTAATCGTGACTTCATAAACTCTAATGTTGGTGGGAAGAACCACCATATTCAAAAAATGGATATGAGGAAGTTTGATGGAAAGGATCCTGTAACATGGATACTACAGATGGAGCAATATTTTGATCTCCATAATGTGCAAAACACACAAAAGGCACGCATTGCAACTTTACATTTAGAACAAAATACATTTGTATGGTATCGATGGCTTTTCTCCCGTAAAAAAATTGTCACTTGGTCAATTTTTACGTAGGAAATGATAGCACATTATGAGGATACAAAGAGCAACACCTTCTTTAGCCAATTGATAAATCTCAAACAAAAGGGTTTAGTGGGGGAGCACATTGAGGACTTCCAAAAATTGAATATAAGGGTAACTGATATTCTAGAGGAACACAGGATTGATCTCTTCATAAGTACTTTAAAGGATAACATCCAACATGAAGTTCGCGTTTTGGAACCTGATTCATTGGAGAAGGCATTCAGGTTGGCAAGAAAAATTGAATGTAAAATTATGGCTACAAGGAAGCCTACCACTCACTTCTATAAAGAGGGAAGTGTTTCTACTCCTAGATTTCAACAACCTACAAGGTTGACACCACAACAATTGGAAGAAAAAAGAGCAAAAGGGCTTTGCTACAGTTGTGATAGCAAATACACTAAAGGTCATAAGTGTGCTGAGAAGAAATTATTTTACATAGATTGTGAAGAGGAAAAAGAAAATGAAAAAGAAGAGGATATACACCAGGAACCAACCCTAGAAGAGGAAGAAATGAATCTGACCATATCGTGTAATGCACTGGCAGGAATTACCACTCCTCAAACTTTCAAGATAGAAGGAAAAATCAAGAAGAAAAAGGTAATAGTGTTGATTGATTCAGGTAGCACCCATAATTTTATTCATTGTAAGGTAGCCAAGGAATTAAATTGTTTCCTATACCCAGCACCAGAATGTCAAGTGATGGTTGCAAATAGAGGAACTATAAATTTCTCTGGAAAATGCCATAATATCAAGCTAACCATGGGGGAATATGTATTGACTAGTCCAATGCTTTCCATTCCTATGGGAGGTGCTGATGTTGTACTAGGAGTACAATGGTTACAATCTTTGGGGACGGTAGCTTTTAATTTTCAAGAAATTTTCTTGAATTTTTTTTTAGAAGGAAAGGAAGTCGAATTACGGGGTATTGCAGGGAAGCCAGGAAAGATAATAAGCTCTAATGTCATGACAAAGCTTCTAAATAAATAACAACGAGGCATAATTGCACAATTATGCTCACTAGAAGTTCCAACATCAAAATCATCTATTTCTGCAGATCTCCAACAAGTCTTGGATAATCATTCCAAGGTGTTTGAAACTCCCAAAGGACTCCCACCTATTCGTGATCATGATCATGCTATTCATTTGATTCCAGGAAGTGTTCCTCCAAACATCAGGCCTTATAGATATCCTTATGTCCAAAAGAGCCAAATTGAACGTATGATTGCAGAAATGTTAGAGGCGGGTATAATTCAACCTAGTCAAAGTTCTTTCTCTGCTCCTGTAGTATTGGTACACAAGAAGGATGGATCATGGCGAATGTGTCCAGATTATAGGGAGCTCAATAAGCTCACCATTAAAGATAAATTTCCCATTCCTATGATTGACGAATTATTGGATGAATTACATGGAGCAATTTATTTTACCAAGTTGGATCTTCGTTCAGGATATCATCAAATTAGAATGAAGACCGAAGATATTCCAAAAACAGCATTTCAAACTCATGAAGGTCATTATGAATTTTTGGTCATGCCTTTGGCCTTACCAATGCACCTTCTACATTTCAAGGGTTGATGAATTCCATTTTCAAACCCTTCCTTAGAAAATTTGTGCTAGTATTTTTTGATGATATACTATTCTACAGCAGGTCTTGGAAGGATCATGTTGAACATGTTGACAGGGTGCTCAAACTATTGCAGGAGAAACAATTATATGCAAAAACATCCAAATGTTTCTTTGGAGTACAAGAGGTGGAATATCTGGGTCATATTGTATCTCACGAGGGTGTTAAGGTAGACCCTAACAAAATTAAAGCCATTAAGGAATGGAAATTCCCCACTGTTAGTGTCAGTCTTGTCACACTACCATCAGTGATCAAAATTACTCTGTTGCATCTGCATATTAGGAGTCCCATACCATAAATTTTCACCATTCCATTAGGTCATGAAATCATTGATGGCAGTGGTATTTCATCAGTTTTCCCTCATGTGAAACTTGTTGATTCTCCTCTCTATGGTCTTTAGTCGTGATTCATTTTCACTCCCAAATCCATATTATTAGGTCATAGGGTTGGTCTCATTAGGTTCTAGGGTCTCATCATGGTCAAATTAATGATTCAAGTGTCAATAAATATCAGCAAAGTCATGCGGAAGTCTAATAAACTCTAAGTCACAGCATCCAGAAAAATCAAAGAAATATTATATTGAGCTTGATGTAACTTTCACCTCAAAACCACGTTTTGAGGTGAAAACATGGTACTTTACCTTTATTTTCTTCTTTTATGTAATTTTATGTCATCACATGTAATAAGTCTCACTTTAGAAGCTACTATCTCCACAAAGCCAACACCCTACCCTTCAGAGAATTTTTTCATAGAAATTTCATGGTAAAATCATGTTCTAAGTATTTCCATCAGAAAGAGCCCGGAAAGAGCTTTCCAACGATATATTATACTCTCAAAACTGACTCTTGGATTGAAATTTATGCCTAAGTGAAAGAAGGTCCCCAATAGCCTAACCCTTCCCCTTTTCCCATTTTCTTCTTACACTTTATTTCATAAAAAGTTTGAAGTTTTTCTTTATAACCCCTTTTCCCCTATCCGATTAAATAAATCGCATCATTAAAGCCCTTTAAACCCATAAACTGCAATGCAATTAAATAAACCCTTTTCCCTCATTTTCCCTTAAACTTTATAATAAAATTTTAAAGTTTTTATATTATAAATCCCCTCTTCCGATTGCATTACCACTCCTCTGATTCGATCGCAATCACACTATACAAAGTGCACATCCCCATCGACCCTTTTGATTATAAAAACTCCGATGTGATTGACTCCTGATGCACCTCCCACGATTGTGTTTGCACCGTCGATCTGCCCTTCCGATCCGACGATCCACAGCCAATCGCACCATCACAATCGGCCATTTCCATTGTTCCAAACTCCCGCTCCGTTCCCCTCCTATCTTCCGATTCCGATTGGCCGGGTCCCACCATATAATCTTCTTCCCGCTCCAAGAAAAAGGGTTGTTCCCTTTATAAAAGGCAAAAGATTAATTTTAAATTGTTTCATAAGTTCTCCATCGCAATCGGCAATTTCTCATAATTCTTTAAAACTCCGCCCCGCTCACCCCCGATTTCCGATTGCGATTGCTCTTTCAGTCCCACCTTTAAACCTTCCGCCCCTTTCAAAATAAAATGGGTTCTTTCCTATGTAAAGTCCAATATTTCATTTATCTCGGCTTTATAAAGGACTTCCCCCCATCGCTTATCCCCAATCGCAATCGGTGAAGTCCCATTGTATAACACACCCACCTCAATTTCCGATTGTGATTGCACTACACCCCCGGTCCCACCTTGATCCTTTCCTCCTTTTTCAAATGAAATTTAGTTTTTTCCTTTGTAAAAAGCAGAAAAACCATTTTCATTTGTTTTAAAGGGATTTCTCCAATCGGACGCTACTTTTCCTTGTTCATCTCCGCTCTTCTATTGTATTACCCATCGCATTTTTCCAATCGCATCGCAAGTTCTATCGCCTTGTTCCAAAGTACCCTCCCGCTCCGATCGTCGATTGCGATTTCGATTTCCCTCTTTCCCTTATACACTAATCGCAATCGCTCATTTCCATTGCCTCTCTCCATTATATGATATTTCCTGTCCTTCCCTCCGATTTGCGATTTGTGATTGCATATGGGTCCTACCATCCTTTCCTTTGTATTTTTTCCATAAAAAAAGTGGACTTTACTTCATTTAAGGCATAATTTCATTTTTTCAAAGGCATTCTTTTCAAAAGTGGATTTTCTTCAAGAAAAAAAAACAGAAAAAACAGTCAAGGTCGAGAAAATAATTATGAAACAATCACATCTCCTGCAACGATTAATAAGGGATTGGTTCTACAGTTTCTTCTTCTCATTTGTTGGATGTAACTATGAAGTCTTCATATGGCCAAAAAATGTATTATTATTCCTCCTTTTCAGAGCAGATCGTTGGTCTATTTCCTATGTTCGGATTCCAGTGAAACAACTCCCTTTTTTTGTGGATCTACTTCCCCCAATTCTAGTCTATTTAATATAATTTTCAGTCATTTGTAACCAGTCAGTCAGTAAGGAGGGGAATAGTGTGGAAATTAAGGAGGACGCTCTACGCTCCATTGTAACAGTTTGACAAGGAATTAATAAGATATGTAGCTCTGAATTGTGGGATCCATGTGGTATGAGTTTTAGCATTTTTTATTTCCTTTGTGTTCATATGTAAATTTGTTATGTTCACGATTCATTCATAAACATTTCTGGTTGAATTTTTTCAAGATAGATAGGTAGAATCCATTATTAATGCTCTGCCTTGGGAAATAATTCAATATTCTATGTTTTCTTCAGTTGAAAAGGATCCATCTCCTATGCCCTTTTCAGCTCCTCACCAGTGTTACCATCCCATCATTATTTAAACTTAATTGCTAAAATTTCCTGCCTACCTTGCCCGATGAAATACCCTGTATCCCTAATTTAATTCCCCAGTTTCAAACTGCCCCATATTTTCCATACAACCCTGAAAATTTTATTAAAACATTTCCCATTATTATACCTAGCCTAAAATCAGTTTCTAATTATACTTCATTGAATATATTTTCACGGAGAGAGCCCTCTCCTGACCTTGTAGGGCTAGCTACAAGGCTGAGCATGGTTTGAGGTTACCCTGATTTGCCTTCCTTCAGCCTGAGGTCCAGATCAGGTGATAACACCCACAACCATAAAGAAGTTGCGAGGATTTCTCAGGTTAACATGGTATTATCGCAAGTTTGTTAAGAATTATGGGAGAATAGCAGCACCTCTAACAACATTATTGAATAAAGATGCATTTTCATGGACTCCCGAAGCAACTAAGGCCTTTGAACATCTTAAAGAGGCAATGTGCCTAGCACCGGTCTTAGCTACGCCAGACTTCACAAAAACCTTTATTGTGGAATGTGATGCCTCAAGAAATGGAATTTGTGTTGTTTTAATGCAAGAAGGAAGACCCATTGCTTTTGAAAGTCGTCCAATCAAAGGAAAGTATTTACATAAACCTATTTATGCAAAGGAAATGTTAGCAATACTGCATGGACTAAATAAATGGCGAACTTACCTAATGGGAAGACACTTCAAGGTAAAAACTGATCATGATAGTCTTAAACACTTTTTGGAACAAATACTATCTTCAGAAGAGTAGCAAAAATGGGTCACAAAGATGTTGGGTTATGACTTTGAAATAATCTACAAAAAAGGGAAGCTTAATTTTGTTGCAGATGCACTCTCAAGAAAGAATGAAGAGGTGGAACCATTGCTTTGTTTCATTTCTATTATCCAACCAGATTGGGTAACTGAAGCAAGAGATGAATGGAAGAAGGACAAAGAATTATGGACACTCATTCAAAATTTGCAGCAAGATCCTAGTACATCTGATACATTTAGTTGGAAAAATGATTCTTTATGGTACAAAGATCGCTTATATATTTGTAAGAATTCCCAACTAAAACAAAAGATTCTTTTGGAATTGCACACTTCTCCTTTAGAAGGACACTCAGGATTTTTAAAAACTTACCACAGGGTGAAGAAATAATTTTTTTGGGATGGCCTTAAATCTGATATTCAAAATTTTTGGTGGAATGTTTGGTTTTCCAATAGAATAAAGTTGAGAAAATTAATACCCCTGGACTTCTACAACCCTTATCCATTCCAAGTCAACGTTGGGAGGAGATTTCAATGGATTTTATCACAGGTTTACCTAAGTCCAAAGGAAAGAGTGTCATCATGGTGGTAGTTGATAGACTTACCAAGTATGCACACTTTTGTGTATCATCTCATCCATTTAAAGCAAGTACAGTTGCTACTACATTTATGGACACAATTCAAAAGCTACATGGAAACCCAAGGGTTATTGTGAGCGACAGAGATCCCATTTTTACTGGAAATTTTTGGACGGAGTTATTTTCTTGTTTGGGTACTCAATTAGCTCATAGCTCATGTTATCATCCTCAATCTGATGGTCAAACTGAGATAGCAAATAAATGTTTGGAAGGATATCTTCATTGTTTTGTATCTGATAAACAAACACAATGGGTCAAGTGGTTACCTCTCACTGAATGGTGGTATAACACTTCCTTCCATACTGCAGCAAAAATGACCCCATTTATGGCACTTTATGGATATCATCCACCATCCATCACATCATCTTTAAGATAAAATTCGAAGGTTCAAGCAGTGGAAGATCACATCGAGCATCAACAAGAAGTTCTCCAACTCTTAAAGGATAACCTGAATTTGGCACAAAATCGAATGAAACAACAGGCAGATCAACATCGCAGCAAGAGAATTTTTGATGTAGGAGACTGGGTATTTTTACGGCTACAACCATACAAACAAATGTCCCTCAAGCAAGCTAAGAAGGATAATAAATTATCGCCAAATTACTATGGTCCTTACAAGGTTTTGCAAAAGATTGGTACTATGGAATACAAATTGGAGCTTCATGCTTCTTCACGAGTGCATCCATTTTTCCATGTTTCATGCTTAAAGAAGGTTATAGGTGAAAATCTTCCAATTCAAAAAATATTGTGAGAACTTGATGAGGAAGGAAAAATCATATTGGAACCTGAAGCGGTCACGGAAACAAGAACTTGACAGCTACAGAATCGATCAATTTCAAAGTATCTCATCAAGTGGAAGAACTTACCCACTAAAGATTCTACATGGGAGGATGAGAATTTTATACAGAAGCACCCAGAGCTACTCAAGCATTGAGGACAATACTTTTTTTAAGGAGAGGGACATGGTAGGTCCCTATATTACTAGTATAGTCCCTTATTGTTGTTAGTGTAACCCCCTTATTGTTATTATTGTACTCCTGTAACCCCCATATCATTATTATTGTGCCCTTAAATTATTATTGTTAGGTCGGCTAGGATTACATTGTGGCCCCAATAGGATTAAATTATGGCCCCATGGACTCCTATATATAGATAGGAGGCTTTGTCATTTGTATCATCCAATAATTGTTCATTCATGTAATGTATTGTAGGTTTCCCCCTCGAAGTGGCTTATTTATAAGGTGTTGATATCTCTTTTCTTCTATTTTTGGAGCTGGTTTCCCAACACTGACAGAATTTCAAGGATTATTTCATTGACCTCTGCTTGTTTCTCATGTGCTTGTATGATTCTATCATTTTCTGCCTTACAACTCCTTATTTCTTCCTTCAAACTTCTCATTGTGTCTTCTAAGTCAGAAGAGTGTCCAACACCATATTTCTCATCTGATTCATATGGAAAATATTTATAGTCTACCATATTGCTAGTCATCCTTGATTTCTTCCTACAAGGCATATCATTTCATCTTAAACCAGATCACAATAAACCAACATACCTTATCATAATTAGGGGAGGATATATGATTAGCGTAATACATGTATATTCATAATCATAACAACATATAGAATTATAATACATAGGTATATCAACACATAAACATCATTCTAACTAGAGCTCAGTCATCAATGCATGACCATATCAACTACACACAAAGACCTCATGCATGACAACATCAGCCATACCAATGTACACTTAACAACATGTATGCACCTTGAGGAATTTTCCATCTCCTTGTCTCTAGGCTTTACTGCAATCCAAACTAGATCATTAGGCCCTTACTAAGACATCACCTTCAATATTTACCATGTATCCTGCCAAAACCGGTCAAGGGACATAGGCCTTTGGGAATGAACCTAAGACCACCTCCCCCCCGGATTTTGAAACCATCCAGAATTCCAAATCTCAAAACCAAGAAAAATACCATCACACCGTGGCTATCCGGAAAAAGGAAAGGCAAGGTTGAAAACCATTGTCAAAATTCGACAAAACCATGTCATCGACAACAAAAGAACCCAATACCAACATGCACATATCCTGCATGTCAAAACCAACTAGGAAATCATACATGTAATATGTTACCTGCAAGTATTCTTGTCGACGTTTTTTGATCTCGCTCTTCCTTGCTTTATATTTTTCCTTTCCTTTCCATGTCCTTCCTTTGCTTGCTTTTCCTTTTCTTGGTCCAATGTTGAAATGCTCCAAGAAAACTCTAAGTGTCCAATAGTGAGAGAGAGAGAGCTCCAAAAAAAAAAAAAAAAAATGAATTGACAAAAGGTACCAACTGATACTCAGAAGCCTTTTTATCAATAAGGCCTCTAATTTCTTCATTTTCCATTATTTTCCTTAAATTTCCTCCTCACTTGCAACCTGTGACCTTTCACCTTCCTTTTCTCTCACCTTCATTTTCTCCTAATTTCCTTTATTTGCATAAGTAAATGTACCAAAAATAGTTTTTTCCTTTTTAATTCCTTAGCCATTGCCTTTTCCAATTTCTTCTTAGCCATAAACACATCCATCGATGCCCACTATGATATCTTTGCCCAACATTCAGCTTGGAATAAGTGTCCCTTAACCGTGGTCTTATTTTTGCCTTTATTAACTTTTATTACATGAACTTTTAACTTGGGTCTGTTACATGAGGAGTGTGCATCCAATTTGAGTAATTGAAGTAGATGCTTACAAATGATCCATTTCTAGATATTGCAAATCCAAATAAAGAGTTTGTGGTGTGTACAGGTGCTTGTACGAGAGGACATAGTGGAGTCTTGATTCAAGAAGGATAGGTGGCATGTTATAAGCCAAGAAACTTGAATAAGCACGAGCAGAATTATGTGACTCGTGATCTTGACTTAGTAGTGATCATTGATTCATTGAAGATGTGTAGGTGTTATCTTCTTGGTAGGAGGTTTGTGCTTATGAGTGATCATCATGGGCTAAGATACTTGCTTGAACAACCTAATCTGAATTCCAGGTAATATAAATGGTTGTCCACGCTCAATGAGTTTGACTTCGAGATCAGATACATTAAGGGTAAGGAGAACATGGTTGCATATGTTCTTAGCAAGAGAGTGCATTTGAATCACATAGCAACTATGAATTCATATGGGACATACTTACAAGATCAGATCTTACAGGTCGGGCAGCATGATGAAAAGTACCAACAACTTAAGCACATGTTACAGAAGCATAGTATAGGCGATCAGGATGTGGATTATCATCTTAGGGTAGGTGGCTTGGTGAGATTTAGGGATAGGATCTATGTGTCGAACAACAGTGAGTTCAAGAAGCTTATCTTGAGGGAATTTCATGTCAAGCCATATTCATGTCACTCGAGATATCAGAATACTTTAACAGTTGTGAAGAAGTTTTAATATTGGTCGAATCCAAGTAAAGCAGTGGCTGATTTTGTGGCTAGATGTTTGGATTTTTAATAGGTAAAAGCAGAGTGCAAGCATCTAGGTGGTTTATTATAGTTGATTACAATTCAAAAGTGGAAATGGGAGGTCATTTCCATTGACTTCATTACAGGTTTGTCGAAGACATCTAGGTAACATGATTCCATCATGGTTGTGGTTGATAGGTTGACCAAGGTAACTCACTTCATTCCAGTGGGGTCTACTAATTCAACTAGTGAGGTAGCTCAGGTCTTCATGAGTGAGATAGTGATATTGCATGGTGTTCCTAAGAATATTATACCCAATGGAGATGCTAAGTTCACTTCTAGGTTTTGGAAAGAGTTATTTGCGGGTTTGGGGACAAAGTTGGATTTTAGTGCAACTTATCATCCACAAACAGATGGATAGATAGAGAGGGTCAACATGATTCTTGAGGACATGTTGAGGATGTATGTCATGCATTAGTAGGGGAAGTGGGAAGAGTATATTCTAGTGGTTGAGTTTGCATATAAAAATGAGTATCAGGAATATTTAAAGATGAGTCCATTTGAGGCACTTTATAGGTGAAGTTGCAATACTCCTATCATTTGGAGTGATATAGTGAACATGGTGTTGATTGGACCGCACATGTTGGAAGAGATGGGACGGGAAATGAAGGTTATCAAGAATAATCTAAAGGCAGCACATAATAGATAGGAGATTTATGTAGATCAATATAGGGTATTTAAGGAGTTTCAGGTTGGGGAGCATGTGTACTTGTGCATCAAGGCAAAGAAGAGCTTCTTATAGATTGGATCATGTGCTAATTTGGCACCTCGGTATTGTGGGATTTTTGAGATCCTTGAGAGGGTTGGACCAATGGCCTACCGACAGTGAAATTCCATGATGTTTTCCATGCTTAATTACTTAAAATATATCTGAAGGATGTTGATGATGTGATTTCCTAGTCTATATTGTAAGTGGAGCTAGAAGGAGAATTCTAGCCAGAACCTCAGTGCATATTGCAGTGGAAACAACACATGCTCCGAAACCGAGCAATGGAGAAAGTTAAAGTTTAGTGGAAGCAATTTAGGCCCGATGAAGCTACATGGGAGATGGCTTATCAAATGTGGGCTATGTAGCCTTCATTATTTATTGGTTGAGGCAAAGAAGTGTTAGTATATGTATGTATTTATGTATGGTTTTTATTTTAAATATCGCAATGAGTTATGTTATAAAGCTCCAATAAGCGTTATGATTTTCATGTTTGTCATGTTGTTCATGGTTTTCAACAATTGTTCATTGTAAATACTACATCAAGCTAAGTTATAAAGATCCATAGGTAGTATGTTTCGGTTTCAGCAATTTTGTTGGTTATAGGTGTCATAGAACACAAAGGACAGTTTTGCCCCAAGGGGAAGGGGTTTGTAATAGCCCTGGGTTAAAAATTCATGTAATTAAGGTTGTAACAAACTCGGGGTCTTAACTGTATCCAGCTTTTTTTTTTTGGAAAACCAAACATTCTGCCACAAACTTTTGAATATGAAATTTAAGGCCATCCCAAAAACATTATGTCTTAACCCCGTGGTAAATTTTTAAAAATATTGAGTGTCCTACTAAGGGAGAGGTGTGCAATTCTTGAAGAATATTTTGTTTGATTTGGGAACTCTTATAAAGGTATAAGCGATTTTTATACCATAATGTATCATTTTTCCATCTAAATGTATCAGATGTATTGGGATCTTACTGCAACTTTTGAATGAGTGCCCACACTTCTTCGTCATCCTTCCATTCATCCCTTGCTTCGGTTATCCAATCTGGTTGGATAATATAAATGGCACAAACCAATGCTTCCACATCCTCATCCTTTCTTGAGAGTGCATCTGCAACAACATTTTGCTTCCCTTTTTTGTAGATGATTTCAAAGTCATAACCCAACATCTTTGTGACCCATTTTTTTTTCTCTTCTAAAGATAATATTTGTTCTAAATATTATTTAAGACTATCATGATCCGTTTTTACCTTGAAGTGTCTTCCCATTAGGTACGGTCACCATTTTTTAAGTGCATGTAGTAGCCAACATTTCCTTCTCATAAATAGGTTCATGTAAATACTTTCCTTTGATTGGACTACTTTCAAAAGTAGTGGTTCTTCCTTCTTGCATTAAAACAACACCAATTCCATTTCCTGACGCATCAAACTCCACAATAAAGGTTATTGTGGAGTCGAGTGTAGCTAAGACCGGTGCTCTACACTGTTAGGTCCCTATATTACTAGTATAGTACCTTATTGTTGTTAGTGTAACCCCTTTATTGTTATTATTGTACCCTTGTAACCCCCATTCTGTTATTAATGTGCCCCTAAATTATTATTGTTAGGTCGGCTAGGATTACATTGTGGCCCCACTAGGATTATATTATGGCCCTATGGACTCCTATATATAGAAGGAGGTTTTGTTCATTTGTATCATCCAAGAATTGTTCATTCATGTAATGTATTGGAGGTTGCCCCCTCGAAGTGGCTCATTTCTAAGGCGTGAATATCTCTTTTCTTCTCTCTTTGGAGCTGGTTACACAACATACACATTGCCTCTTTAAGATGTTTAAAGGCCTTAGTTGCTTCTGGAGTCCAAGAAAATGCAACTTTCTTCAGTAATATTGTTAGAGGTGTTGTTATTCTCCCTCAATTCTTAACAAACTTGTGATAATACCTTGTCAACCCGATAAATCCTCGCATATGCTTTATGGTTGTGGGGATTTTCCATTCCTTAATGGCTTTAATTTTGTTAGGGTCTACCTTAACAGCCTCATGAGATATAATATGACCCAGATATTCCACCTCCTCTAATCCAAAGAAACATTTGAAGGTATTTTAATATAATTTTTTCTCCTCCAATTGTTTTAGCACCTTGTCAACATGTTGAACATGATCCTTCCAAGACTTGTTGTAGATTAGTATATCATCAAAAAATACTAGCACAAAATTTCTAAGGAAGGGTTTCAAAATGGAATTCATCAAACCTTGAAATGTAGAAGGTGCATTGGTAAGGCCATAAGGCATGACCAAAAATTCATAATGACCCTCATGAGTTCTAAATGTTGTTTTTGGAATGTCTTCCATCTTCATTCTTATTTGATGATATCCTGAATGAAGATCCAACTTGGTGAAGTAAATTTCTCCATGTGATTCATCTTTTGCTGGAATTGGAAATTTATATTTAATAGTGAGCTTGTTGAGCTCCCTATAATTGGGACACATGAACCATGATACATCCTTCTTGTGAACCAATACTACTAGAGCAGAGAAAGAACTTTTACTAGGTTGAATTATACCAGCCTCTAGTATTTCTACAACCATACGTTCAATTTCATTCTTTTAGGAATAGGGATATCTGTAAGGCTTGATGTTTGGAGGAACACTTCCTAGAATAAAATGAATAGCATGATCATGATCATGAAAAGGTGGGAGGCCTTTTGGAGTCTCAAATACCTTGGAGTGATTTTCCAACACTTTTTGGAGATCTGTAGAAATAGATGATTTCGATATTTGAACCTCTATTGAGCATAATTGTGCAATTATGACTCGTTGTTATTTATTTAGAAGCTTTTTCGTGCCATTAGAGTTGATTATCTTTCATGGTTTCCCTACGATACCCCTTAATTCAACTTCCTTTCCTTCCCAAAAAAATTTCAAGAAAATTTCTTAAAAAATAAAATCTATCATACCCAAAGATTGTAACCATTGGTTTCCTAGTACAACATCAGCACCACCCATTGGAATGGAAAGCATTGGACTATACAATACATATTCTCCCATGGATAGCTTCATATTATGGAACTTTCTAGAGAAAATTATAGTTCCTCCATTTGCAATCATTACTTGACACTCTGGTGCTGGATATAGGAAGCAATTAAATTCCTTGGCTATCTTACATTGAATAAAATTACAAGTACTACCCAAATCAATCAACATTATTACCTTTTTCTTCTTAATATGTACTTCTATCTTGAGAGTTTGAGTGGTAATTCTTGCCAATGCATTATAAGATATGGTCAAATTCATTTTCTCTTTCTTTTGGGTTGGTTCCTGGTGTATGTCCTCTTATTTTGAAGTTTCTTGTTCATTTTCTTCCTCCTCTTCACAATCTATGTAAAATAATTTATTCTCGACACACTTATGACCTTTAGTGTATTTGTTATCACAATAGTAGCAAATCCATTTTTCTCTTTTTTCTTCCAATTGTTGTGGTGTCAACTTTGTATGTTGTGGAAGACTAGGAGAAGCAACACTTCCATCTTTATAGTTGTGAGAATTAGGCTTCCTTGTTGCCATGATTTTGCTTTCAATTTTTCTTTCCAACCTGAATGCCTTCTCCAATGAATCAGGTTCCCAAAGGAAAAACTCATGTTGGATGTTATACTTTAAAGTATAAATGATTACATCAATCCTATGCTCCTATGGAATTTCATTTACCCTTATGATCAATTTTTGGAAGTCCTCAATGTGCTCCGCCATTGAACCCTTTTGTTTGAGATTTATCAATTGGCTAAAGAAGGTGTTGTTATTTGTATCCTCATAATGTGCTATCATTTCCTCTGTAAAAATAGATCAAGTGACAAGTGATTTAAAAGAACAAATCCATTGATACCATACAAATTGGTTGGTTTCTAAATATAAAGTTGCAATGCATACCTTTTGTGTGTGTTGCACATTATGGAGATCAAAATATTGCTCCATTTGTAGTATCCATGTTATGGGACCCTTGTCATCAAACTTCCTCATATCGATCTTTGGAATGTGGTGGGTCTTAAACCCAACATTGGAGTCTCTAAAATCATTATTCATATTCTTTTTTTTCTCCTCGTGATTTTCATGGAATACCTTTTCACCATTAAGAAGTCTTTCTTGTAGTAACTTTGTCAAACCTTCAATGTTTGTTTTTAAACCATTCATGTTGCCTTTTATTTCTAATTTTAATCCATCCATGTCCCCTTTTAAACCCTTCATGTCACCTTTTATTTCTTCTTTTAATCCATCCATGTCATCTTCGGTTGCTCCTTGTGAGAGCGAAATTTGTTGCACTTGGTCTCGTAGCTTTGATATATCATGTTGCAATTCTTCCTCTTCATGCGACATAGCAAAGCTTTTTGAGGAATTAATGGGTGTATAATTATGTTGTTTTGGAGGATTTTTATAACCAAATAATTATATCTATGCTTCACTATGCCCCTTGAATCACTTCAAACTGAATTTTCAAACAAGACTTGTGAAAAAATAAAACAAATACACACATTTTTCTTTCTTTTTAGGAGCTCTATATTTAAACTGTTGTATCTCTGTGATTTCGGATATCCAAGATATAAACTTCAGTCATGTGGTATCCTTCTGAGTCTTCTTTTCAATTCCATAAGTCAGACAAAATTTGGATTCTTCAAGATAAATTTATGCAAAATATCCCACAATGTCTTGATTATGGACTGGTTCAGTAGATCGAAGTTATAAGGGATTCCACGTGTCATTGTTTAAACATTTGGCTCTAAAAATAATACAAGAAAAACTACAATCCATGCACTTTCATCCACTTTTTACATAATGAAAATATGATGCCTGAAATGAAAGTTGTGATGATTTTCCCTCGGTCACATGTTTGAGATGAAATTCTAGAGCCTGCAAAAAAATATAAATTCCTCATATCATATCTCTGAAAATATAGAGAACCAAGATCTTAAATTCATACACATGGTTCACCTGTATTTCTACTCCACGTGGTTTCAATTTTAGCTTCTGAATCTTCGTAGAAAAAAAATTATAGCAAAAATTCCAAGAAGACCTTTTTGAAGCAGTGAAACCCTAGAATCCAAAGCTCGGATACCAAATGTTATGCAACGAGCTCAAAAAATAGAAGAAAATGTAGATCAACAACTTAAAAAATATCCTCCTCGAGGGGGAAACCTCTTTTATATTACATAAATTAACAATTCTTAGATGATTCAAATGAAAAAACCTCCTTTCTATATATAGGAGTCTAAGGGGTCAGAATACAATCAGAGCCAACATAACAATAATAATGTAGGGGAACAAAAATAACAATGGTGGGATTTTATGGGGCACAATAATAATGATATGGGGACTACATGGGCACAACAATAACAGTAAGGTGGCTACACTAACAATAATAATAAGGGGATACACTAGGTTTATAGGGACCTCACATAGTAACTCTTTGTCTCATGTTTACCCTAGAAAACCAATGAAATTAGGTAAATCTGGGGTGGATGGTTACAGGGCTAAAAGAATGTGTGGCACTCATTCCCTATTTAATTAGGAGTATACTCCTTGGCTAATGTTAAACATGCTAATTTGTAAACCTCGACCTTGCAAGATATTAATTTATCTAACATTGCTTTCAAAAGGAACAATCCTTTGAAAAGTATATCAAATCATTGTAAAACTCATATAGGTTTTAAGAACTATAGAAATGGATATTTTCCCTTTGATGAAGTTTTAAGAATAGATGGAACTTATGAAGAAGTCATAAAAAGGATTCAAGATATTCCTAATGACTTGAAGACATATTTTCACGCCTTCCAAAGAAGTATGAAAATGTCCCTAGGGACATATTCTATGAAAAATAGACAAACACGGCAAGATAAATAACAAGTAGGAAGCTCAAGCTTAACTCCTTGATTTCCAAGTAGCGCACCATCCAAGAAAATAGAGATAGGAAAATTTGAGATAGACAAGAAGAAAATGGAGGCAAAGTAGGAGAAAGATATTACACTTACTAAAAAGGCACATTTACCAAAGTCTCAAGCAGGTGAATAACACATAAATAATGTCCCTACATGTAGCATAAAATTATATCAACCCTTAGAAAATCAAACTCGAGATGAGATGCTTCTATATTTGAAGCTACAACAAGAATGCACTCTATTTGAAAAGAAAGAAAAAAATGCAGAAAACTGAAATTGGTGAAGAACAAGTTGAGGTAAGATTATCTAATGTGCATGTTCAACAAAATAAAGTAGAGAAGACACAAATTGATCAACCTCAAGGTGATAACACTCAATTATGGGATGAAAAAAATCATATATATTATTTCTATACTCTTGTTTCAAAAGATACTCAAACTAGTCAAGTTGAACAATAATTAGGTTTTATTACCATAGGGGTTATCTCTAATACTCCTGTTTCTTCTTATCCGATGATCAATTCCCCTATTTTTATTTCCATTCATTCTTTGGAACACATTGAAGAGGAGGACATCCCTCCTAGTAATTTTTTCTTTAGAGTGAGAAGAAGGTCATAATGGGAGGTAGTCCTAAAACAAAAAGAGTTGAGCATAAATAAAAATATCCTACTCAACAAATTATGTTTTGGGATGGCTCCAAGTTTACACAAGAGGGATTTTTAGATTAAGTAGTTGACTCAATTGGGAATTTTTCCAGTGCTAACAAATGGCCAGTCAACAACATGAAGCTACTATTAAAAAACAACAAGAGACTATTGATGAACTTGAGATCAAACTACAACAGCAACAATCATAGATTGAAACAAAATATCAACAAAATATTGTTGTCCTACTGTAGTAGCACCATGATCATCTTAAAGACTTGGATAATGAGTTGAAACGGACAATTAAGAAAGTAAAACATACTTCTACTAGTTCATGGAAAAAAAATATGCACAAATTAATTAGCTGATGCTACAAGTCAAGCAACTATGGGTGAATAGCTTGGAAATCGACCTTTTCAAAGAGGAAGCTTTAGATATTATTGAGCACCTCAAGCAGGTTCATGAAGAATTCTATCAAAGCTTGAATTATGTTCAAGTTCAACAAAAAATATTAAATAGCTTATCTCATTCTATTGCTAACAAGATGACTAGACAGGGAAAGGTTAAAAATGAGTTTAACAATTTATTATCATGGAAATCCAAGCATAAATTGGCATGTGATTATGTCCCAATACTTTCAGAAAGCCAAAAGATGAAAACAAGAATTGCCTTGGGTAGCTAGGAGCAGAAGCTAAATCTCTCTTAGAAGTAGGATAATTATGCACAAAAGGATTGTAATGTGCTTGACGATGGGGCTTTGGATCTCATCATCGACTTTGATATGCCTAATGCTCAGTTTATGGGGGAAAAGTTACATGGGATTCTTGCATAGCTAATGTTCAGAAGCAAAGAAAGGATGCATACAACACAATCAAAGAGGTTGACATATTTACCTTAAAATTTGTTAACCAATTATTATCTCATCCTCAAATCTACACAAATATATCAAAAATGCCTCTTCGAGATTGCAAGGTGAATTGGTAAATGTAGAAGGAATTTTATGATTATGATATTAATGTGGAAACTTCACCTCTATAATTTATCTCATAGATCATGCATATTCACTCTTAATGGAAGCATTATGTGGAGGAATCAGAAGGGACTAGATCGACAAAGTTGTAGGATATCCCTAAAGGATTTATTTTATTAGACTTTAAAATTATCTTCTAGTTTGCTTTTATCAACAAAAGTAGCAACCAATTTTCCTTTTAGTTATTTTTTATGTATTTAAGAAAACTCTTCCAAGAGTAAGGGTTCAAATTTTTTTGGTAAGCTTGGCAGGACTACATCTTCGTCCTTTCTAATATATCACCCCGATCGGGGTGGGGAATTGAACCGGCGACTTCACAGCAAGGAGTGCCTTAATAGAGCACCCGATCACCGTCTATCCTAGACCTCGTGGACGTAAGGGTTTTCATTTTTAAGAAAAGGCCTTGTGCACTATTGTACAAAATTCACATTCAAAGAATTAAGAGCCATCAATTATTTTGGATCATCTATTGTTGAAAATCATGTGGTACTACTATTCTTGCATTCATTTTTGGAATATTTGGGAAAATGTCACCACTGTGTACTCTTTTAACTTATTTAAATTATCCATGAATAAATATATTTCTTGCACTATTGATAATCACTATATATGTTTATGGTATTTTTTATAGTTAATCTATTAAATAATATTTTATGAACAATGTAATGAATTTTCCTTCATTTTTATGTTTATGTGAATGATTTATTCTTTATAGTTTATTTCAAAAGATTTTTTAGATTTGATTAATTTTTTCTATTTTTAAACAAACGCTATTCATAATTCATACTTTATTCAAATTATGCTTCCATGATAGGATAATACTATAATAGGTTAGTTAATATGATTTAAGCAGTTAGATAGGATTACCTTTAGAATTTAGGAAAAAATTTAGTAACACTATGATCAAGGATAAATCACCTTTAGTGGCAACCGAGCCAACATACTGGTGAGGTTCACCATCTTAAACAAAAATAGGTTTATTTTGGGACCTTGATCAGGTGGTTTCTCCTATTGTTGACCAGGACAACTTCTAGGCATCAACACAACCATATTGATTTTCAACAAATGCCCTACATTCCTTATACTTTTCAGATGAATGATTTGTATTCTTAAATCAATATACCCAAGTATACCTAGAAAAATCATCAATTAAAGTCAACCCATAATTTTCACTTATTAAAGATGATTGATGCAATTTACAAAGGTCACTATAGATAAGCTATAGTTAAGTTTTTTCTCTCCATGCTTCAATATGTCAAACACAACTTAGCTATGTTTACCAAGTGCATACCCTTTATATACTATATGGGGAAGAACCGTGTAGGTAGTCTAGTAGCCATATTAAACTTCAACATTAGTTTCATACTTCAAAAATTCAGATCTCAAAGTTGTTCATGCTAAATTCTACTTCAATCATTAGTCCTAAACTACTTAGGGAAATAAATAAAAAAATTACAACTTGTCTCTAGATTCAGGAATACCCTTTGCAACAACAATAAATGTCATTTCCTAATTAGGTTAGTTTAGGTAAAAATAAAAAAAAATTGGTGCATGAACTAGGTACACAATATACATCACCAATTACACAAATTTGGCATATAATCATATCATGACCAAAAATAATGAATGCATAATATTTTGCGACAAATATCTACTCTTATGTAATATACCCAATGAAGAAAAGAGATAAGCATCCTTAGCTATATCATGGGTGCAACAAGAGTTGACTATCTACTCACTTTTAGAAATGTATGCAATTCTTAAGAAAAACTAATGGAAAAAGTATAGTTATCTCATGTACCTTCTTAAGTCAATGCCGCGCGCTAGTGATTTGATAGTTGATACCTCCCCTTCAAAATTGTTGACCTTAACCTCAATACCTTTGGTCTTCTTCCAACAACTCTTATCAACATGTCTTGTCTTTCCATATTATCAATATTTTTTCTTCTTCTTATCTTTCTTGGACAATCATTGATCACCATGCTTATTTTGATCAATTTGGTCAACACAATCCTTATCATTGTAACCTACATGGTCTTTTCTTTCATTGTATTCTCAATATATTTATTTGTAGATCTATCCACCTTTACCCTTAAGGAGATGGGATTGTTGGTTAATCTCAAGTTTACCTTCATCAAACAACTTTTCTTGTGCCTTGATCAGCAAACCACAAAAATAATTAAAGTTATCTTCCTTACTGCCTTATTTTTTGGAAACCCATCAAGCACATAATGTCAAATAAAAAACATCACAGGTATGTTTACATTTTTCAACATAAGTGCTATATGATGATCATATTTCTTTGGGAAACCATTTGCACATTCATTGATCTATAAATTTTCATGGGTATTCCACTAGATAGTTCATCACAACTACTCTAAAAAATGGGGATGAGGAGTTGAGGGAGTGGGGGTTGGTCCACTGCCCTATCCCCCACACCTTGTTTCGTGACTCCTTTGTTCCTCTTTCTGTCGTGGCTTATCCTTACAAGTTCATCTTGGGTTGTTGGTTCATGTTGGTCATTATTGTGGTGCAGGGTTTCAGGTATAAGGGCTCGACGTCTGCAACCGCATTTGTCTGCGTGGGGTTTCATCTTTTTTCGCCACTCACCTCCTTATTTCTTGTGGTTCTATCTTCCTGTTTCACTTGTGGTCGTCGAATATGGATTTATCATTAGGTTCAGTGTCCCTTCTTGCCTTGCGTATTGTTTCCCTATCCCAAGTTTTTCCCTCGCTTCTAGGGTTTCGTTGGGGTTTTTTGACCCATTTTCTCTCTTTCCCTCTATATTGGCTTAATTTTTTCGGCTACCTAGGCAGCCTATGCCCAAGTTTCTTGTAATATTTTGGGTCTTTTTCACTTCTTGGGGTTTTTCTTCTACCCATTTTATATTGATTTCATGGCCTGCTTTTTATGCTTTTGACAGTGCTTCCCTTCAGGGTTTTCTTTCATAGGCCTGTGTGCCCTTATTTTGTTTTAGCTATCTCTCTGGCCTAAGGATTTTATCCCCTATTGTTTCAGTTTGAATGTATTCTCTCCTTCCATGGTCGTCGATTGGCTTTTATGTAATGACCCCTCCCACATTTACCCACTTTAACAAAATCTCTAGGGTAAACATGATTTCAGTGTCACTATGACATGACCCAACCTCCAAGTTCCAGTTATGGAAGTGGGGCCTACAAACCAGAAACAAACTAACATCCCTCAAAGACTAAAAACCACTCAAGATCCTACCAACCACCCAAGGTGATAAATCCATGAGCTGGAACTCTCATTTACTAGGTTTACACCACAAACGCACCCTTGGCACGTTGTGCATGCGATTACAAGGCTCCAACCGCACCCATAAGCCTGTATGCATGCAATTATGACCCAAATTTCCTTGTTTTTTACATGTGGTCATGAGATCTATGCCAATTTTTCAAGCTAGCCTCTAGACCACTACCCAAAACTACCCGTAACTTTCCATAATCATAACAATGATGATCACAATACTAAAAAATTAAAACTTGAGCAAGATCTTGACCTAGACATGCCTAATACATGATAGAAATTTTTTCAAACATATAAGCTACAGGTCATGAATGCATATCTAATAATAAACTTTTGAACTTCATCTGAAAATCACCAAGAAGGATCCATGCCCTCTCTAGCTAGATGCAAGAACACGTGTTATCCCATGCATTCATCAAGTATCCAATAACTTATCAAATCATGAACAAGAGCCATAGCTAGATCACATCATAAAACCATGCATATAACCAGAATAAAAAATATTACAAATAAACCATAAGATAGCCATAATAAACAGTACAAGTGCTCACATATCACAATAGGAAAATAGCTCATATTAACGTATGAAAATGGCAACCAAGTCAGAGACTTTTACATACCACCCGACCATAGATTGGGCTGAACCAAATCTCTCTTTCAGTCAGTCACCCCTGTGCCATATTCCAAGAATGAATGTGGGATCATAAGGATTAAACCAAAATAAAACCAACCAGGGCTTCCAGATGCCAAACCACCTCAACCCTCAAGCACAATGATCTCACGTATATGGTCCAGAAATCACTACCATCAACCAGATTGGTCTCTACCCTAGCTATCCAGGGCTTCAGGAACTTGTAACTCAACCGACATTCTCTAGAGAACTTAAGTTGTTTCAGGGCTCCAAATAATTTGTCCCAACCCACAGGCTCCAGGGACTAGTAACTCAACCCACAACCTCCATGGAACCCAAACTATTTCAGGGCTTCAGATAATTTGTTCCAACCCACAGCCATAGAAAACCAGAGAAGCAATAAGAAAACCAAATGGGGAACCTACTACGCCATGTTTATCCAGGAAATGGAAAGGCAAGGTTGAAACCACTGTCACTCCAAGAAAATATCCATACCAATGACAAAAAATAACCAAGTAACCGCAAGCATATACCATGCAGCTAAAAACCAACAAGGAAATCATACATGCAACATGTTACCTGCAAGTTAAGCCTTCTATAGTTTTTTATCGAATGCACTCCCTTACTTTCCTTTACTTTCTTGCATATCTTCTTCTGAATCCAAGTGAATGCCAGAGTGTTCCAAGAATACTCCAAATATGAAAGAGTGTATGAGAGAGATAATAAAAGGAGAGAGCAAAAAATGAGCTGAAAAAAGTAGAGCAAAAGTCATGAATTGATTCTTTGATCCCTTTTTATTATTGATGTCTCTTTTTTCTTCATTTTTCCTATAATTTCCCTTACATGCAAATTTGTGTCTCTTCACCTTCCTTTTCTCCTATTTTCGTTTACTTTCATAATTAAAAGCCAATTATTGCATCTTGTCCTTACTAATTCCTTTTCCAATTTCCATAACCATTATTGAAACAAAAGTGATGCCCGCTATATTGTTTTCCCACCATTCATCTTAGAATACATGTCCCATGACCTTGGTATTATTTTATTTACATGGAAAATCAACCAGGGTTTGTTGCAAACCCCTCCCCTTGGGGGAACTCCGTCCTCGATGTTTAATGATGCTTATAACTAGTAAAACATGTTTCCCATGGAGCTTTGTAACACAACTTGATGCAACATTTACATCATACCAAGTTGTTACAAACCAAAACACCATAAACCAAACACATAAAAACATAAACCAACCACATATGGGAAGACATATACAATGAGCTCCATAAACCAAAACACATAAACCAAACACATATGCTCAACCAACAAATAAGGAAGGATACAAGGATCGCATTTGATCAGCCATCTCCCTTGTAGCTTCATCGAGCCCAAAGTGCTTCCATTGCACTTTAAATTGCTTGATTGTTTAGTTTCAGAGCATGAGTTGTTTCCATTGCAAAATTCTCTATGTTTATGGTTGGAATTCTCCCTCTAGTTCCACTTGAAATACATACCAATCAATCACATGATTAGCATACTGGACATATCCCTTAAGCAATGAAACATGGAAAACATCATGGACTTTCACTTTTGATAGTAGTGCAAGTGTATAGGCCACTAGTCCAATCCTCTCAAGGATCTCAAAAGGCCCACAATACTGAAGTGACGGCTTGCACATGATCCAATCCTCAAAGAGCTCCTCTTGGGATTTATGCACAAGTAAAAATGCTTCTCAACCTTAAACTCCTTGAATTCTCTATGTTGATATGCATAACTCTTCTGCTTATCTTGTGTTGCCTTTAAATTCCTATTAATAACCTACATCTCCTGCTCTATCTCAACCAACATTTATCATCTAATCAGTACCCAATTCACTAGATTACTCCAATTGATAAGAGTATTGCAACTCCACCCATAAAGAGCCTCAATTAATGGACTCATCCTCAAGGATTCATGATAACCATTATTATATGCAAACTCCATCAGTGGAAGATACTCCTCCCACTTCCTTTGCTGATGCATGACATACATCCTTAGCGTATCCTCAAGAATCGTGTTAACCCTCTCTACATGTCCATCTATTTGCAGATGACAAGTTGTACCAAAAGCTAATGTTGTCCCCATGCCTACAAAATACTCCTTCCAAAACCTGGAAATGAACTTGGCATCTCTATTTAATATAGAACCATGGAACCATGCATATAACCAACGCATAATATAACCATGAGCACATAATAAAAACATTCATATAACCAACATATCACTATAATAGAAACCATGAAAAATCAACCATAAGATCACCAAATAACTAGTACAAGTGCTCATAGATCACAATAGGAAAATAGCTCATATTAACATATGAAAATGCTAACCAAGTCAGGGACTTCTACGTACCACTCAACCATAGATTTGGTTGAACCAAATCTCTCTTTCATCCAATCACCCCTGTGAGATATTCCAAGCATGAATATGGGATCATAAGGGTTAAACCAAAATAAAACCAACCAGGGCTTCCAGAGGCCAAACCACCTCAACCCTCAAGCACAGTGATATCACCTATACAATTGAGAAATCACTAACATCAACTAGATTGGTCTCTACTCGAGCTATCCAAGGCTCCAGGAACTAGTAACTCCACCCACAACCTCCAGGGAACCCGAGATATTTTAGGTCTCCAGAGAATTTGTCCCAACCCACAGCCTCCAAGGACTTGTAACTCAACCCGCAGCCTCCAAGGAACCCAAGTTGTTTCAGGGTTCCAAAGAATTTGTTCCAACCCATAACCATAAGAAACCAGAGAACCAATCAGAAAACCAAATGTGGAACCCACTACACCATGGTTATCTATGAAATGGCCATGAAAGGCTAAAACCACGGTCACTCTAGGTAAATCTCCATGCCAATGACATCACATAACTAAGGAACCACATGCATATATCATGCATCCAAAAACCAACAAGGAAATCACGCATGCAACCTGTTACCTACAAGGTAAGACTATTGTAGTTTTTGATCCAATTTTCTCTTTGTGCTCCCTTAATTTCCTTTGTTTTCTTTCCTGTCTTCTTATAAATCCAAGTGAATACTCGAAGTGTGCAAAAGTGTATGAAAGAGAGAATGAAAGGAGAGATCCAAAACCGAACTGACAAAAGTTGAGAAAAAGTTGTGAATTGATTCTCTGATGCCTTTTTATCATTGATTTCTCATTTTTTTCTTAATTTTTCCTCTAATTTCCTTTACATGCAAATTTACGTCTCTTCACCTTCCTTTTATCCTATTTTCCTTTATTTTCATAATTAAAATCCAATTATTACATATTTTCCTTGTCAAATCCTTTTCCAATTTCCATAGCCATTATTGAACCACAAGTGATGCCCAACATTCAACTTGGAATATGTGTCCCTTGACCTTGGTATTATCTTATTATATTTTTCTTCTTGAAATACACCTTGTGCATATACAATGTAATTCTCTCGGGCATCTGCAAAATCTAATTTTGTCCATGTTTTTAGGTTGAATAAAGTTACGCTTTTTTCTTTGGAAATTTAATCTAATAAATTTATAGTGGATATCTGAAATCTATACTATGACGGTTATTTTCGTTAGACTTCTAGATTGATTAAGTTAATATTTTTATTCATGTAATATTGAAAGCACAAAAAAAAGAGAATAGACACAAATATAATCACTCACAGCCATAATAGCACTTTATATGACCTAGGAAACCCTTTCGAGAGAAAACCCAATTGGAAGATGTGGTTGCTTTTCTATCTATTTCTCTAAATGGAAATGGATGTAAGTATAAAGAAGTGAGACTTGTGAGTTTCTACAATGCACATACCCTCTTGTTTTCTCTCTCTTTATCCACTATCAATTTTTTTTCTCATTTATGGAAAAAAATTCACCTAAATAGAATGGAACCTTGTTTCCTCCTAGTGGTATGGTTATAACATGGCCTAATAACCTACCTAATGGTTAAATTTGACTCCTTAAACTCTTAAATAGAGTTACACATTGACTCTTCTAAATTCCTCTTCATCATGATCATGTGGCTAGCCTTTTTCCATGAATATGGGGGCTAGTGTAGCATTTTCTTGAATCATGGTGGCCTATATAGGAAGATCAACTTCTAGGTGGCATAACTTTTCCATGCAGTCTCTGATTCAGGTCATTCTTATGCAATTGGAAAGGTATTTGTGTACAATATCACTAGGGATTTTTTTTCTTATTTTATAAATTTTTATCTCCAAAAAACATCATTTGATGCCTCAAACTGCTTCTGAAATGTTTGAGACCCCAGTTCGCCAAACTAGGACCCACTGGTAAAAATTACCATGTGAATTTATTCCTCCACTTTTTTCACTTTGAAAACATCAAATCGATGAAAAATAATATAATGATCCAATATAGATCATACTTCCCCATTTTGTGAGGCTTTTTAACCCAAAAATATTCTATGGAATGAGGTGAGGTTGACGATTTAACCTTTCTAGGAAGTTGTCCTTTCAACCCTACCTGCTAAAGATAATGTTGCACTATTTTGTAGTTCTAGATCTCTTCTGCAAAATTGTATTCTCTATCAACTATGTTTGAGCATCTGATGCTAAATCCTATATAGAAGGTAGAGCTTGTTCCTCTTCCTAATCTAGCATAGAAGACTCATATAGTTTTCAATTTTCTACATTCATCACTAAGTAAATGTGCATGTATAGGGGTATACTAAGTCTACAGGTGTTATCTCCCACCTTCTCCAACATCTAAAAGGTGCCATATTGCATAGCCTTGATTTTCTTACCAAGACCCCATATCCTCTCCTTGTTCAATTGTAACCACACTTTGTCTCCCACCTTGAATGAATTCTCTTTTTTGTGTTGATAATGCCTAAACTTTTATTTTTCCAATGATTTTTATAGTGTATCAAGTACTTGTAATGGATCTACATGATCTTATCAACAAATGTTTATACCCTTAAGGCATCCCCTGTAATATCCTGCCTCACTCGTCTGTAATATCCATATGCAATATCCAAAGGTGAAGGTGGAAAATATCCAAAACAAGTTTCAAATGGGGCCTTACCAATCGAAGAGTGGACTACACTATTATAAGAGTGTTGTATATATACCATCTTTTCATCCCAATTATTCATATGATTCTTATTGTAAACCCTCGAATGATTCAACAAAGTCTTATTTACTACTTCTATTTTCCCACATAATTGTGGATGGAATGTCGTAGACCTCTTCAACTTCATGTCCATTTTCTCCCACATTGCAGTCCAAAATGAACTAAGAAATCTAGTGTCCCTGTCTAAAATGATGCTCCTTGATATCCCAAATTGCACCAAACCTATCCAAAGAACAAGTTTACTGCTTCTTTCCCATTGATGGTCTTTTTATAGGGAATTAGAACACACGTCTTGTTGAACCTATCAACTACCATGAACAAGAGTCATGTCCAATTTTGGTTGTTGGTAAACCTTCCATAAATTCCATAGAAATGATTTCCCATTGGCAAGTGGGTACAAGTGAGGGAAGGAATAGGCCTTGTTTCTTATTACTAGGCTTGTTGGTACAACAAATCATGCATCCTCGTATGAACCTAGCTACCTCTTCTTGCATCCTGGTCCAGTAAATATACTTGTGCAAGTCGACCATTTTATTCCCTATAAAAAAATTACTAACAACCTTAGAGATATGAGTCTCTATGATTAGCTTTAGACACTCACCTTTAGGAATTCATAACTTATATAACCTATAGAGTTACCCATTCTAGAGATGGTAGTCAATTGTGTTGTCACCTTTGAAACTATTGGAACACCTTCTTGAATTCCTCATCCTCTGTGTGTGCATATTTGTATGCATCATAGGTGAAATTTTCCATGTGTATAATATTTCCCAAAGTTGTGGTCTCTAATGTGGGTGGCCTTGAAATCATGTCAAAGACTTGTTTATGTCTCCCTTCTTGTACTTGATTACGAAATAAAACTACTGTAGAAAACTCATCCACTTGTAATGCATGGCCTCGTATAGCTTACTATGGACTCGTAGGTATTGCAGTGGTTAGGGATCTGTGTGGATTACTATCTCCTTTCCCATCGGATAATATTTTCACTTCTTACCAACTTTCACTAGGGCATAGAGCTCCTTGTTCTACATAGGATAGTTGAGAATTTCCCCATGGAATACTTAATAATGGTAGCATACAAGCCTTCCTCCCTAAATAAATACCACTACCATAACATACCCACTCTCATCTATCTCCACTTTGAAGGGCTGATGTGTTGAAAATGCGGCAAGAAAAATCTTAGTTTGACCTTGCCTTGGTCGAACTAGAGAAAATTCGAATTTCCACCTCAGCAGAATCTTGGAGGTAGTTAACTGAGGTGACATGGCTCTTATCACTTAGTTAACTTAGTAAATTCGAGTTGGGGAAGATTGAGTTGAGTTTAGTATGATTGATTTCTAATTTGTAGCAATCTATTTCAGTTAAGTTGAGATATTGTTAGTTAAACTAGTTCCAACTGTTGGAGAAGCTAGTGGAAGGTCAAGTTGTGCAGTGTAACTTCAATCACACTCAGTGGTCATCCATTTAACTGACAAATCAACCCAAAATAACTATTGCATGCATATAATTCGATTTACCCAGTTGAGATGGAGATTCCAAGGTAATTTATTATCATTTGTAGACTAGTCCCATGTGTACAGGTGGTGCATGCATTCAAAGAATGGGCCAACAGGAATTGTGCAATCCAATTGAGGAATTTCCCTACAAAATAGGGGTTGATTCCTGAAGGAACGACATAAGGAAATAGGAGCTTGGAGGCTTGAAAAATTGGCTAAGTATTTTCCAAGTTCATTCAAGCAGAGAGATAAACTACACTTGCAGGTTGTGTTGAGGCTTGAGGAAGCATTGTATTTCATCTATAATATTTGATTAATGCAATAAAGATAGTAAGGAGTTTTGAGCAGTTGTTTTCCCATAGATTAATATTTATGCAGGTGTGATTTTTCCTTGTGCATGTTAATGATATGTTTTCTTGTTCGTGAATTAGCTTCCGCGGATCAGCAGAGTGGCTTCTAGCCTTATGATTTAGTAAATTTCTTGAGAAATTTAGAATCTAGTACACATTAATTTATACATGGTATCAGAGCAGGATTCACAGTAGAGAAGAAATTTTGAAGTTGTCTTTGCAGGAGGATCGGATTTGCAGGATCAATTCTTCAGAGCTAGAAGGATGGCTTTCTATGGATTAAGACTTGAGTATGCCTTTGAGGGAAGATCAAATTATGTTTCTTGGAAGGACTGCATGGAGGCAGTGCTGGAAGATAATGGGTTGAAGGAATTTTTTGAGTGAAATTTTGAAACCAAAAGAATATGATACTCAAAATCTAACATAATGAAATAAGTGTGTAGCCAAGGCAAGGAGAGTCATATTGGAGGGAGTACAAGACCAAATTGTCTCAAATATCCACAAGAAAGAGACTCTATAAGAAATGTGGAAAGCATTGACAGATATTTTCTAGAATAACAGCGACCACAGGAATCTAGCGCTCAAGGCCAAGCTTCGAAGTATTAAGATGTATAATAATGACTCAATTCAAAAGTATCTGAGCAGGTTCATACAATGTCATGATGAAATTACAAGATCTTATGTCACGGTCCTAGTTGATGATTTGGCGAGCCTATCGCTTCTAGGCCTTCCTAAGAGCTAGCACAACTACCAAGATTTGGTGAATGGGAGGGATAAACTAGCAAATTGGGAATGCCTATGGTCTAATTTGGTACAAGAGGAAATAAGGCAGAATACCAGAGACGGGAATTCATCCAAGGGAGAGGATGAAGAAAATTGTGCCTTAGATAGAAAGTTTGAAAATTCTGTAATATGGAATCCTACTACACCTACTGATAATATTTCTTCTATTTTTTAAATTTATTAAACAAATTATTTGCAGTTTCCTATTGTAAATATCGAAACATATACACTACAACCTTCACAAAATAAATACTGTGGAAAAATAAATGTTGGAAAATTAGAGAAATTCTAGCACACACATAAGATATTGACACAGTTATTTTTGGACAATTGTCCCCAGAAAAACCCAATGCGGGAAAATTGGTGCAGCAGATGAGAGTTTCTTTATTATTCTTTAGTAGTAATTCAAGTACAAGAATTCAAAAAACAAAACAGAGGAAAAATACTGAGAGAAATTTAGGGACAAATTTCTCACTCTCTGCGACAACTCTCAGACCCCGAGATGGACCCTCTGCCCATATGTTGGTGTCTTTGCATCACCCTCTATGCATTGACTTTGTAGTGCTCCAAATAGATGTATCCCTCCTCACGGTGTCTCTTCCTGAATTCCTCCTACACTTCCCGGAGTGTTGAAATTCAACCACTAATAAAATCGATTTGCTTGGGAAATTGAGTAACTGCACTAGTGTGTTCTCCATCAACCCATATACTTCTTCTTATAATATTTCATTGGAGCACCAACGGCCAATATTAAAACATAATTGATGACCCATATTATTTCCCTATCAATCCGTGTGAGTTTCTTGAAAATTTACGCCATGAATTAATTGATTCTCATTAATTAATCACATTCCCTAAGTTTAGACTTAGGAAATATTAAAAAAACTAATTAATAAATCTAATTAAGTCCTCTCTAGGTGGAATTTCTAGAAACGATTTTTCAGTATTGGGGAATACATATATTCTAGCCTCTCCACCAAATCTTGCGACTAGAACACATCTTATGCCATAAAAACTAACATAAAGACAAAGAAGGGAAAATGGAATAAATTCCAATCCAAACCATAATCCAGTCAAGGGGGCAAGAAGAAAGACTTGTCCAGAATCAAGTGCTTTCACTCTCATGAATTTTGGAATTATGCCACAAAGTTTCCACACAAGAATGAAAGCAAGAAGACCTCGGGAGGAGCGGAAGGTGAAGCTTTGGCTTCATAATTCAAGCTTGATTTCACCCTCATTGCATGCATGGCAAGCACAGTGATGGGAAGTGTGTGGTATCTGAATAGTGGTGCCTCATTCAACATGATGGGGAACAAATAATTTTTTCAGTGACTTGGAGGAGAAAAATCTCGAGATGCACATCGAGATGGGAGATGATGGAAGGTACAACATGATCGGGATCAACACAGTCACCTTTCAGAGGGAGTTGGGCTCCCCTCTCTGGCTCAAGGATGTGATGTTTATACCGGGTCTAAAGAAGAATCTATTTTTTGTCACAATGTTGGAAGACCATGGATACGATCTGATATTCAACAAAGGAAAGGCATTCCTAAGACACATCGCCATAGGACAAGTGAAGCAGATTGGGGTTCGATTATTTAGCCTCTACAAGATGGATTTGGAAGACTGTGTTGCTTTGATCACAAAGGAAGAGAAGGTGGAAAGTTGAGATGTCAATAAATTAGGGCATAGAATGCTTGTTCATTTGCATCATGGAGATTTTAATATCATGCATCAGATCACCATAGGCCTCCCCAAAAGAGCACTAGAGAACCAGGATACATGAAAAGGGTGTACCTTGGGTAAGTACATAAAATCCACCTTCAATGCTCGGGACAACACGGTGCATTTAGTCCTTGAAAGGATCCACTCTGATGTCTATGGACCTTTCTCGACCGCCTCCATGCGTCCACGCACATGTATTATGTTATATTTGTAGATGATTTCTCATGGAAGTGTTGGATATTATTCATGCAGAAGAAAGACCATACATTCTCCAAGTTTGTTTTATTTAAATCACTTGTTGAGAAAGAAATTGGAAAGAAAGTGAAGGCTTTCCGGAGCTATAACGGAGGTGAGTACATGTCGAATGAGTTTAAAAAATTATGTGCAAAGGAAGCCTTTCGATGGGAGTTGACGCACCCCACAACTTACATCAGAATGGGGTGTCTGAGAGGATGAACATAAGAATTGTGGGATTAGTAAGGACAATGTTGCATGACCAAGGCCTACTTATGCACTTGTGGGATGAAGCATGCAACACAACAATATATTTGCATAACATAAGTCCTCGTCGGATTTTGGGCATGATTACATTAGAAGAAGTTTTTTCAGGGAAGAAATACGATGTGTCACGCTTCAGGATCTTTGGAGCATCAATATATTTCCATGTCTCCAAGGAATCAAAGAAAATGTAAGAGTCAATAGCAGAGTTGGGGATATTTGCGGGTTACACAGAAACACCTCACAACTATTGTGTGTACTTTCCATCCCTCAAGATGAAATTTGTGCAAAGGGATGTGAAGTTCAATGAGGATAAGGAAATGAGGTGTTCTCTTGAGAGGGGGCTTCAGTTGCATTCTAATCAGGAGATTTTGACTCCAAAGGAATAACCTTAGAAAGTTGTGGAGCGGCCACAAGCTGAGGATTAGAGAGTGGAGACAACCACTCAAGTAGAGACATCCAGAGAAGGAAAAAAATGAACTAGGGAAGCTGATGGATTATTGCAGGATGCTAGAGAGACTGTGGGAGCACCCACTTCACAGCACAGGTAGAGAAGGTCACCAGATTGGTACATTGGCTACATGGTTATGATGACTGAGCTAGTAGAGACAAAAATGTCCTCGTTCGAGGAAGCGGTAGATAACCCTATATGGGTTGATTCTATGGTAGAGAAATATGATTCCATTGTCAAAAACAATGTTTGGGAAGTGGTACCATGACCAACAGATAAATTAGTGGTAGGTTTGAGATGGCTTTACAAGGTAAAGCATGCAGCACACGGAAGCATAGAGAATCATAAGGCTAGATTTTTGGCCAATTGGTACTCTCAAGTTGAAGGGATTGATTATGAGGATACCTTCGCTCCTGTAGCAAGGTACTCATCCATCATATCAATTTTTTCTATGGCTGCGCAGATGGGGCGGAAGTTCCACGAGATGGATGTGAAGACAACATTTCTCAATGGAGTTATTGAGGAGGAGGTGTACATCGAGAAACCAGAAGGTTTTGAGACCTTTGTCAAAGAGTCGCATGTGTACAGACTCAAGCGAGCATTGTATGGATTGAAGCAAGCACCTCGTGCTTGGTACACCAGGATCAATAGCTATCTCACTGGTTTGGGTTTCACCAAAAGTGAAGCAGATGAGAACCTATACCACATTTTGGTAGAAGGTAAATTGTTGATTATTGTCTTATATGTTGATGATTTGATTTTAACCGGCGATGAATAGCTGACAAGATCTTGCGAGGAGGACCTTGAAAGAGATTTTGAAATGAATAACATGGGTCTCATGCACTATTTCCATGGATTGGAAGTATAGCAAGGAGAAGGGGAATTTTTTGTCTCAGGGAAAGTATGCCAATGAGATACTTATGAAGTTTCGCATGTAAAATTATAAGCCCATGGAGACACCTATAGCGACCAACTGGAGTAAGGAGGATGCCACTTCAGGTGAGGAAGTGGATGTTATTGTTTACATACAGTTGGTGGATTCACTTATGTATCTTATGAACACACGGACAAACATGTGTTATATAGTCAACCAGTTGAGCCAAGCTATGGTTCAACCAACCAATTTATTTTGGAGGGTTGTTAAATATGTTCTAAGGTACCTCAGAGGCACTACTCAGTTTTTACTATGGCACAGATAGACAGAGGGAGTGAATCTATGTGGCTTCACATATGTATATTTGGTGAGGAGTCTATCAGAATGGAAGAGCACATCAGGAGGAATTTTCAGTGTTGCGTCTGCAGCAATTTCTTGGTACAACAAGAAGCAGAGATATCTAGCACTCAGCTTAGCAAAAGCAGAGTACATGGATGTCAGTCAAGAAACATGTGAGGCAATATGGATGAGAAATATTATTTTTGGGTTATTTTTTCATATGATGGATCCCATTTTGATTTACTGTGATAGTCAGAGTTGCATAAAGCTCACTTAAAATCATGTTTTTCATGATCGATCCAAGAATAAAGATATCCAGTATCACCATATATGATATTGTGTGTAGAGGTGGATCATGTTGTTGCAGTACATTCCACCAAAGGAACAAGATGCAAAAATTTTGAAAATGGCTTTGTCAAGAGGAAAATTCAAGTTCCATAGAGGTAGGACTGGGGTGGCATATAATCCATTTCTTCCTAAGAGGAAGCATTGAAAATGCAGCAAGAAAAACTCATTTTGACCTTACCTTGGTCAAACTAGAGAAAATTAGAATTTCCACATCAATAAAATCTTGGAGGTAGTTAACTGAGGTGACATGGATCTTTTCACTTATTTAACTCAATAAATTCGAGTTGGAGAAGCTTGAGTTCAGTTCAATATGATTGATTGCTAATTTATAACAATCTATTTCAGTTAAGTTGAGTTATTACCAGTTAAACTAGTTCCAATTGTTGTAGAAACTAGTGTAAAGTCAAGTTGTGCACTGTAACTTCAATCACACTCAGTGGTCATCTAGTTAATTGATCAATAGCCCAAAATAATTTTTTCATGCAAATAATTTGAGTTACCTAGTTGAGATGGATATTCCAAGGCAGTGTACTATCAGTTGTAGACTAGTCCCATATGTACAGATTGTGCATGTAGTCAAATAATGGGCCTACATAAATTGTGCAATCCAATTGAGGAATTTCCCTAAAAAATAGGCATTAATTCCTCGAGGAAAAACACAAGGAAATAAGAGCTTGGAGGCTTGAAATATTGGTTAAGTATTGGCTAGGTTTAGTCAGTGAGGCAGAGAAATAAACTATACACTTGTAGGTTGTGCTCGGGCTTGAGCAAGCATTGTATTTCATCTCTATTCTTTGATTAATGCAATATAGATAGTAAGGGGTTTTGAGAAGTTGTTTTCCCCTAGATAAATAAATGTGCATGTGTGACGTTTTCTTTTGCATGTTAATGAAATATGTTCTCAATCATGAATCATCTTTCATAGATCAGTACAATAGCTCTTAGTCTCTTGATTTAGTAAATTTCATGAGTAGTTTAGAATGTACACATTAATTTCTACATGATGCAAGTTTGGTAATGGAAAAATCGATTCTTGATTGATCTTCTTTTATAACTTCTCAAAGGCCCTTTGTTGATACTTTCCCTATTGGGAACTCTTGCCACACACTATTATGGTGTGGAGTGGTGTTGCTACTATTGAAAATGAGGCTATGAATACTCAGGTCTTTTGATGCCCCAATGAAACTCTTAACCTCATAAACATTAGTAGGCACTATTCACTTCATGATTGCTTACATCCTGGAAGGATATATCTCCAGCTCTCCCACACCAATCATATATCTCAAATACACCAGAGACTATTGTACAAACACTTCTTGAGATTTTCTAGTTGTTGGCGCTCTTTAATGTCTCTAGCACTTGCATCAAAAGTGATATGTGTACCTCCCAGGTAACATTATATACCATTATATCATCTAAATAAACAATAACAAATAAATCTATGAAAGGGCACAATATATCATTCATTAATCAAATAAACATAGTTGGTGCATTACATAGGCCAAACAACATGACTAGCCACTCATACAAACCTTGCTTGGTTTTGAAGGTGGTCTTCCAGGTATCTTCTTCTATGGCTCGTGCCTGGGGATATCCAAAATTTAAATCCATCTTGGTGAAATATTTGGCTTGTCTCAGAGTACTTACTATTGAGCTTAATTTTACTTAGATGTCCTATAATCAATATATACCAACTCATTTCCTTCTTTGGCACAATGATGATGGGTGAACTGCAAGGTGAGGTACTTGGTTGAGTGACACCATGTTCCAATAGTTTTTGCAACTACTTCTTCACCTCATTTTCCTCTATAGCAAACTGCATATACAACCCAATATTTGGCAATGGAGATTCCAACAATATTTAGATCTCGTGCTCCACTTCCCTCTTGGATGGTTGCCCCTTAAGATCTTGGAACACGCCCCTATACACATGTAGAAACTCTTCCATTCGTTATTTATATTCCATAGTACACCCCTCCAGGGATGACTTATCTCCCATTGACTCTTCTACTAACTGATTTTCTCTTAAAAATAGTAAAACACACTTCTTGCTAGAACTAAATGGTTTCTTGGCTTGGTTGGAACTTACTAGAAAAGTTTTGGACTTGTCCTTGTGCGCGTTGATGGTGAATGATTTTCCATCCTTGATGAGGTGGTACTAGTTGGCTCTCCACATGAATATTGTGTCTTACATGTACATATAGGGACTTTCAAACACCACTTCACATACAACAAGTGGAACTACATCCAGTTCTATTTCATCAATAAAATTAACATTAATAACAAATATGATTTTACACTATTTGGTTATCTTTAAACAAAGTTACTGATCAAATCAGAGTTGTGACCTCAAAATGAGAACTCTAGCCAAAACCCCAAAAAACTTGAAAAAATAACCCCAAAATGAAAATTTTGTATGTTGGAACAACATTTTTTTAGGGTAAAATTTCAACATTTTTTAAAGATGTCATTAAAAACCAATTTTTTTTTGCGCAAAAAAACATGAAAAAACACCTTAAAAACGAAAGTGTTGATATCAAAACACCTTCTTCTTTTTTTTCAGGGTAAATTTTCAATATATTTTAGCAATGGCGTTAAAGATAAAAATAACATGACTTCAAAATAACTTAAAATTCAAAGAATTTCCATGGATGGCATTAAAGATAAAATATCGTGTCTCTAAAAAGCCTTAAAATTCCAACAATTTTCAGCGATGGCATTAAAGATAAAATATCATGACTCTAAAAACCCTAAAATTATAATTGTTTTCAACCATAGCATCAAAGATAAAATATCATGACTCAAAAAAACCTTGAAATTTTGATAAATTTTCAACCATGGAATTAAAACCAAATATCATGACTACAAAAAACCTTAAGTTTTCAACATATTTCAACCATTGCATTATGTACAAATTATATGACTTAAAAAAATTTGAAAAATGAACACATGAATGAAAGTAATTATATGAAGAGTAATTTATTTTTTAAATGCTAAAATTATAACTATTTTAAAATCTCAGCCTAAAACAACTTGACACATTGCAACGAAAAATTTAAAAACCAACCATCAAATTGACATGTAGTAGAGTCGAACTCGACCCATTGCAATGAAAACTTAAAAATCAACCATGAAATTGACACACTATGGGGGTGGACTTGATCTATTATAACGAAAACTTCAAAATCAACTATCAAATTGACACATAATGGGGTCAGGTTACTAGTCGAGGATTGACATGGACCCTGCAAAAATAATAATAATAATAAATAGATAAATAAATAAATACAAAATAAAAAACTAAAACAAAAACAGAAAAATAAAAAGTTTAAAAAATAATAACAAGTAAATAAATAATATATTAAAACATAAAAAATAAATTATAAATAAATAAATAATGAAAACATAAAATCAAACATAAAAAATTATATATAAAACCAAAAAAAATAAATTTAATATATATATATATAACATTAAAAAAAACAGCGAGCTACCCTGCTGCCCTGCCCACATCCCTTTGGGGCAAAGTGACTACCCCTACGAAACCATGTTTATTTATTTATTTGTTTTTGTTTTTGTTTATTTAAATGTTATTTAAATGTTTTTTTTGTATTCATTTTTAATGTTTTTTAATTATTTTATTATGTTTTTTAAATTTTTTTATTTGTAATGTTTTGGCGTCGAGGCGGTGTCACCACCCCTACCAAAAATTGTTTTTAGATTTTTTATTTTTTAATGTTTTTTTTTTTTCAATCAAAGAGCCATTTTATATTATTAGCACAGTAAACCATAATTCAAAAATTGGCTTCATGACTCCCCTGGCTTCAAGAAAACCAAAGATGAGAGCGAGGGGAGCCGAAGAATGCATAATATATAACCTTACAACCATTATTTTCGATAGGATAACCAACCTTACATAACAAAAAGGCAACAAAAAAGACAGAGAACCTGAGAACATCATGTCACGGAGGGAGGTGAGAAGGCAGCCTAGGAAGAACTATTAGAAAGCCATCTCTCTCATGCATATGAAATTCAATGTGCTTTACTCGAGCCTCCAAGTCGCATAGACGATCGTTGGTTCCATCAAATGCTCTCGAGCTGCTCGAGAGTCTCATTGAGGTTAAATTGAATGTCGTTCATGTATGCCGCCAATTTGTTCTTATCTTCATAACGGTACTCTCTTATGATATCCAGGTTGGCATGGATGCCTCTTAGTTTCTCAACAATTGTTTCCATTGTGGTTGGAGCCTCCATTATGTTTGGAGAACGACCATGAGCATGGGAAACCTCGCCCACATGTTCGCCACCGACCGAATTCTCAGAAGTCAAGCTGGAGACATTGGCTTGGCACCTAATAGAACTGTGCTACCCACCTCTGTGGCGGGGACGACCACGCTGACAAGGCATGGTTTTCAACACCGAAGAATAATTTATTAGATTTACAAAGTAGAACCCAGCCACCCAAAGATAATTAACCAATAGAACTCGGCCGAGAAAACATGAACCCTGCCACAATTTCTGCACAGTGCCTTCACAATCCTATCCAAGTCAGGCCTCCCACCTAGTGTTTTATGTCGGGACACTTCCAAAAATCCAGGTCAATGTTACCCATCCAACATACCACAACCAGAACAGGGGAGGGTCAACAAAAATTCTTAGCCTAAAATCACACAACAACAAAACCAACACCACGATATACATAAATAGGCAAAGGCTAACCAGAGTCGTGCAAGCCACCCAACGACCGATTCCTCCACCATCCTGGTGAATTTTTCCTATGGAACGCACTAGAAATGAGATCCACCATAGACCTTGACTGCCCTTAGGAAAATTTTATTCAGAATAATCCTCCACATGAGAACTAGCCCATAGACCAGACCACCAGCTCAAAAAATGAGCGACAATGTCACAATACTAGCCGCCTCTTGGACTAACAGTTCAGAAAA